>VXCB01000078.1:0-191213 GCA_009613015.1 Mollisiaceae sp. DMI_Dod_QoI
TAGTACCACAGGTAGCTAGATTTAGGGCCTGCGAGCAGGAAGAGAGGGTGTTTGTGAAGTATTTCGAAGTTTGCAACTGTTTTTGAGGTGAAAGCAGGGGAGTCAGAAATCCCGAAAAGTTTGTTGTGAGAATGAAAGTAGCGGCTTGTTTTGCTCTTTTTTTATTTATTTTATTTAAATAATTATAATTCGGTTTTTGCAATTTGGTTTTAAATACTTTTTGAGTTTTTCGTAAAGCTTATTTTTATCCTATAAGATTTCTTACTTTCGCTAATCCATTTGCGAATTAAATTATTATAACTAAAGTGTTTTAAGGACGATATCCTTATAAACTAGTATAATATCGAATATCACTTTTATATTTTATTTTAGGCCTTAAACCTTTAAAGGTTCGATTTCGAACAATATGCTTTTATTACTTTATGCTTTTTTTCCTTCAATAGTAAACATTTAGTAAGGATTCGTCTTCCAAACATATTTTAAATCGTTCCGCTTCGTCTAATCGATACTAATCAAATTGCTTTTTGCTTTTAAATCCAAAAGTCCAATAGCTTTTTTGCCTTTAACGCGTAAAGCGATATTTGCAAATGGGCGACGATTATTATATACTATTGCCGCGATGCAAACGTATCGTTGGGGCTTTTCCTCATCGTGCTCTCCTATTAGCCCTATAGCTAAAAAGCGTTATTTTTTAATTACTATGCTTTTATAATATCCTTTGCTTATTATCGCATTATAGTAGTTCTCCAAAATAGATTGTTTTCGTACTTCATTTTTTACTTTTTGTAAGTAGCGCACCATTCTGCAATGCAATTGGTCTAATAAAGCCTTATATGTCTTGGCTTTTCCATGAGTTTTTTCGTGAGTGGTCTTGGTTTATGCTATACGTTGCTAGGGTCCAAAGCGTACGATTTATCCCATGTATCCATCTGCACCAACGTGGCCCATTTCTCTAGCCAATAGCCATTCTTGGTCTTATTACCCCAATGTACTTTGCAAGCGTATGCCTTGCAATTATGCCAGGCTTTTGAGATGCATTCGTCCTATACTTCCTCATTTTTTATAAGCACTACTAAAGCATATTTATCGCCCCTTTTCAATACTTCCTAAAAAGTCCTATACTATTTCTGGCAGTTTTTAATAGAGAATAATTCCAATTAAATATTTTCTTCGAATTTATTAGTCGTGGCTTTAATATCGCCTTCGTAAAATTTCTAAGCGTATAGGTTTTTATACCAGCCTAGTCTAATTTTGTTCGATAAGTGGAACATGTAATCGCTAATTCCGCAGCTCGTCCAATGATACGTGCGATGCTCGTTACCCGCAAGCGTAATTATCTAACTATTTATAATGGGAAAATTAAAGTTCTTTTCCCAATTTGCGAATCGTAAATTAGTTCTCTTCATTCTTTCCACAATCCTATTCTTGCTCGGCTAATATACTTCGGTTTCTTTATAAATCTTATATTATTCGCACTTATCGTTACAGCAATCCCAACATTTCTCTTCGCATGCTAATAGTTAGTACTAGTAATACGTCTCTTCTTGCTTATCAAGCGTAATTCGGGTCTCGTTTTTTAATCCTTGGATTTCTGCGATTAAAGTTCTTTTGTACTTAGCGTACTTTTCATTCGTGATCGAAATCTTCGTCCACTCCTCGAGCGGCTTAATCGGTTCTCCCAATTGCCAATTCTCCCTTTCCCAATCCTAGTAGTCTTTCTCAATAGGTAGTTTCTCCAATAGTCCTTTAGGTCCTGCGGCTTTAGTCTTTTTCTCTTTAGATGTCTTCGTTATCTTCCCTGCTATCGCTGCAACTTGTTTTTTTAGTGCTCTGCACTCTTTTGCCCAATAACCCGCTTTCCCATAATTATAGCAGCTCCCTTCTTTCTTCTTGGCCTGCCTTTTGTTCTATAGTTTCCCTTTGCTTTGCTTTTGACTACTTTAGCTGGACTTATGGTTCTTCCAATATAATGCAATTATAATTAGATTAACCCGTAATTCTAATGCTTTTGCTTTGCGCTCAAGCTCTCTCTCTTAGATGCTTTGCACAATTACAGTTATCATTTGAATTATATTCGCGAATGTTGCAGGTTTCCCTAACCTTATTATCTCGTCTTTGATTACGTTTATTAATCCTTCTCGGAACGTGGCCATTAACGCCGTGTCGTTCCACCCGAGTCTAAGTGCGTACTACTGAAAAGTAGCTCGGTATTCCGAGTATAATTCTTTTATACGAAGTTTTCGGACGATCTTAGTTGCTTCCTCCCGCTTATCCACATCGCCGTATATTTCTATCAAACACCTCTTGTAAACCTCGAAGTCGTCGAACATTGCTTTAGTTTAAAGTTTCCAATTTCTTTTCGCATTTCCCTTGAAATCTCTAAAGAAGATTTCCATGTATTCGAATGCTGGTCCCTCTAGGTATAATATAGCGAATGTGACCTTATCCGAGTCGTTTTCGAACATATCCATATTATATTTAATGTAGATAGTGACTTTGGCTAGGTGTACCTTAAGTTCTAAGGGTTTCCCTTTAAAGATTAGTGGCGTGGCGACCTTAATTAGTCTAATAGTCTTAATTCTAAACTCCAATAGGTCCTTTATCCTTGTGTCGCCGTCGTCGTCTTCGTCGTCGAATTCGTTCTTCGTGTCTTATAGCGTGAGCTTAGGAACTGGTTTTGGAGTTGCTGGCTCGAGTGTCTCAGGCTTGACCTGCTTCCCGACTGCACTCCCTTCTGCTTTTGGTGGCATGTCGACTAATACCTGTGTTGTAAGGTGCTTAAAGTGTAACGGATCGTTCTAATGAACTAGCCAATCGGGTTCTGGGTTAACGACTTACTTCTTGCAAAAGATATAAGTCGCTAAGTAAGAGTCGATATATCACGCAAATGTATTCTGAACAAGTAGTCACCAGTAATAGAGTACTATTACTATCTTGAGTTAAGCACACCGCTCCTATCTATCTGGGCAATATGCCCGGCCTATATAGTCCCTTGTGCAGGCGGGATCCCCTAGGATCCCTTAAGATCCCTGGGGACCCTTTGGATCCCTTGAGGCCCCTCTCGGCCCCCAAGGAGTCCATCACGTGACCTAGGGTCTCCTACCAAGCCTCGCTTGCTGAGCCTATGGTCCACTGGTACACGTGAGTCGTGACAATAATTTAATATTAATATTAAATTTTTCAATTTTAAATAATATTAGAAAATCGAATCGATATTAATACTTATTAACGAGAGATCGGTAAATTAGAAAAGTATAAGTTTAAATTAGCAAATAAGGTAAATATAAAAATAGCGAATTTATAAAAAGAAGAGAATAGTAGTGAAAACGAGAAATTATTTATAAAGAATAATAATAAATAAAAATAAAACAATAATAAATATAAAAAGTAAAAAGAAAAGAATAAAATGAAATGCAATTTTATATATAGTATTAATCTTGGACTTTTTTAAGTAGCTTTAAAAGGGGGGGTAGTATTATAAGGTATACGTGTATGTAATACTTTTAACACGAGTAGCTATTAATCGGTTATATCTTTAATCGAGCCGAGCTTCGATTTATTTTCTTTCTTTAAAATTTAGTAATAAAATTATTTTATTGCATTTGCTTTTTAATCTTCTATTTTAGTAACTTATACTCTTATATTTTTAATTATATATATTTATTTTAAAAAAGAAATTATTAATTTATTAATTTATATACTTCTTTAATAAAGTAATTTTATTTTATATAATAATCGTTACGAAATAGTAATATTAAAGCTAAGCGAGGTATATTTATTCGTATTTAAAATATTAAATAAATTAAAAAGTTGAATAAATTAAATAAATCGATTTCATATTAAAATAATATAAATAAAATAAAAAAGCCGATAATTATAAAAATAGTAAAGTATTAATAAGTATATATATTGTATTAAAATTTATAATAAATAATTAAGTTAATATATATTTATTCTTATAAAAAACGTGTGGCCTAATTCTCGATTTGGCCCGTTGCTAGGTTCACTTTTTTAAAGATTCCCGTGGATTAATTCTCCTTCCTCCCTCAGCGCCTCAACAGATGCTTATTCTCTCCCAAGGGTTCCATTATCTTCTTCTCGACGTGAAAGACTGATGCTCCGATTTTGAGTATGCCTTAAAGCCGGCAGGTTTCCCGAAAGACTTCTCGGCGACTGTGGTGCGTCTTCACCCGAACCGCTAAATCTTCTCTTGCCTCGCCGCTGAACTCCTGCAGTGCTATTACCCGCCAGTCCGTTCAACGAATTGCGGGACTTTGACTCAAGACCTGCTGCGACAACAGTGCTTTGGTTGGACCACAGAGCATAACCGGGGCAGATCAGGACGTCGTCCATAATCACTCGAGGAAAGAGAGACAAGATCGCACTAGGCTCGTCGGGGATATGCACCTCTTGTTCGGGACTTAGCTTCATTGCTGAGTCATACTCTTCATAATCGTCCCAGTTGTCGTCTGGCTCATTCTCAACAAACGCCCTCCCTGCACTTCTCTGGACATGTCTCCAGAGATCCACAGCCTCTTGTAACAGCCCCTCGAATTCGGTTCGAAAATCTGCTTCGGCAGCTGGAGCAAAGAGCAATGGACCAAGGAAGCCGACCACTTTGTCAGTAGCAGACTTCACTATCCTCTTCACACGGCCCTGCTCAACCTCGGGTTTATAAGCATAATGCAATTGTAAACGGAAGATAGCTTCTCTGCGGGGGTTTTCCTTGTAAAGCTGATTCAAAATCTTCTCAATTTCATCGGATTCGGGCAAATAATACTGTCGAAAGATGTCGCTGTGGTATATCACCGAGATGATTTTCTCAGCTAACGCCATACGAAGGTGTTGGGACGGGATGGAATTGGAAAGAGGGTATTTTTTCGGAATAAGTTTGACAATGTCTAGCTGGTACAACTCCACAGAGATTTTATTCTAGAGGCTGGTTAGAATTGTAAAGGGGTTCGAGTACATGGAGGTAGTTTACCCAAGTCAAGTTCTCACTTTCTGTCAATTCAGTAAGAAAGAATCTCCTGGCCAGTCCATGGCTTGTCTCCACAAAAGCGTTGAATCTGATGGCCCTATGACGACTTAACTACCGATCTTCGGGGAGAGAATACACTCACAAGTTATCGAGATCCAGTTCCTCTAATCCCAGCTCTTGTCTCTCGATCTGTAGCATGTTCTGACAAGACTTGAGGCTCGCCCGTGTTCCATCCAACTCGTGCTGTTTCTGGTTCAACGTCTCCGTCTCACTTTCTAGCTTTTCGCCCACCTCCTGTAACTCATACTGACACTCTTCCAATTGTTGCTGAACATCTGTAAGTGTGGCATTAGAAGCGATAGCTGTCTGGTTTGCCTGCTCAAGTTGTTGCTTAAGCGAAGCTACTTCGCCCTCAAGCTCCATTTGCTTACTTGTCCTAATATCCCAACTCATATACTTCTCTCCAAACTCTTTCGTCAATATGTCTTTTTCTGTCTTGAGCATTGCGTTGTCTGACTGGAGCTTTGTTTTCGCTGACTTGAGTTCTTTGATCTCATTGTCCTTGGCCGACCGAAGGAAAGTGATCTCGGTCTCTTTCGTCTTCTGGAGCGATGCGATCCTTGCTTCCAGGTCTCGGTTTTCGTCGATAATCTTACTGACATCGCTGATCTCCTTCTTGCCGAAGAGCTTTGTCGCAAGAGTCAAAAATGTTTTCATATCGGGCGAAAACGTTGGTTTAGCAGGAGACTTGGATGATTCAGTTTTACTACTAGTGCTACTCATGTCTGCGATTCCGAGCACTGCGTTAGCAAACCTAAGTCAAATGAATAGACCGAAGGTTGAAGGAATGGATATCAACCGTCGGAAGAAGCAGAGTCAATTGAACTTTGCTCGCTTTTTGCTAGATTCGGACTAGATCGCAGTGATGGACCTAGAGTTGTCAAATTTGGCTCCATATAACGAGTTTCTAAGAGAGAGGAAGTGGATGATTTTACGAATCAATTTACATCAACTCACATGCTTCTCAATGCTTTTCTAATTACTCGCCTTGCTTCATGAGTGGACATACCCCGCAGTACGAACCCATGCTTTATCACCATACTCGATTCGAGATCCAGCCAGTCCAATGTTTGTGGGACATTTTTACTTAACCGGCACCCAGTAAAACCAGCGAAGTTGTATATCAGCTGTTCGTGCAGCCACATTTTCTCGATGGCATGCATGTTGAGGAAAGTGGGTCGTTCGTTGTGTTGGACAATGCAGCCTTGGTTGGAGGCTCAGAGTCATAATGTGGGTCGCTCGTTCCTCTGTCGTGCCACGAATTCATCTAAGATTATGCTCGTATACGGATTTGAGCATCGACTGACTGGACTTGCAGCGGGAGGAGACTCTGCTCCATAATTTCGCACCTCATGAATGAATTATATCACTTCTCATATTAGACAGCTAGTATGAACAATTACAGAGGCGGTGAGCCTTACGGAAGCAAAGAGTAGAGGGTTACCGGTAATAGTACATATTATTATATTCGAAAGATATAAATAACGCAAATAACTTATTATAATCAAAATACTAATAAAAGATAGATTTCTATGTACTTTTATTATACTAATTTTCCTATAATTTGTGATTATGTTCATTCATAGATAACAAGGATTCAGACCTTCTTCCTTGGTTTATGGATTTATCTCTGCATCAGTTCTGTTTCCTTAAATTCTTTATACCCCTTTGGGCTCGGGCTTAACCATGCTCCGTCGGGCTTCCTATACGAGAACAATTTCTCTTTGTTCACTCCTCTCTCCATATTCCACTCCCACACCTCCTCGTAGTTTACACACTTCCTCTGTATATCAAAGTCCGGAAATGGATGCTGTTGTCCCTCGACCCAGTTGTGCGTGATAACATTCAAACTTGGCTGGCAAGTTAATGCTTGAAGTAGAAGGTAAACGCAATGAGAACGATGGACGGACTGCCAAAGAGGAAGGGAAGTGTTGAAGCTGGGGAAATAGTAATGTGGATTCGAGTATTTTCTTAGCATATTGAGGCAGTGAAGTAGATGTTGGGAGTCTAGTGCTGCTAGATGTTTGTCTGTCCCGAAACCTATCCAAGCGTCAATGAATGTATGATTTCGGACTTTAGGAATAGAGGTAGACGCTGTAGGGGAAGAGAAACGGAAAGAATGAAAATACCCCATGCTTCGGGAACCCGAGCGGTTTTCGAGGGGTCTTTCCCCAGCTTTGTGACGTCCGAGCCAGTGATAGGGAAAAACTTTATGGTCGCCAAGCGGTTCCAAGCCGCATCAACGGCTTCGGAGGGATCTTCTCGCCAGATGATTCTAGAGTCGTTGAAGAGACTTCCATTTACCGTGCTTGCACGGAGATTAAGTTTCAGTTGTTCAAGGACAGGGGCTAGATACGTGAGATTGTTAGTTATGCATAGAGCGGTGATAGATGCGGGAGGAGTAGTAGACGAACTGAAGGTATTCACTCGTTTGAGCGCGTCGTTAGATGAGTTTTGAGCTGAATAATTTCGAATGGATTGAAAAAGGATTGATATAGATAGGATGAGTAAGAGGACGTTCAAGATAATGAGTTTCCGCTGCAAGCTAATCGCTTTTCGTTCTTGATTTTGTCTGCTCTTCGAATCCGTCTACATAGAGAAGTTGGTTCGATATATCATAGGTTTTAACTATTGAAAGCACAGGTGAATGAGAGTTATGTATCAATTTACTCACGATCAGGCCCTCACTTTCCTCTATATCCACCTCTTGGCACATATGACTATCCAGAGTTTCTACAGCAGAGAGATGGCCTAACATCTTGTGGCGCTTCAAACTTAGTGGAATCTCTAAGAAACAGTATGTAGGGTTTGTAAGTTTAGGGTTTTATGGCCCTAATGCAAAGTCCGGAAAGAAATACTGGTAGAAGTAAACGGAAATGTTCGTCATGGCAGTGTAGTCTATATCCCCTGGACAATATGGAATCCAATCAACGATGCCTCTGCGCATTCTGTGCCCCTTACAAGATGCACATCGTATTCCGTGCCACCTGCTAAATGCATGATGCTTGCCTAAATCCATATCTAGGAAATGCCTCGGCGCATTATCCGTTCATTTATTTCACTCTCACTTTTGCATCCAAACAGAGTACAGAAAATGTATGTGATGATGCTCAAAGAAGACATCAACCAGACTGCCGCTCGGGAATATCCACAACATACAAGGTAGCCAATCAGGGGTATTAACGAGATTGACTATTCTATAAACAACACTATAACCCTGCGGCGCAGCCTAGCAGCTTCCTTTTCTTGGTAGTAGAACTTTGAACCGAACGATACGATATGATGTGTATATAGTCGGTGTAAGCATGTCGTATTCAGAGTGGGCTTAAACATATACCTTCTAAGTTCTGAGGATCTGTTTTGATTCTCTCAATAGAACATTGTGTTCTCGAAAACTGTCATCTTTCCCAAAACCTTTAGGCTCTTCAGACACTTCTCCCTTTCAAAATCCTTTCACCTCGGACGGCTGTCAACTCATCCACGACAGAGCTTGCAATATGAAGCTCACCAACTTTGCTCTACTGGGAGCTATCCTTGGCCATCTGGCCTCGGCTGCACCTATGCTCGCGAGATCTGCAGGTAAATAGCCATGTTAATTTTGACTCAAATATTGTCGCTGAGATGTCGACAGATGCTGTGGAGTTGTTGACACCGCGTTCTGCAACGAATCGTGGCCAAGCAGATGACCCCAGTGTGAACAACAGACATGAGGGTCCAACTACCGACATCAACAACTCCGAATGCGGAGGACCAGACACCTATTCGCCGGTTTACTGCTAGAGCACCGGACCCTTTGACGCTCGTCTTTCCCCAACCCCAATCTGCTGTCTCGGAATTCGTAATGAGATCGGCACCCCGGCCTGGTTGTGAGCCGAACAAGACGGGAAAGAGGCTTATTCTTTTCGAAAGGTCATTTTGGATGACCAAGTAGCTGATACTGTACCCTTTTCGTTATTCTTACTGACGCACTTGCGTGTCCCTTTACGTCTTTGATTCTGTAGATAGGCGGCTTAGGCGGAAGCCATAGCACAAGAGTTGCACAAAGGAAAATATACAAGATTCCCGGCTGAGTCGTCAGGGCAGTGGATGATGGATATCTCATACAAAAGAAACAATTACGCTCATTCCTAGTAGTCGTGATTTTAACCTTCCAGTGATTGTATTGCATATGCTACCAGTAGACATTCTGACCGGGTAACTTATGTATCCCATCGCGCTCCGTGCCAATCAACACCTTTCTCTTGTCGTTCCTTGCAAGCTGTTTCTCCAGCAGCAATAAATGCATTTGGTCCTGAAATATATACCCACGTAGAAGCGGAGCCAGATGCTGATGAATCAGCAACGTCCTCGTCCAGAATTTGATCGAGGGCATCGCCCACAGACAATCTTGCTCTACCACCGCCTGTTACATGCAGGCGTACATCGAGGCTGGATGTAGATGTACCTGTGGTTAATGTCAGCAATGAATGACAAGAGACCTAAGACTTACCCTTCAATTCCGGAAGGTCGATGCAATGCTCTTCCCGAACGCTCCATATAATGATGCATCTCCTCCAACTCGATTCTCTATCATAGGTTACGACGGCAGGCTTCCCCTCACCCTCCGTTCCAATACCAGGGCGGGTCTGCATAGAGCAATTGGCGGAGCTTCCTTGGTCGGACCCGGATTGTCTTTTAAGTTCATTGAATGCTCCCGCTATTGCTAAGGCACCGCTGATTCCCGTTCCCGCTACGAAACAGACGACGGTTTTGTATCGATAAGGATCAGCAGGTGTAAAATACGGTCCTTCGAGTCTAATACTGATAGGAAGACCCTTTACATTAATACCAGCGGCGCTGAAACTATCATTCCTTGGCGTGAGAGAGGTTGGAGCGTTAATATTATGTTTTTCCGCAAAGCCTGCAAGTTTGCTTGTCCATTGTGGGTTCGTTTTACGACACGCTAAGCATCTTATCATTGTGGAAATAAAGCTTGGTGTCGTTTCCGGCTTCGATGTGGTCCTTGCAGCACCGCGCTTCCTGAAAAGAAACTTAATATCGATATCTTCTCTAGTCGGATCAGTAACTGCGTTTAGTGACGCAAGATGTGTGGTCGTTGTGAATGGATGGAGTTCACGGACCGAGGAGTCGGAGTGATGAATGTAAAAGTGGGCTAAAGGGGACGTACAAGCACATCCGTGCAGCCGTTGGCGGGGAAGTGGAACCCAAATACTACATGGTACTTAGAATCATGGAAGAAAGCCACTGAGGGATATAAGACATACCAAAACCATCCTTTGCCCAGATCCTTGATCTGTCCGTCTAATGGTGCCCGGAGTTCATAAAGGCGCATCGCCCAATCAAGAGCCCACATCGCCAGACCTGGCACCGTACAATACAGCATCGTGCTAGCATGGAGGCATATGATAATGATAGCGGCTATGCTAAGAAGGTGCGTGAAGTAGAACAAATTGAAGTGGCGCAAACGCACGATAGGAAGAGTTGTAATAAATATCAGGAGCATAATAAATGCAGTCATCATGCCTGTAAAAATCAACGAAGCTCGCCAAATTCCGAGACTGGAATGATTTCCTGGCCAGCATTCCCGATGTAGATAGGTAGGGTTCAGCACTGGGTAGACGATGCGTAATGTACTGGGCAAAGCTTCGAAAACAGGGAGCCACGATAGATAGAGCAGCCCATGTGTAATGACCAAAGCAAAGAGAGTGTAGGCCGTGATCATGTGGAATCTGAGCGTTGTCGCTACAGAGAGTTTGAAGAAGGAAGCTAGAGCGCTGTGTCGAGAAATTGGCAGGATTACCATGCCCATGGTGACATCGCATAAATGCCCTGTCAATGCAACAGCCGCCAGTCTTTTGTTTCCCCTCAGGAGTCCTCCTTCAGCGCCTCGCCGGGTGAAATATGTCTCCAATCGAATCCACCATATACCAACAATAATGCCATAGAGCGATATTATCCAGATGAGAAGGAGGACGCCTCCGAGTACAATCTGAATTCCAATTACAGGCATCTTCCTCTCGAAGAATGGTTTCTGGAGGCATTTTCGGAGCCATGGTTGGAAGGTGTGCACAGCAAGAATGGTTCTAGACGCAGGTATCTCGGAGTCAGTATACCTCATTCGTACATTTCTCGAGTACGGTTGAATACCTCAGAAACATTACCGCAATTATGCATATGTAGGAACTTTAGGCCCTAGAAACAACAAAGAAACAACAAATGAGATCCTTGACGCGAGCAGGTGACTTACACTGATGTCCCAAGCCAGCAATACCAAACGACAACGTGTAATCTTGCTTGAAGTGGAAACAGCCATTCTCCGCAAGTCCCTGCAAAACAGTGGTGGTCCGAACGGAAAGTCAACCCAATCGAAAGCGCAAACGAGAGAGAGAGAGCCCCTGCCAAAGGCCATAGACAGGTTCGAGGAGTTATTCGTGTCATCTTCGAAGTATCGCTGCGAAGAAATATATGCAGTCGAAGAGATGCGCATTCAAGCTACGACAGGATATCGAACTTCAACATGCGAGGATACACTGCGCCCTGGCTCAGCTTAGGCTATGGTGCGAGCGTCATTGTATGCGTAGAAACAGAGTCTGAGACTATCTGCTATCTAAGATCAAGGCATCACTTGTCACCCAAGCCACCAAAATCGAGACACGCTTTTGTGGGTGGGGTAGGTGAGGAGGAGGAAGGAATTGGTGGAACCAAAGGCTTCCGAAACCCCGGAACCGATAGGGCACATCTGCCGGATGATCGACTTAGCGCTTTGGAACAAGAAATGGACACGGAGTACTCGTAAGAGATCAAAAGAGCAAAATGACTTTCATATTGTCTGATAATCCGATAATCTGATATCCTGACTTGGACACATACATGTGATGATGGTGAGGCTGACCGTACACGGGTGACACTAGTCCCGGCAACTCCACACTCCGACAAAATGATCGACGACGAATCAGGCCTGGAATGAGCTCGAGAGGGCAAGAGGAGGTCTAGAACTAGATCCTCGTGGAATGGAGGTGCTGGAATCTGCTTCTTTGTTTATATGCGAAAATGGACGGAGAAAATACCGGCCGGAGAGGGCAATAGATCAATGCCGAGCTTAGAGGAAGGGATCGGCACCAACGTGTACATTTCAAATTCCAATTACGGGAACAGGGCAAAGCAGGCAGAAGTTCGACAATACTCCAACAGCCCAGCCAACCAATCCAAATCCATCACGAAAAGCAAAACAAAGCGCCATTTCCGTATGCGGATACCCATGACCGATTCTCGATGATCTAGAACAATTCGCCTCTTGCAAGAGGGCTTCCTATTTTAGGAGCCCACTGCAAGCTCTTGCGTCTGGCTGCCATGAGGCGCATCATCACACTCTCATCCTTCTTTTCGCTCAAAAATCCATTTCCCATCGAGACCCTGCTCTCACCCTCAAATTGCTCGGTATCAACGAATCTTCTGCCGGCCGGGGCAGTCTTCTGCACTAGTTGATCTTTATGAAGGAAGTACGGTGTTTGGCCGGCTGGTGTCTCATCACCGTAAAGTCCTTCCTCGCCATATGCTGAAATTGTCTCTGGTGCTGGAGTAACAGGAACAGGTGAGAGGAGCAGGGTTTGCTCATCGTTGCCTGATGAAGAAGTGGATGGCGAGTGGACCCACTGTACAGACTCTCTTCTCCGGCTCTTACTGGTGACTGGAGTATCAAGATTGAGGAATTCTTTTGTCGGCGACATGTACTGAGAGTTGCGAGCAGGGGTCGTGGCTGAAGAGGGAATGAGTGTTCCGTTCAAGTTAGCCAGAGCACGTGGCTCCATACTTTTACGTCTTCTATGACCGCCTCTTGGAACCATAGTTGTGTCGACAGCATAAGATGATTCATCTAACCATTTGTTTTCGCGTTCACAGCTATGACTTATTAGCAAATGACAAAGTCTAATTGAGAAGAGGGAACATACTCCAAAACCCAGCCAACACCAACGCAAGAGACTACACCGTTTGTCTCCTTGGCTTTCTCAAGCGTTCTCTTTCCACCATCCTTGAAGACAAGGTGCGTAATGCCCACTTTGCTCCCATCATCGGGACTACCATTCCAATTCCATGACTTCACGCAGCGAGCACCCATTTGAGTCAATAACTCAGTGAAGAGTGCACTTGCATCTGCACCCTCACTCGTGTGAACATCGACGAAGACAACAGCACCTTTGAGAAGACTGATGTTGATATCACGTCGAGGCGTACGTGCAGGCGTGCCAATAGTGGACCATGCTATTCCATCTGCCTTTGAGGGGGTTGTAAATGTCTCCTGCATAATATCATCTTCACTTTGTTTAGATGCCTGAGGTCGCGGTGTGCTTTTAGTCGGTGAATACGAGATGACGGTATTCTTGCGTGTCAATACACTTGTTGGTCTCTGAGTGGGCAGCCGCGAAACGCTTGCGCTTCGCTTCAATGGCGAGGATCGTATCGGAGTATGGTCTGCAGCTGGCTTGAGAGGGATTTTGGAGACGGTATGGCAGATTCTTTCTGACAGCACTCGCTTGGGAGTAGCGAAAGCTCGAGGAGTGGGAGGCTGAGTGGCTTCTGGAACTGCAAACAATGCTGGATCGATTGGAATAGCATTCTCATCACCATACTCTTGACTGGCTTCAGAAGGAGCTATTTCAGAAATTGGATCTTGATGCTCAGCCTCTGAAAGATCGCCTTCGTCGACTGCTCCAGGAGCAGAGAACATCGTTTCTGGCGCCTGTGCTTCAATTTGATCTGGCTCCAACAACGACATCTCATCAGCCTCATGCGCAAGTGCCATATCCTCTTCATCTACGTCAACAGGCTCGAAGTTCTCCGCGAGGAGATCTGATTCCATCGAGGGGGGCTCTTGAGCAGCAGCGAGCTCGTCACGAACAGACATTTCGTCCTCAAAGAAGGTGCTTTTAGCAGGCGATGGTTGAGCAGCCGTGGGAATACTGGCTTCGATAGCTTGAGCAAAGGTGCTGGCTAAAGGAGAATTTTGAGCGGCGTCTGAAGAATTGCTTTTAGATTTAGCAGGACTGGCTGCCATCCAATCACTCAATTGCCTGGCCAGTGGCGTGAATCCTATCTTTTCTTTACGCTGAGACCGCTGAGTTGTCGTTTTCGGCGTCTTGGACACTGTAGCAAGTAGAGTTGGAGTAGAAGGAGATGAAGCAAAGTCGTGCGAGGAGATCTTGAAGCCCGCAAGAGGAACAGACGAGTATCGAGGAGACTCTGACGCAAGTTCGTCCTCGGAGTCAGAGTCATGAAAGGGGTTCTCATCTGCGTCTCGCAAGGCAAAAGCACCAGCGAAGCCTGTGCTCTGCCTAGGAGGAGAGCATGGAGGGGTGGTTGTCTTTTCATTCATCTGATCATCAGCAACATCAGCAATGATAGCCGTTGGCTCGTCGACTACCATAAGTTCGTCAATGTCTCCGTTCTCAACCACTTGCTGAACGTCGATGGAACTCTCTTGGATGCAATCGTCTCTTGTGAATGCGAGATCAGCCTCTCGCGGAACAATGGATGACAGGCGACCAGAGAATGTTAAGCTTGGCTCAATGCTTAATGCTTGATTCGGAGTTTCTGCGGTAGTTGGTGGAGTCAAAATAGGCATCCCTACGGGGGCACTTGGAGGTAACATTTGCCCAGGTCTAGCAGCACTCTTGTTGACTGTTCTCGGTGTCGAAAATCTCGAAATCTTGAATGTGCTTACTGTTGGTGTTGCTGCAAATACTGAATTGCTGTTGCTGGAGCGACTCGGCGAACCAGTCTCGGTGACTTTGATTGGTGATTGTGGTCGTCTAGCAGGGGACTGGAGCAGCGAAGCCTTGAAAGGGGACTCTGCTGGATCTGCTTTTGGGGGTTGAAGAGATGGTCTGAAAGGTGATTGAAGCATTGATCCACCCATTCCAGATCTTTGGGGAGAGGTCTTCAAGGATTCCTTGAAGGGAGATTGGGAGGGACGACGAGCTGGACTGGCAATCATAGAGTTCTTCAACTCCTGAGTTGAGGATGTCACAGCTCTACTGGTAGTGATTGTTGTCGAGAAGTCGAGCTTCTTTGCAGTTCCGAAAATACTTCCATGAGGCTTAATGGGGCTCTTCATGAGTGGTTTCATTGGTGTCTTCTCAGTGGTAGCGAGCTCATCCTCAGAGACGGTCTCTTTCACGAGGGCTATTTGTGTAGCTTTCTTGGGACTGAGAGGAGAGAGCTTCTCCGTCTCTTCCACAACAGACTTGGCACGACCCCGTGTTGTACGGGTAGGAGCAGCAGGCTTTCGCACAGGCTTGGCTCTAAGTCCAGTAGCAATCTCTGTGGCTTTTGCTTTCCCTTTCCCGTTGACTTCGATCGGAACGATATTCTCCTTGTCAGGCTCTTCGAACTTGACCGTCTTCTTAGGAGCAGGCTTTATAACGGTGGTAGCTCGAGTACGAGGAGCTCTTTTGGGAGGCTCTTCAACAACAATGGCCTCTTCCTCGGGCACATCTATCTTCCTTGAGCCTCTTCCCCGTGTGGCTCTTGTAGGTTCGGGTGCAGGCCCCACTGACTCAATGGCAGATCTCTTGGCGCGAGTCGTTCTCACTGAAACCTCTTCCTCCATTTCAATGTCTGTTTCAGCTGTTTTCTTTGGCCCTATCGATATGGTTAATGTGACGGTCCGTCGTACTTGGCCCCTCCAAAGTTTCCAAGTCACTTCGAGGTTAAAATACAGAGAAAAGCGGGAAAGCGGACGGGCATAGACTCACTTCCGCGCGTGGTTCTGGGTTTTGGTTCGATTATTTGTTCGGGTTGGGACGGTTCCTCATCTTCGTGATTGTCGTCGGATCGGGTCTTACGTTTTGTGGTGGATGTACTCTTAGTAGCTTTGGCTTTCGACGAGGCAGTCGCGATTTTGGCTGTCTTGAGGCCTGCGGATGCTGTATCTTTGGCCGCAGCTCTGGCTCTGGTGACCCGCTTTGGCGGAGATTGGCATTGGTCGTTCATAATGATAGCAGTGATTAGGTTAAGCAATTTATGTGGTGATTTGATTTCACATCGATGTGATGGGGCTGGTGTTGTCGAAATGTCTTGGTCGTTGACTGAACTGTTTGTAGGATCCTTGTTGTTTATTACCAACTACAGCTGTGTATATGTAAACAGAAGGCGCGACATGGTTGCCGTGTCAACAGAGTTGTGCACGTGATGCTGCGCAACGCTACCTACGAAGTATGACCAATCCGGGTAAAGGTCGGCGGCATTGGATTGGATCTCGGCACGAACTGAGGCCCTCAGCCCTTTGCTCTCCCCGCGCATTTCTGTTGTGCTTTTGCGTGTCTCCTAGAAGTGCAGCGCTGCTTATCAGTAGTATGCCTTCCCGAGCCCCGAGTTCGCCGGCAAGCCAGATGGAGCCAGACTTGATTCCCAAAAACGCATGCCCCTTCGCTCCCTCGAAACTTTGCCAATATTTTCCCGACACTCAACGGCGTCTCGTATGGATTCTCCGAAGACTTGGCGGCCCACATCAAACGCTCGCGTGCCTGTTGATCCTGTCGACTTGACTTCCAAGACTCTGGGCATCATCAACCTCCCCCTGAGAAATTGGCGGACGCGTAATATGGCCATCTTGTATTGAATATCTGGTCGCCTTGGGCCCGACTTCAGAGACACTGATCATGGCTGTGCTGGAGCGTCAACTTGGCGCTCGACGATGCCATCTCCTGATCTCCCATTGTTCCTCTTGCTATTATAATATCTGTTTAATTTTTCGCCCACCTCTCTCGTTTTTCAAATACTTACTGGTCTCTCGTTTGGCACTCACTTAATACTCTATCTGGACATTCTTTGGAGGGTTAAGCGACCTTCTCATTCGTACTCTCTTACCTCTCCTCTTCCTTGTTGGTATTAAGGCTATGAAATTCAGCTCATTCCCTCGAACGGGGCTTTTCTGCTTGTTTGCTGGTTATGGAGTAGGGGCGATTACGCTCGACTTGACCTCGACGGACTCGATCAAGAAAGCAGCAAGCACTGTGGCGTTCGATCTGATGAGTTATTATACAGGGAACAATACTGGCGATGTTCCTGGAAACCTACCAGATCCTTATTATTGGTAAGTCCATTTATACCTTCACTGTATTGAGCAGCCCGAGACTTTAAAATTCGATTCCAAATCTTATTTTGTTCCATCAGCGAAAACGAGACCACTGACTTTGATCACGCAGGTGGGAAGCCGGTGCTATGTTTGGCACTATGATAAATTACTGGTATTATACAGGAGACACGACTTACAACGCAATTACTCAACAAGCATTGTTGCACCAAGCAGGAGACGATGCCGACTTCATGCCCTTGAACCAAACGAAGACCGAAGGTAATGATGATCAAGGATTCTGGGGCATGGCCGCTATGACAGCCGCAGAGACAAAATTTGTAGATCCGCCATCTGGTAAACCTGGATGGTTGGCTTTAGCTCAGGGTGTTTTCAACACACAAGCAGCTAGATGGGATACCAGCACCTGTGCCGGCGGACTTCGATGGCAGATCTTCACATTTAACAGTGGGTACAACTACAAGAACAGCATCTCGAACGGATGCTTTTTCAATCTCGCATCACGGTTAGCATTGTATACAGGAAACTCAACATACGCGGACTGGGCAGGGAAGACATGGGACTGGATGTATGGTGTAGGTCTGATGTCCCCGGAATATAAGGTCTTCGACGGAACTCAGAACACAGACAATTGCACAGCAAAAGATCACAGTAAGGCTTCTTCTCGTACTAATATGCTACTATTTCTTTGTGGGCTTCAGCACTTGGGAACTGTTTCAGGAGCCGCATTCCCGTTTGATCAGCCGTTTGCCAGCCGTTGAGTCAGCTCTTAAAACAGCTCCCAATCTCTGGAGCTCCCGAGGATATTGTAAAATTTTACAGTGCTAATTCGTTGGACAGATCTCTGGACATACAACGCTGGAATATTTCTACTGGGAAGTGCGGCAATGTATAACCATGTGAGATCCACCAATCTCCTTGTCCCTGAAAGTTTAAACTGACACTGTTTAGACCAATGGCAGTGCGCTCTGGGAAGAACGGGTCATGGGACTTCTGAACGCCTCCCTAGTCTTCTTCACAGACGACATCATGTACGAGCCTTGCGAGACAGGAAAGTGCAATGTCGATCAACGATCTTTCAAAGCATACTTCGCCCGTTGGCTCGCTGCTACAGCCAAACTCGCACCTTTCACCCATGCCGCGATCATGGAAAAATTAGCCAGCTCTGCTGTAGCGGCGGTGAAGACTTGCACTGCAGGAACCACTGCCACGCAATGTGGACTGAAATGGACGACTGGAACGAATGATGGAAGTTTAGGAGTTGGAGAACAGATGGCGGTTCTAGAGGTCGTGCAAAGTAATCTCGTCGATACTGTTACTGGGTGGGTTAGTACTGTGAGAGGCACAGGTACGAGTGAGGGAGATGTGAATGCGGGAAGTGATAGTTCGAGTAACGCGGACGATCTGATCGTGACTCCTGTAACAACGGGCGATAGGATTGGCGCAGGGTTTTTGACAGCTTTAATGCTTATCGGCGTGGTTGGGGGTAGTGCGACTATGATCATTTCATAGACAAGGAAAGGTCTATTTTCATGTTTAGCCGTTAGACGTTCAACCACTGTTAAGGCATTTGCGGAGCGGATTCAAGTATTTTAAGGATTAATTTTCAGGCTCCTTGGCATCCGCTAGAGCTGGCAATTCCCGCCATACCATTGCTTGATTCAAGAAGATTTTATCACGACTGGACTACCAAGAGCACGAGTGTGCTGGACTTCGTGGAAAGTAGCAAATTATACTATGACCCTCTGGCGATCGTAACGCAACTCTAGAAGCTGCATACTTGATCGTTACAGAATGGACATTAGTGCACACCCCTATAGGTTTGTTTTTTAATGGGAGTCCCTTAAGTTGCTAGACTCTCGAGACGATCGAATTTGTAGTGTTTCAACGAACTCTTACTTCCTGTAGTGAGAGAAAATGATCTTCCATTTCAGTTTCTTGTACGATCCGTGTTTCCAGTCCAACGACATTTTCTCCCACCCTGTTTCCTCTTTGTATGCCTTCCACCGGTTAGTTCGAGCCTTTTAGCAAGAGCCTTGCAAAACCTAGTATTCGGCCTAGTTGGGCAGAAGCGATGTTTAAGGCTACTGAGAGAGTCTAACGACACTTTGACAAGCAAAAATTCGCCACCCTAGCACTCTTGCCTCCCGACCCATACGACCACATGTGAATATATACATACTGAACTCACAATTCGATATCTTCTTCAAACTAAATCGAATCGAATCGAATCATGAGAAGCTTGAATCTCAAATGCGGAACATCCTGCGCTGGCATCACACATTTCTGTGCAAGAGGTACGGAATGGTGCGCTCTCATTCCCACTTTCGAAACCCCACCGCGGAAGTTGGGGAGAAATCTGGATTGCCAAAGTCCACTTTTCAACAGCCCACGCGGAACCGCCACAACTTCGACGTGCAACACGATCCTTTCAAGAATGTGGCATAAATCTCCTGAAAGCCACTTTGGAGGCGAAACTGTGAGAAAGCCACAGCTTCGATGAAGAAATGGTAGCCCGGTGCATGAGTAATCATGTGATCGTTACCGAAGCGCCTGCTGCAGGGGCCCGCCTTCTTGGGACTTGTGGCCTTCCCAACCAATTTTTTTTCTTTTTTTCCTTCAGCTATTATCCCAGAATAGCGATAGAGAACGCCTTAGCATGACGCAAAATATAGCCTTCGAAAGACAATCCATAGGGTCATACGGAAGCTAGGCAGCA
Source organism: Mollisiaceae sp. DMI_Dod_QoI (assembly GCA_009613015.1). Taxonomy (NCBI): domain Eukaryota; kingdom Fungi; phylum Ascomycota; class Leotiomycetes; order Helotiales; family Mollisiaceae; species Mollisiaceae sp. DMI_Dod_QoI. Next base: position 19,852 of record VXCB01000078.1, read on the forward strand.
TGGCGGAGGGTCGCTGGCTATGTGTAACAACAGCAATACTCCGAAGAGGCGCCTTCTACAGCTTAGAAAGATGCAGGGGGTCCCTCAAGTAAGTATGTCGAACCATCATCGTGGCTTCTCTCTTCGTCAGTACCTCGCTTTCATTTTGCGCCCCTCATCGGGTCGTGGACATGGCTCCACAATGACCATGACAACCTTCAAAAACATCCCCTGGGTGTGGGAGCTTTCGATGCCATTACTTATCGGCAGACATTGAGTATTGCAGTGGTTTTTGTTCGACGTTATCCCTGTACTTTCGTCTGGAGTTCGTGTTCCATGCCCCGCTTCCTTTCCCTGATGCCAGCCAATCTGTGTTCGGTTTGAAACGCACAAACCTTGCACAAGAATACCATACATCAACGCAATTGCTACCATTAGAGGATCAAATGATGCTCGTCTCACATCAGATCTCACTAATCTCCAGATCTTATATCTACCCCACGACAATCTTCATGTTAGTGCCTCCTAGATTTGATTTTGAACAATAATGTCTGCTATCAAACTGTATAAGATTAATATTGAGGAGGAACGTTTAGCGAAGCTGAAGCTGAAGTTACAGCAAACGGACTTCCCCGACGAACTTGAAGACGCCCTGTGGGCGTATGGAGCGCCTTTGTAAGATGGTCTGGGTACTTTCAAGATCGAAAGCTCACCAAAAATCCAGAAAAGACATCAAGGAGTTGGCCACTTTTTGGATTGAAAAGTTCGACTGGCGCGAAGTCGAGAAGAAGCTCAATCATTTACCACACTTCCAGACTCCAATCACCGTTGAGGGATTCGGTTCGCTTGATGTCCATTTCATTCACCAGAAAAGCGATGTGAACAACGCCATCCCTCTTCTCTTCGTTCATGGTTGGCCAGGCAGCTTCATCGAAGTGACCAAATTGCTCCCATTGCTTCGAGGCGACAAAGGTAGACAAGCTTTCCATGTTGTTGCTCCCTCACTCCCAAACTACGGGTTCTCGTCCAGGGTCACCAAGGTCTGTTAATAGCTTTTTATTGAGATAGCAGACTCATAACTAAACATTAACAGAAAGGATTTGGGTTGGGACAACATGCAGAAGTGCTGCATAAGGTCATGCCCGCTTTAGGATATAATCGATATGGTAAGCTCTGCTTCCTTCCTCGAGAAGTTTACTAACAACATTAAGTAACCCAAGGCGTAAGGAAATTTACATGACCTTTTGATTGTCGGTCGTTACTGACAGATTCCCAGACAGACTGGGGCGTTGCCATAACCAGAATCATTGGATCAAAGTACCCGCAGCATTGTAAAGCATGCCACATCAATTTGATTCCGGCCGTTGAACCAGCCTGGACAGCTGAGCACCCAAAACCAGAGTACACTAAACGCGAGAAAGCGGCGCTCGCTGAGTTGGAGATATTAAGGACGGAAGGAACTGGCTACTTCAGTATTCAGTCAACGAAGGTAACTTAGCCTCAGATAGTTATATCAAATCTAGGCTGACATTGAGGTGACTCCAAGCCTGCTACTTTAGCTTTCTTGCTGCACGATTCCCCTGTTGGTCTCCTTGCCTGGATTTATGAGAAGCTGCACGCAGTAAGCATATTGAACCATCATCCATGAACTACATAACTTGCTCATGTATCAAATGCAGTGGTCAGACTCTTACCCATGGACTCCAGATGAAGTCTTGACTTGGGTATCGATCTACTATTTTTCTACTGCAGGTCCAGCAGCGAGCACTTACACTTACTTTGCAGCTGCACATGATCCAAAGTACAACTTTTCAAGTTTTTCAGCGTACATGGATGTCCCACTTGGGCTCGCAGCTTTCCCCAGGGAGCTTGCTAATGCTCCTGAGAGTTGGTGGTCTTCTCTCGGTCCTATCCTTAGTAAGAAGACTTTCCAGAAGGGAGGACATTTCGCTGCTTGGGAGAGGCCTGATGATATCGCCGGACATTTTTGCGAGATGTTCGGCCCTGGTGGTCCTGCCGAGCATGTGCTTATGGAGGACGTTCCGTTCTGAAGGGTATGAGATGACAGCGAGGTAATTGCAAGGCGTATTTTCATTGGAACAGTTACTCCCGAACGAGGCTCATGATTTTCTCCTTTGCCATCTATTCCCGGTAGCTTACCGAGTATTGTCTAATGCATCCTTCTCCGAAAAGCGATACACAAATAATCGATAAGTACTGTGTCTCTGGAGGCAGAAAATGTGACCCAGGGAAGACGTAAGGTAGGCACGGGGCTTGGCAGAGAACCGAGCCACTGATGTCCTACCTTTGATGTCCCGATGCGAAGGCGTGTAGGCAGCCGCCTCTCAGATATTAAAAATCCACCCCACGCTACCTCCAATTTATTGAGTCTAGCATGAAGATCCTTCTCGAAGAGTACGATCCAGCCTGGGCTGTCGAATTCGCTCGAGTCCGCGATCATCTCTTTCTCATCCTCAAAGACGTCTCCATCCGTACGATCGAGCATGTTGGCAGCACATCAGTACCAGGCCTGATAGCAAAACCAGTACTGGACATCGATATCATTGTCTCTCCTCAAGATCTCGACGCCGCAAGAGCTGCATTGGTCTCAGCAGGCTATGTCGACATCGGCGAGTATGGTGTACCTGGCCGATGGGCATTCCGCCAACCTGGGTTCGTGCTGAATGCGAAAGACGGCTCGCAGACTATGAGAGATGATACTAAAGAGACGGAAATGAGAAGAAACGTCTACGTGGTTCTAGATGGATGTGTTTCTCTAAAAAATCACCTAGACTTGAAGAGGATGTTATTGGAAGATGCTGAGTTGCGAGACGAGTATGGAGAGGTGAAAAAAGCGATTGTGGCTCGAGGAGTGGATAGTACATTAGAGTACTGCAAGCGAAAGACCGAAGTTCTGATTAAGATCCTGAAAAGGGCTGGGTGGAAAGAATATGAGCTGGAGGAGGTGAGAAAAGCTAACGAATGATTTGCGAGCTTCATTTCACCTCTATGCAACTCTTCATGACAACCTCGTCTCTGCATCTTTCCCCCGACCATCGCCACTTTTCAAAAGGTCTTGTCCATTATGGTCTGTGAGTTGAAGGGCTTCTTAAACTCGACAAAGTATCTACTACGGGTCGATTTGGTGTCTGCATTATTTGGTCACTTCAGTCACGTTCTTTTCGACGACAACCTCATCGCACGTTGAGAAACGTTCGAAAAATTCAACTTAGCGTGAGTTTCAATCAAATCAACCAGGGTTCACATACATCTTCGTGCCTTAGGTTGCCTCGATACGAGACGTTTGGGAATTGTAGCTTTTTCTTAAACATTTTCCTTCCCGTTTCAGCTAGCCACATGCGCACAGACAGCAGCAATACTGTATTTTCTTTACTTCAAATAAGGCGTGCATTTCATTGATCTCGATCCTAACTCGCTACCGCTTCCACAGCGGGATAACTAACACAGGGATGGGTTCACCCAGTTGGCAGATTGGTAGTATTTTAGAACGAGTGTCAACAAGACATTGATATTGGGGCCTAACTACCAAAGGAAGGAAAGTTTAGCAGCCTCTTGAGTACCCTCCTCTATCCCTGGGATAGCGACGTACTTGAAAAGACTTATTAAGCACAGGCTGAGGAGATAGTAAGGGCCACACGACACATCCTGATATGATGTTCAAGAACCAAGGATCCTCAAATTGTCTTCGTTACGCAGATATATAGTTTGCGTGTGGGTAATTATATCTTGATCAGTTGTACCATCCTAACATATTCTCTAGAAGCCTCGACATTTTCTTGGTCTCACTATGGCACCAAACTCTCTGCGCCATGATCTCACTCCTACTTCACCGTATGCGAAGCGCTGCAACCAACGGAACAGGTTGCAAAAAGGCAAGCAAATGCGCAAAGGCACAAACCGCGCTAATGATTTGTGTAAAGAAAGAAGAATTCCAAGGCATCAGGACGAGCGGGCATCATGCAAATTAGGTTCAAGCTAGTCCTCAAACGGAAGCCACCAGGGGAAGCGACTGCCCCCTTTCTGCTCGCTTAACCTCATAAACCAGTTCAATGCGAGTGATCCAACCTCGGATCCACATCTACATCTGAAACCCTGTTATCCAGAGACTCAGCATCGATGGCTGATGAAATTTCGTTCTAGAGTTTTGACTAGTCTACAAATTGATCGGCACGGATTCATTGTTTTCTAGAACATATCCCTAGACGGCCAGCGAGCGAGCATGCAGCCTGACCTGGGGCATTGTTTCTGATTGCCGCGATACCCATGGTAATAAGTGAGATATATAGTACAGTAAGATATGAACCCAGCAAGAAGTGAGGTGAGCAAAGTGGAGAAATTGGCACGTGATTTAGAGGATGAGAATCGGCGTTTGGGAGTTATTAAGTGCTAGCTAGAGATCATTGGATTTGGAAGAATTAGGTTTGATGTTAGTATCCGCCTGGAGTTCTCACAGTGTGGGCTCTTTTCAACACAGTGAGTTCCGGAAGTTCATCTAAAGGCCGATAAGCTATTGTTTCGTCTGGGAGAGAAGTCTTTTGAGTAAGATCTGCGATTTGGACACGGCGTTATTAAGGTTTGGTTTGAAAAAGCGGCTGATTCTAGGGATCAATGCAGTATCATAGAATGAAAATCGAGAAGGGGTTGTGCTAGGATGAATTTGCATGAGCCAACGTATTTGCAGGGTGATAGCAGTTTGGTATTCTCAGAATTCGTTCTCAAACCCGTTTCCTCCCTCTTTTCGCGTACGCTCTCCAATGCCCCAATATCAGCGCATGCCATACCTTCCCAACCCCATCATCATCATCCGTTCTTATCCCTACTATCTCATATTCTCATCGTAGGCATACTTTGAAAACACTTATTCAAATACCTATCTTCATCTCAAAACCGCTTCGTTAAAACCCAGCCATAAATTAAATACTTTAAGGTCAGTGGCATTTGGGATTTAGGTTTTGCATTTGAGGTGGAGTGGAGAGGAGAGTTGGGATTTGTAAGAATACGTCATCTTTCTCCCGAGATAAGGTTCGATCTTGCTGATGAAAGATTGGCAGCTTGCTGAAGGTATGTTTGCGCTGCCGATCATGATAGACAAGTGGTGGACAGAAAAGAAAGGCTAGGTTGCATGATGTCAGTTGTGCGAGGTGGGGAGGACTTATTTCCGTGGCTGTGGGAATGGAGAAGGTGAGCCTTGCTGGGGTCGAAGTTAAGCTGCACATGCGATGATTTTGACTCGAGGAAGGAAAAGGAGATGAAGGGAGAAGGGAGATCAAGTTGAGAGATACAATAAGTATTATCATCATTCATATAACCATAAATGCTATCTTAGCCATCCAACCCAATTCAAACACATCATCTTAAACGATAGAACCAGTCCATTTGGGTATCCCACTGATCAATATACAAACAAACAATTATTTCAATTCCATAACCATATCTAATTGTCTATGCAACGATATCCATGTGCTTTTCATCATGGTGATGCAGATGATGATGCGTTTCATCCCGATGAGGATTATGCAAGTCTACTGCATCCACGTTCCCGAAATCCTTCTCATGTCTGACACCAGTGCTCTCAACATCCGAACTGCCCATTTCTTGTCCGTCTAGATCGTGTCCATAGACAGTGGTCGGGATCTGGCTGGATGGGTGTGGGGAGAGGTAGCTCAATGCTGTGTAGAGGAAGATACTGGTCGTGAAACCAAACAACCAATCGAAGGTATACAAGTTCTTAGCACCAGACGTGATATGGGTGCCACTTGGGTTGATGCTGTATGCAAGACCAGGCAAGTTAGGTCCGACAGAGATGAGCATAGTGATGAGCGCACGCCAGTTCCAGCCGTGGAAATAGTGGTATCGACCATCTGGGTTGTAGAGAGCTGGAACATCGATGTGCTGCTTGTGGACGAGCCAGTAATCGGAGCAGAGTATGCCAGCGATAGGAGCGAGGAAGACGGCGTATCCGCCCATGAAGGCGAGGAAGGTCTCTGCAGAAGAGAGAATCTTCCAGGGCACGATAACCCAACCTCCAACAACGGCTGCGATCACACATCCACGCCTAATATTGACATATTTCGGGAAGAGGACGGTAAGATCGTTAGCAGCTGAGATAGAGTTGGCGGTGATGTTGGTGCCGACTTGTGCAATATACCAGGAGGTAGCAGCAAAGAAAGCGGCGGCACGACCCCCGTGACCATTATCGAGCCATTTTTGAATGATGACGAGAGGATTCCAGATCAACTCCCCATAGATGACACCAGTTGCAGAGGTAGTAACGATGCCAATAACGGCACAAAGCGTAAAGATAGCCGGGAGGAGAGGAAGTTGGATGTATTGTCCTTTGCTGGAGCGAGCATAACGAGAGAAATCGGGAATGTTACACGCGAGCGTCGACCACGAGCCAGTGACCGAAGACATACAACTGAGCCAAAGATAAGCTTTTGTGCTTCCAGAGACGGTGGCTTTCAGAGCGAAAATTTGTCCCGAGCCTCCAGCCTTGTGAATACACCACCCCATCGTAGCGAGCGCAGTGATGGGTGCGGCAATCAATTTGGTAGCAAACAGATAGCGAAGGTGGGTGGGCGGAATCAATAGCAGCGGCAACTGAATGATCCAGAACAAGAAATAACTAGGTAACAGTCAGTACTTCGAAAATTGTTTGGCTAATAAAAGAGCTGCTGACCTGATCATATCCCGCGTCGTAATACCAGCACTGTGTGGCAAATGATTTTTTATGTCAAAATACGACGGCCAGATGGCAGAAACCATAATGGTAAGACATTGTGCACCGCTCGCACCCTGGATACCTAACCAGAACATAGCAAGAATGGACCGAGACACGATAGCGAAGTATGCGAAGTAGTATCCGAAGGATGCTCGGATGGCCACTGAGAAGGGAATGTGGAGTTTTGCACCAATAGCACCGTTGAGAACCATGGGAATGGCGACACAGGATGTTCCAACCACAATCTGGATAATGTTAGCTGATGTTTGGACGGTCAAAAGGTTACAGGCAGTGCCTGAAAGCCACGTGACTTACAATAGGAATAGCTTCTCTCCAGCTCAATCCTACAGCAAGAATTGAACTGGCAGTCTCCCAAGTTCCCAAGTTGATGGTATCTGTCGCCCAGTATGCCATCCAAGTCCAAATCGTCCATGTTTGATTCTCAATCTTGACGGGGTCCATGTCCTCGTTGGTCCATACATGCTCGGGAGCCAACGCGGACTTCTGCTTGGGTAGCTCCCATGCTTTGATCGAAGTGCACCGTCTCTTGACGGTCGCTGTACTTGGAACGTACTTCATGATGTCGATGGCGATGGCGATGTCTCAGCCGGACAATCTGTTCTCAATCTTCGAGATGAAGAATGAAGCTGGATGCTCTGCACGTCTCAAGCAGAAAGCAGACATCTTGAAAACGTGGGAGGGCGTCAATATATGACATCTGGATAAGAGATAAGAGCAAGCAGAGCTCCGTGAGCATGCAGACAGGCCTTCGGCAGCTTGCGATACCCTGCCTCGCCTGATACCTAGTGGGCGGTCCGGCTGCATGGTCAATCGGCGTTGGATGGACTGGGAGTACGGCATGTGTCGAACCAACTTCTGGAAGCAACAACAGAGAACAGAGATACACCAACCGTTCCCAAGCCGTTCCTAGCTGGGAGCTGGGTGACCTGTGGCGTGGTATGCAACGAATGAACAAGCCAACTGTTATCTTGGGCTGGCCTCGAACACGGCGGCGGGACACTTTCAGATCCCCAGTGGGGACAGCGATCCAGGAGCTCGACTGCGAGGCATCAAGGGCGAGGGCGCTAGGGGCCAGTCAGCGTGATTGGAAATGTTTTCTAAGAGCTCTCGGATAAGTTAGATAGCGACGAGATAACTGGCGTGCGATGTGCGATATGGATCATGAAAAGATGGAGAAGGGAGAAGGGAGAGGGCACGGCGTCAGCACGCAGGGGAGCGACAGTGAGGAGTGGCGGATGGGCAGGATCATGGATGAGCAGGGTGGTGGGAAGTTAGAGGCGACTTTGGATTGGGCGCGGGGGCTGATTGGGTGCGGCTGCTGATAGAGTTGCAGGCTGCATCTTCTCCACCGCGGGCCCCTGTAAGAGTACTGTGCAGTACCCTGCCCCGCCCCTGCCCCTTCCTTGGCTCTTCCCTGGTGCTCCGCTGCTCGACATGGACAGTGGACACACGGCTTGCCCGTTCTCGTCCATCGCAATGCGCCGATACTCGATAGCAGCAGTCAGACGTCAGTCGACTCGGTCGAGATATATCCTACAGTACACCACAGACTGGACAGTACGGCAGTATTGTCGTACGAAGTCGAGATAGGCTGACCGCATCAGCACACCTCACCCACGGATCCGAACCCCACGTCCGTTTCTTGATAGACGGGTATTCAGTGAGCTGTTTGTTCATACGAAGCACTCCAGTAGTCCGACCCGTATCGTACATTGAGCAGAGAACAGATACCGTTTTCATGTTCTTTCTCATCTCGTTGGTCGATAGAAACGAAGACTGCACAATTGCACCCAAAAAGATATCGGAGCGTGGGCTGTCTTCGGCCGAGGAATGATTGTCTCGTTCGGGAGGGTCGCAAATCGCAATAGGTCGAGGCCGCCTCGTTGTTTCTCCCCGCGGCCACAACAGCATGCTACCCATGAGGCTGCGAGCATGCACTGTCGGTGGACGCCTTTCCTTCCTGTTCTAGATGCTGGCCCCCGATCGCCCATCTATTTCCAGGCCTTCTCCACACGCCAGCGCGGTCCGCCGCGGCAAGGGGACAGAACAGTATCTGAGATTAACTGGTGGTTGGCGGTCACACAGAGATAACGTCGCACACACAGGACAGCTCCCCTGGTCTATTCTTGCTTATTATTCCCAAGCGGCTTTGGAGTTGGGTTTCTGCATTTGCATCTGCACGCGGAGCTTGCTCCATTCCCGCCTGTCTGGATTCTGGGGATATCTGGACTTCGAATCCGATCTAGGATCTGCCCTTGAAGAGAAGTGGATAAGCTGCAAGACCTTAAGAAGTCCGTCGGTGATCTGTTGATTGCGACTACTTCAAATGACACCAGATCTATCACGATCGAGGTTCGCTGTTTGGTCGAAAGACTGTCGGCAACATTTGCTTCTCGAAAACTCTGATATCATTTTCAACCTTGGGACTTGTATGAGCCGCTTTGAAGTTGATGATCGAGATTGAGGCTCCGTGGTTTGGTTTCGTCCGGTTAGTTGCTTGTCGGTATTACTTACCTAGTGAGAGAGTCTGATCTCATGATGGACGTTCAAAGCTAGATGCGCCGTTCTGAGGTTGTTGATCACTGATAACCACCCGCCCTGCTCCCGACACATATCAAAATTGACTGCATGCGGCATACTGTCTGGAACATGACGCTGGGACATGATGCTGGAACATGTAACTGAGTACATTCGATGGAGGATCTCTCATTGATATGCGTTCATCGAGGATAGTTTACCACCCAAGGCCATCGTTGGGAAGTGGCGATAAGATATCCATTTGATGCCAAGTCTAAGAAGTATGCGACTGAATTCGTCCTCATTGTCAAGTAAACCACGGACATTGTTGGACATTGGCGCCATGGCAGAGGAGAAATTGAAGGGACAGGGAACCTTCCTCCGCATAACTGGCGAGGCACGTGATCGACGATTGCCAACTGACCTTGAAGTTTGGCATTGAGTAGACTCGTCAAAGATGAAGGATATATGTTTAAAAATGGTCAGGCTGAATATATAAAGTACATGGAATCGCGATCAACTCTCATGTCCGGATTAGCCGGATGGCTTTGGATTTCGTCAACAGTCATCACCAGCAAGCAGAAGACGCGGATGGATGATTCGACAGCTTGGTCAAGCGTGGCTCAACTTTCATGATTGGATCACTTCCAGTCCATCGTGCTGGCAACGCAGAAATACCAAATTTTCGCCTTTCCAGGGTACACATTGTGGACCACACAACCGGAGCTTTTACAGGGCTAATCTCAAGTTACAGCACCTTAGAAGGTCACTTGGTTGTGCATATCGCGCATCCTGTGCTAGCAGCGCAAAAATGCTTACTTGCTTTATTGTACAGTACAATCATCTAACCACATCCTGCTTGCTCACGCCACCCCCCGCCTAAGCCGTAATATCGGCTGCACACGAAGAGTATATCTAAAAGTACATGTCGTCTAGTTCTCATCTTCGTTATCCGTGAAGTATTCAAATTCTCCCGGACATTCGGCTTCTGCGCCGCCTTCCTCATCTTCGTCAACCGCAGTTAGAACACCCGCAGCAGCCGCGGCGCCACTTCCAGACGCTTCACCTTGTGCATCAGCTTGTCGGCGAAGGTTGAACGACTCATTGCGTATATCTTCCAACGTCGTTGGTGCGGCAGCCTTCTCGATTGAAGCCTTCTTCAACTTCTCCTCCAACAAGACCTTCTCCTCCTTGGGCTGAGAATCAATCATCAGGATGACACCTCCGGTTGGCTGGTATGTGTTAGCAACGATCTAATGTAACAATAACAGTAATTACTGACCTTCTTAACTGGCTTGTAGCGGCCGGCTGGGAAACTGATGAACTTGAGCTGGGCAGGAAGAACCCTTGACATGTTCTCAATATCGTAGCCGACCTTCTCCTTCTCCAACTTCTTCTTGGCGATCTCTGCAGGACTGCCAGTCTCCTTCTCGCCCTCGGCACCTTCTTTCTTCTCTTCCGACTTTCCTTCCTTATCTTTCGACTCTTCATCGACTTCCATCTTATCACCGGCTGGCTGACTAATCTTGGGAGTGGTTGGGGTTTGATCAATATCCATGCTCTCTCGGCGCTGGGCACGTTCCTTCTTCTGAGCTCGACGCTTAGCTTGAGCGGTTGTGGAAAGGACAGCAGTAGCAATTAGTGTGGGAGCTTCGTCAGTCTTGACTTCTTGCTCTGGTGGATAGTCGAATAAACTTGGTCGAGTAGCACTGTGGAACTTGAAGCTCGGGATATCGAGATCGTGGTCGAGTCCAATCATAGAAGTCGGAGTGAAGCTCAAAGAGAGGAAGTGTGTGAACGGGAACCAATACCAGTATTGTGTAAAGACTGCCATCCCAACAATACCGGCCATGTTGAGGTTGCCAGTCTGAGTTTGAAGCCCAATGGTACAATTACGGCCACCAGCATCGATGATACCAAGAGCTAGAGCACAACCGAATTTGGTCATAGCATCTTCGTGACGATCACCGACAATCTTCTTTAAGGTCTTGCGAATAGCAGCGACTTTGGGGTTCATGACTTCGTTCTGCTGCACCATAATCATGGCAAGTGAGATCAGTGCACCTTGTCGCACGAAGTCTGTTGGATCCTTGATCATGGGCTCAAGAAGATCGATGGCTTCATCAAGACCAGTACCGGCGCAAGAGATACCTAGGGCCATCGCTGCACCGTACCGTACGTGTGGGTTGTATGACTCGGAGAGCAACTCGACCATTCTTGGCACGCTCCCAGGCTTGCGGAAGAGGATGAATCCCAAGCTCATGACGGCAATTCTGCGAACATCATCGTTGACATCACTAACAGCGACATGCAGTAATTTACGCACTGCCTTGTTGCTTCCTGTACCGCAGTATGCTAAAGCCACTGTCATGATACCTCCATAACGGAGAGTTGGGTCAGGGTCGTTGAGCAGGCCCTCGATGAGCTCGTCGGCACCTTCTTGACGGCCATACATGATCAAAGCCATGCCCACAGCAAGACCTCGCACAATCTTTTCGTGTTGGGTGTCGTGCGCATATGCGATCATATCCTCAAGAGCCTTAATATTTCCTGTACCCAACATGATCAAACCCATTGCGAGACCCACAGCTTCACCGTTGAGGGCAGAATCGGTATAGAGAACATTCTTTAGGTTGTCGTAGATTTCCTCGGAGCCCGTTGCCATACCTGCAATACCGAGACCTAAAGCACCACCATGCTGAATGACTTCCTCAGTCGCCTCATTGAATTGTTCCTTCAGGTAATCAAGCGCATCTGCACCGTGATTGGCATAAATCAAACCGTAAGCATAGAGAGCGCCGCCCTGGCTGAAGATTGAGCCTCCAAGTGAAGTCCTCCGGGGGAGATAAGGTTCCAGTAATTTGCGACATTGCGAAAGGTTACCGCGATGAATAACTCCAAGCGCTGCAGTGGCTGAGAACTTCGACCAATTCACAGCCTTGCCAAGCCACTCAAGATTATCCCGGAAGAACTTGTCGTTCGTAGTCCCCTGGTTCATGAATGCATTACAGAATGTTACTGCTGTATGGAAGATCGAGTTTCGCCCTTCAAGACTATCACGAACTTTGTTAAGAATGCTCAAGTCGGTGTGGTTGTTTCGATAGAGGAACTCGAGATTTAATCTGATAGTCTCACTTCCATTGAGGATTTTGCGTATCCTGCTGACAGTAGAATCATCTGCTTGTTCGGTTCCTTCAGCATCTGTAGGAAGTGATTTAATGACTTTAGCTAAAAATTCTTGCGTCCCATTGTCGTACAAGTCGAATGCTATTTGGTAGGCGGTTGCTGTAGAAGTGATATCGCCCTTGGACTGTAGAAATTTTAACTTAGCATGCTTTAATGTGAGGAATCAAGAACTAGTATACGTACCGTCAATTTCTGTAGCATTTCTGACGCTTGTTCATCTTGATCCAGATACACGGCGCATTTTGCAATGGAGAAGTAGTCAGGTGTAGGGATTTCGTTTAGCAGATCCAGGATCAACCTTAGGATCTCTGATCGTAACGCCCTCTCCTGCACGACGTCCATGCAGATACCTAAGACATATTCCATCAACTCCTCCGATGGTCCAGGTACACCTTCGGTCTGCTTGCTGCGAGAATCTGAGCTAGCACGTTTGATGACCCGGCGCAAAACTTCAAGGTTCCTCGCCTCGACTGCAATACCAACGACCTGACGGTATCTGCCCTCGCGTAAGCAACTCTCGAACAGTCGCTCAATGACCTGGTTCAAGGCTGATTGTGTAGCTCGATCAGGAATGGGAATTGCCCCTGCCTTTCCTTCTGGGCCGGACGGCTCGACTAAGTTCTCCGTCGAGGCTCTTGACAATAGGGACTTCGAAGGCAATGTCGATTGCGAAAATGGCGTTGTAGGGGAAGTGAGGGCTGCCGCCGCTGCAGCATCATCTGTCCCAGATGCAAACGAGGTTGCCAGGGTAGGTAGAGACCCGGCCTTAGAGGACTCTTGAGGTGTTGAATTCTTCGCAGCCGAAACACTGATATAAGTATCTACGCATTTCGAGATGATCGTCTCCTCAAATTCGCCTTCGTTGTCCAGCTTGAAGAGATCACCAGCACCTAGAGCAAAAGTCATGCTCTCATTGTAAAACTGCAGGTGATAATAGACCTTTGCCAATACCAGAGATGCTAGCTGTCGCTCGGGGAAGGTTTCATCTTCGTAGAGCGCTTCACTGGAGGGGGAAGTTAGTAAATAGTCAAAGGGGCGATCGTCTGGCATGCTCTACACATGCTTTCACGTACATTTGACCTATCGACCCAGCGACTTCAGTCCACAGAGTGTCGATATCATCGTTCAGAGTCTGCAGAGCGAAGACCTTGAGCTCGGGCTCTTCGTCGTGGAGGAAGCCCAGGACTCCCGAGGCTGAAGTCAAGCCAGGCATAGTCGATAGAAATCTTGAGAGATAGATTAAGGGGTACAGTTCTATGTTCTCTCTAGATGTAGAGTGCACGGAAAGGAAGATGCTGTTTTGCGTCGAAGTTGTTTGATGGAAAAGATCTCGGTGTTGATACCTTCGACTGACTTCGCCAGGCACAGCTTGTCACGTAACCAGAGCTTTAGTCGCGGCAGCGGTTGTGAGCTAAACCTAAAACGCTTCTTCGCTATTCCTCAGGCCAAAGTCAGGCCGCTACCACACGCGTCACCAAAAATCAATTTTTGTCGAAGAGTCGAGCGAATGGAGAATGTTGTCACTTTATTAAATCAGAGCTGGACTTCTTTCCTTCCTAGAATATACAATATATCCTTCAAACAGTAGAAGAACTATTGCGGGGTGCTCCACGTGCGCAACTATCCTGCATGAAATCTAACACTAGGTATCTTTCAGGAGGTGTCGGCAGAGCCAAGGAGGGAATCTCGAAAATGGTATTCTGTCAACCCCAAGACTATCTGCACCAGTGATCCTGCCCTGCCATCACGACTGTGGGCTCAACCATGTATCTGTAGACTGTCCGCCTTGCTACAGGATTCTCACGACATCTGCCAGAGACCCACGCCGTTCCTGCCCTCGTTGTTGTGTTGGCTGTTCCTATCCTTTGTCCTGATCCGTTTGCGCCAGCATCATTAACCTTCCTGTCGAACCTTATTGTATGACCAGACGAGAACTACGCCTTTTGTCAGATGAGCGCCCTTTCGAAGAAGTTCTAGCGATTCTTACGATATCTGCGAGAGACCTGCATCGGCCCTGCCCTCGCGCTCGTCGAAATGGACCTGAAATCGATCCTAGCTGGGGAGAGTTCTGTCTCCAAGCAAGCTGCACCAGTCACTCCAGTGCAGGCTCATCCTCAGCAAGGCTTTCATCGAGAGTATAGTCATCCGCCGCAGCCCTCGCCGGGCAAACATCCGTCCCAAGACTACGGTGCACCGCCTGGCGGACCTTACAATTCACCCACTACATATCAAGGCAATTATCAAGGCCGACCTCCTCCTCCACCGCCGATTCAAGCGCCACCTCAGAATGACTTGCGGTCCCCAGCAAGATCTTTCTCTGCACAATCGCCTTACCAGCACACACCTTCGTCCTCCGCCAGCCAGTATCCTTTCCCACAGACATATCAGACTCAGACACCCCAGAGTCCTGCAACACATCAACAATACCCACCCTCACTTCAGCAGAGAGATAGCTATCCGCAAAACCCTCCTCCTCATCTTCAACACCATAATTCATATAGTCAAGGTTCGCCGGCTCCCCAAACACCACCAATTGGCATACCTGGCGCTCCACATCCAATCCTTCAGCACCAGAGATCACAATCTTCGCTCTCGAACTCCACTCCTACGTCTGCTCACAGCCAGCAACAATATTTCGGCAGCCAATACCCACAAGATAGTCCCGTGTCCACAACCACCCCTTTTCCACCATCTCAAATAGCACAACATCAGCGCCAGCAATCTCAGCAATCGCAGCAGTCTCAACCTGGAACACCTCTTGGGCCTCCATTGACACAACGACAACCTTCAGGGCCGTTTGGACAGCCGTCAAGTCCATATCAGCAACGAGGCATACCACCTGGGCCATTCTCTCAATTTCAAACCTCTCCTGCTCAGCCAGCGCCCGCTTCGATCCCAAGATTACCAAGTACACCAAGTACTTACGACCCACACTCACAAAGAACGTCAACGAGCGAGCAACAAAGGAGGTCACAAAGTGAGAGAGAGCGTAGTGAGAGTGTCAGCCCTAAGAGTCAAGTTCCTAGCCTACCTCGATCACATATCCTTCACCAGCCAATGGAGAACGGCTACAATTCATCGAAACGCAAAATAGAAGAGCGGGACGCTGTTATTGAAGAGCCCCGACGTGTGGGACAACATGAAATAAAGATGGAAGCCAACGGCGACCATAAATTCGCTTCTAGTTCTCCCCAACAACCACCAAAAAAGCGTATTCGATACTCGGAACCTCCAATATGGGCGCGTAGTGTTCGCAGCAAGGCAGCTGTGAGTCTCGGCGCAAAGGGGACTAACAAAGTGAATGGAAAGTCGCCGATTGGCATTTATCCAGCGCATCAAGCTCCTCCGCCCATAAAGACCGAAACCAACGGCAACAGCCAGCCTTCTGCTGCCGTGAATCGCGCTACCCCCTCTATTAACATGCCGTTGGATGATCCATCTGTCATTTTAGGACCTTGGGAGAAGACCATTACAAATCAAAAACCGCAGGACGATGTATCGAGATTAGTAGCCGATTTCCTGTTTCTGAATGTCGTTTCACGCGGTGACCTTGGGGAGTTGGCCAGTAGAGGAGTTGAGATCGAGATCGAGGCCAAGCTTGGTCAGATCATTGATCGGGAGACTAATGAGAGATACCACCTTCCGGTTCAATCAGAATGTGTCCTTGTGCCAAATGCTGGACTTTCTTTCAGAAGTTCCATGACAGAGGTCGGTTTATTCACTATACTATCAGATATATACTAACATGTTATCAGACGCAACATCGAAGCCTCAATGACTTCCTCAATAAAAGAGTAGCAGAGACTCACCCAGCAAATCCCCAACCTAAAAAGCGCGTTAAAATTGATTACCTCCATCGTCGAGAAAGAGACAGTTTTTACGAGCTTCCGCCGACAATGCTTTCCAACCTACCCGCCGTGGTTCGAGAGCAATTGAATCCTCGACATCGGGTTAAGGTGCGGATCAGTCAGGATCAAAAAACTGGCCAAGTCCTCGCCCAAATTATCAAATGTCGGATTAAAGATCTTGATATTTATATGCCTAATCGGCCCCTCGATTGCCGGATTAGTATCAACTTCGAAATGAAATTTGACATGGATGTTGAGGATATTATAGCAGCGTCGACAGGTGACCGGCAACCTGATCGTAACAAGGATCGCTTGAGCTATACTCAGTCTCATTATCAAATTGATCTGACCCAAGTTACTCAAACGACAAATACCAATGTAAGTCCGACATCACGGGATATATCCAGTTCTTTGCTAACAGCAGACAGATTGGACCTCAGACGGTCAAGGAACACGAACTCGAAATTGAAGTCTCTACTGCAGCCGTTCGAGATCAAGGCCAAAGGGCGGCAGCAAACGCACCTAACGAATATTTAGCGTTGATAGAAGGCCTTGTCGACAATGTGCGAGTTCTTGCTAGGGCCACACCACCGCATTAGTTGGTCCAATAGAATTTCAAGATTTACCCTCTTCAGCGTTTTTCTCTCGCGTGCTGGTTGCTGGATACCCTGGCGTTCATGGCATGGATAATGGGAAAGTCTGCGATGCTGGATTTAGCAAGAGACAGATAGTAATATGCAGATCTGTCGATATGCTGACATATTCGCGTCAATAACTGTTTACCCTTTATTTACGTGATGCGTAGTTGTTCTACATCGCCCTTGAACGCTAGAAGCCCACTCAGTAAGAGTAAACATTACATGGCAATTTCTAGGCCGCGTCTACATCTTACCAGCGTATGGTAGATGTGTTTTCTAAGATTGTCCGATTGGCGCTTCACTACGAGCTTTGCTCTTTCAACCACAGAGAATTGTTTCGGAAAGCGCATTTCCATTTGTTGAAGAACTTCATACCGGTCACATGCGAGCCAACTATTGATGCACCCTCGCATGTCAAGTTCTGAATATCTTAGATGAGAAGGCATGCCTCGAGATTTCCACTTCCATGGATGGTTTCTTGTGTGCCTTTCACGCAACAAGATGCTAAAGTATTTCGTCAATATCAAGCCTTGCCTCTGTATATGCAACAATGTTCAGTAGAGAGGTCTTAAGGATATTGGCTTCGAAGTGCAAAGCTGAAGTGTTGCACAGAAGTACTTACAAAAATCCTGCCAAATGCGAATTCAGCTCTCGAATCACCGTTCGAAAATGTGTTTACCCAGGAGTCTCCGTGAGAAAGTCAAGATCTTATGGTGAAACTCTTGGAACATGTCATCCAAGTGCGAAAACTTCAATGGCCTCAAATAGACCATCTCTTATATTTGCTTGAGATGGGTTCGTGGCTGTGGCCGCACTTGCATTTCGGATACGGCCTTGGAAATGAGTTGATATCTGGGAAAGCTTTGTTGATATTAGATTATGATCTGTGACGTTGTGTAGGGGATGGATGGGATAAATGCGCACGTGGGGGGTTTAGGTTAATTCGACGACAATGCAACTCTAGATCTCGGCAAGGGCAATACGATCACATTTGGTAGGCATCTTGACACGAGTTTGTTTATGAGTTTTGTGTGTCTGTTCTGGACATATCTCAAGGACGTTGACAAGCCTTCGCAAAAGGGTTTGCATTGCTCTGCCCTAGTTACTCCTCGTGTGGGATCATGTAGCACAAATCCTGCCTAGCACACGCATCCTGAAGGAAGTCGGCAGTCTTTCGAAAGGTTCAGAAATCGTCTAATTCATAGCAATTAATTTGTCGTGTCAAACCAAACAGCATAAGCACATGTATAGTAGATCCTCAATTGCTCGGAGGGTTGCCCAAAAGCCCACTCTTATGCATAGTTCACATTTCTTGTGAGAAAACCGCTTCTCTCTGCCCATGTAGATCCAATCGCACTTAATCTAGGAGATAGATATTGGAGAATAAACTCATAACCATTACAGGGTTAGTTCAGTACCTAGGTACTTACTTATCTAACTGTAGTTCCCTGGTAAACAGTCACGTGAGGATTCCCCCTATTCGCTCGCCAATTTAGTGTCAAGGATAATGAGCTTGCAAGCATGATATACAGAACAAACTGGATTGTCAAACAGAAAATAATCCAAATGCAATTCAAACTCTGATATGATTTATTTTTGACTGAAACCAGAAGCTGCTTGTGTATAGATGCAGTATACCAGAGAACTTTCCCTTTGCCCTTCATGATGAATATCGAGTGTAGACACATTGCATTTGATCACGCTTTATTAGTAGGTGAGGAATCTTAATGAATTGTAGTTTACGTTAATGCACATTCAATAAACTCCCAGCTGCCCCCGCTTCGTCGCCATGCCCCGCTAACCAGCCAATGCTTAACCCACATAACTTCTCCAAAGCAGAATAGCCTCAGATTTCATCACTGCAAGGAGATCTCGCCAATTGTTGAATTGTACCAGCTATCCTTGTACCCTCTTGACCTCTCCTTTCCATTCACCTGTGGTCTTCAGGACTTTCTCAACCAGCGATTCCATGTTCAAATCCTGTTTCTGCACCAAAACGAGCTGCTTAAACTTAGGAAGAGAGTACAGCGGTAGCAGACTAAGGTTTGCAAACTTCTTGGCATTTTGACCAAAGACTTCCTCATCTGCAGACACCAGGAACGGAACAAAGGAGACTTTGCCAAATTCAACTGTAAGAGACTCAAGTCCAGGGAAAAACTTCTTGATCATTGAGAAGGTCCTGGTGAGGTTCTGCAGTTGTTGCTTTCCAAGATCGAACCGGAAATTGTCAGAACCAGAGTCGTGTTGAGTCACGCCAACGACGCCGATGAACGTGTTGATCGTCAGATGCTTGATATGTGCCACACATTTGAGTGGAATTCGCTGAAGGAATGTAGAGGAGATGTTGATGTCCTTGTAGAAACTTTGCAAGCGGAAGCGGTTGATAGAGAAGTACATTGATCTAGCTTCACTCCCAATACTTTTACTTGTCAAGGAGAGGTTCGCAAGGTCGGCGATTGGTGTTTGTCTCGTATCGAAGACGATTTCGTAGTCCTCGGTAAGCAAGAGCTCGTAGACCTGGTTTCGTATCTCTGGGGCCAAATCTGTGAAGTACTTGAATTGCGGCAAGGACTTCGCCAATACGCCTGCTTCCCATGTGTTTGTTATTGGTTCGACGCTTGCGTCGGAGTTGTTTTCGCGAGGCTGGGACGCAAGGTCGCTTGTGTCAGATCGATTACGCGATGGATGATTCATGATTTCTGAGTCCGCAGAACATAGTGCTTGACGTACTTTCTTCCAAAGCAAAGACATTTATTGTTGGGAAAGCGCGTTTTGAAAAGTGAAGGTGTTACCTAGACCTTGAAATAGCGCGTGGTTCTGCCTTAGCGAAAGAGTCACATGAGGCGGAGCACGTGATATCAATTTGGCTCAGCATCAACTTCACAGGCTACAGAGACCTGAAGCAGTCTAGAGTTATAAATAGCTAACTACTGGTTAAAATAAAATAGTGATTATAGAAAATTTGGGCGTATTAATCTAATCAGCTTTGTCACATTCTCTAAATGTGCAGACACGCCTAGGCAGATCGAATGGATTGCCATTCCAGTTACAATGTTCTATTACCATTAAAATACCACTTCAGCCTGAACTTTGTAATATCTGTTCTTCTGTATTATGAAATTATTCTTGTACTTTCAGCAAAAGAGAGGACTTTTGCAACATTCGCAAATAGGGAAGTATTCACTTCCAGCCCTTTAATAGGTAAGTCCGAGCTTGTACACGACAGCCCGATAACTATATACTAGTCTAGGACATGGTACTGAGCCAATGGTGGTCCCTTTAGTTACTGCATCTCCAGCTTAATAGTGCTCTGCTGGAGCTTTCTTAATTTCCCATGTGATGTAGGTGAAATAGGTTTGAGACTGTTGGACGGGAACTTGACGTCTTCGAATATCAATGCCACTAGTTAAGAAACGCATTTAGTCAAAGTTCTGAAGATTCCCCTAGTGCCCGATATCACTTTCCTGTGGACTTAGTGGTGGAGAACGAGACGCTGAAGTCTCCCCATGATTCAGAAATGTCTTCACCTTGTTAAGCAGATGAAGCTTCACGAGAACCTGATCAGTATATTTGGAAAGGCGCCGCATGTATTCCCGATGCTTTTCTCTGCAGCTTGCTTTATGCTTAAAATAGGAAGTGTTGAACGTGGCCTGTCATAACCTATCGAAAGAGTTCTGATTCCAGAAAATATTTCTGAAATCCCCAAAAAAGCCAGGCGTTCTTGATCTTCGAGGCGTGTGTTTGACAACTTGCTTTACAAGGAGATTCAGAACCTGCAGGTTTCCCTCCCTTCTAGATCAGTACCGGTCATTGCCTATGACAAATGAGTTTAGGGCGTAGAACACGGATCATGCTTTCTCGATGGTTTTCTTATTCACACAGACGGTGTTTTGTTGTGATTAGCTTGTCCCAAAGCAAGGGGATGTGTGGTGATCGATTAAATCCAACAATAACCAGTATTTCATAAAGGTCTTTATCTGTGCTCTACGCTTCAATGCTTGTCTTCTTCTTGGGTGCTTGGATTGATATGCTCAAAGTCTAAGAATTTAATTTCAATATGCGAGATTCTTAGCAAGTACAATCGAAGTTAACAAGGTCAAATATAGACTTAAAAGTTGCTTGCTGGCTGACCTTTCCTCTTGATATTTGGGTTGCAACATCGATGCCTCATTTAACGCATTCAACTCTCTTCCTCTGCCATCAGCGGTTAGACGTTTTTGTTATTGCTCGAGTAGGTTTGCCAGTAGCTAGGATAAGTAAAGTTGTGAAAGGAAACCCATATTTAAAACAAACGGCATAAAACATCATGTGCTGTTAATGGCAGAAAGGATTTTATTTGCCTTTGGAAAGTAACTTGAGATAGGAGCGAAGGTGACGGCAAGAAAAAACGTCGGAAGGAGTGAAAAGTGATCAGCCAGGTTGACTGCGAGGTTTGTGGAATACGTTCCTGCCGCTGAAGATGGTTTGTGCAACAAGAATCTAGTGCATCGGACATTAAACCTTTCTGATTAGCGTTCTCCCGCCGATTCATATGTGCTAGAGCGTAAATGCTAGTGTGGAGCTTGCCCTAACCAATTGTTGAAGGGAGCGTGCTTTTGTACTTCCGTACGAGGCTGTAGCCTACGGCTGCCTGCCTCATACCTGTTTAGGCACTCTATTTCTGGTAGCGAGCGGGACCGAACGTCAGTACTTAGGACATCTCAAATCCTCGATCTCAAAGAAATCCAAACTCAATCAAATACAAAAACATTGTCACAGACAATCAAGTTGCAATGGCTCAGGAAGTGACCGAATTTCGATACTTCCTCGACTTGCCACCAGAGATTCGCAATCATATCTATGATATTGTCCTCGTGAAAGACAAACCGATTTCGATAACGTCAATCCTCAATAAGCGTAAGAAGGCGCGTCCGTTATCCGCATTCGGGCGCTTGCTAAGGGTCAACAAGCAAGTCAATGCCGAAGCAAAGACAGTGTTCTATTCGCTGAACGCATTCGTTGTTGGGAATGGATGGTGGGGTTCGAAGAGGGAAGAGAACCTCCAGGTGAGTTGCCGTTCTTTGGGTGGGCCCAGGACTACGGCATGCTGATATGTTCAGGCTCTGAAAGCTTTCATCACTCGTGTGCCCAAGGACTGCATTGCTTGCATCAAACATATCCATGTCGCCATGTTTATCAAATACAACCCCAGAATGCCGTCTCCCGTTCCATGCGAGGCCGAGGAGAAGGACACTGCAGAACTTAGACTCGTGGCCCGCGCCATTTCGAAGCATTTTATCGGCCTCGAGCACGTGACGCTGAAAATGGTACCCCTAAGTCTATGGAGCCCGGTCGGCGCAACGTTGTCCAGAGATAAGCACGTCTTGATAACGGGCAACATCCAAAAGCTTGCCCAGGAAGTTCGTGCTATGTTAGAGGCTTTATCAAGCAAGAATGTGAAAACCATTTCCTGGATGCAGCGGGAGGGTTTCTCGCTGAAAGCATTTGCTGAGCTGGTGGCTGACGAGAAGTTGAAGGAGAAGGTAAAGATGACGTTTGTTGAATGGGAGAATACACCGACGCTTTATTGAAGCTCGGATCAATGAAGGTCTATGACTATATTTAAAAGCCCCTAGCCAGCCTCTTTAGTCACCACCAGATGTGAATTTCCCTCTGCTCTTCGTCTCCTCGTCGAAGTCGACCAGACACTCCTTGATTGTACCGCAAATGCTGAAATTGAACGGATCTGCCCATCACTGGTTCTTCTATCAATACCCGCCCGAGAACGTCTTGTAAGTAGACACATTCATCCTCCCATATACGGACTTTTCGCAGTCCCGGAAGCATCATCAAGGTTTTGATCGCGTTTGACAGCACGGTGATCGTGGCCGCCTTGGGAAGAATCCGACCAGGCCAAATGCATTTTGGCGGAGGGTTGATACTGAGTACCCAGTCAATAGTGATATCTTTTGTGCCTACAAAATGTTTTTTAATTCGGCGAGATATTTGCCGTACTTCCTCCGCTTCCTCTGGACTTCCTAACGAAAACACTTCTCCGGAGTTAAAGGTACTGTTTCGGGATCTATAGGGTCGAGACCAGTGTGTGGTTGGGGAGATGACAATGTTAACGTGTTGAATCCGAAAGCTCCCAAATTTGCGTTTTGTTGATTGTGCAGTGTTTGGAAGAAATCCTGTTTCTGACGAAGGTTGATGTACAAGTGTATCTCGGGATAGAGCCGATGAGCTCTGCTGGTATATATGTAATGAAAGCCTTTAAGCCTGAGACGCTAGCCTCGTCTGCGCCGATTCCATTGCCCACGATGAAAGAGTTGTATGCGTAGAATATGCGGATGGCTTCGTGATGAATCTGCTTGTTGACGTACAAGATGCTCCCTCTGGCGTTGGAGTTGTGAAGATCCTTGAAAGTTCTGTGGCGCGGAGAGCGAATCGGTATTGGACCTTCTTTCACAAGGAGAATATGATAGACTTGGTTCCTAATCTCGGGTGGGAGAGCCATCAATATCGCTCCTGGCGCTTGCTCCATAGCTTCAGGGACAATGATCGGCGGGATTTGAATGTAGAAGGAGAGAAGTATTAGCAGCAAAGGGGGAATGATATATCAATAGTAAAATTTGCTGCAGAATCAAAGCATGGCAGAGCTGTAGATGCCTGGCAAGGCTGAGCTGCGCTGATGTGACTCAGGTTGGGGTAGGATTAGGACCTGAGGACTTTAGGATTTCTCGGCCACTGGACCTGAAGCCTGAAAGTACTGTGCTGCTCTGTCGTAGTATTATTGGATGATGTTAATCTTTTCATGCGGCAGTGCATGTGCATGGAGTGAACTCGACGTTGAATGTAACTGCCAGAAGCCAGTGCCCGGATTGGTCACACGGAGCTTAGTAAGCCATATTTTGCCTTCTGGTGGACCACCAGCGCTCCTCAGGCCAAACAAAAGCAAACAGCCCACAGCGGAAACAGCCCGGACTGTGGGGGAGAGGGCGTCACCGGGAACGAATCACCCAAAACAAGTCAACAATCCAAAGTTGATTGTCAAATAACATCATCGCACACTTCAACACACCCATAATATTCACATCTCCATCAAAGTAATGTAGAGCCAACGATTTCGCAATGCTAACTTGACGCGGACAAACCTCATTCACTCGAGATGTCTCTCGTGCCGTACTCCTCGCGAGAGCGAGGATCTGAGATCGTGCTGTAAGTCTTCGTCTTTATTCCTGCAACAGGAGTCTAGAGCTTCGAGGTATCAGAATCGTTCTTGATGGGGTCTCATACTGATACAACCTCTCTCAGTCGGCACAACGATGCTATTGTGCTTCGTGATCCTCAAACACAACAGCTCATTCTTCGTGGCGCATCTCCCTCCTACTCAGAATGTCCCACCTGTCATCGACCACTTCGACCATCCTCTCCCGACAGACAGAGCTCGCCACATCGATCCGCAGCCTTCATTAGCCCCGAATACTTTCGCATGCTACAGGGTGCTCATAACAGCGGAGAAGATCAAGGTCCCCCTTCTAGCCCAATCCGAAGACTTGTGCAGCCTGCGTTCGCCTCTCCGCCACGAGACAGACCTACGGGAGGAGCGGTGACAGATGCAGAATTTGTGACAAGTGCACCGGCACCGCAGACAGGGCATAGCATCAAGAAGGAAGCTTTTAGTCCGAACTACTTCAAGAGGTTTTTCATTGAGGAAAAAGAGCTTGGCAGAGGTGGAAAGGGTGTGGTTCTGTTGGTCAGACATGAATTGGACAGTGTTTCTCTGGGTATGGAATCGAGAAACTTGATCTGCATCTTTGCTGACTAGAGTAGGCCAATTTGCCTGCAAGAGAGTGCCTGTTGGAGATGATCATGCTTGGCTGGAAAAAGGTTTGTCCTAGGTCTTTTTGAACTACAGTATAACTGACAAGACAGTCCTAATTGAGGTCCAGCTCCTACAAGGGCTCTCCCACCCCAATCTCGTCTCATATCGACATGTCTGGTTGGAGGATGTACAGCTCAGCCGATTCGGTCCGACCGTCCCTTGCGCATACATTTTACAACAGTACTGCAATTCTGGGGATCTGCTACATTACATAACTGGGCCTTCTCCTACTGTGAAAAGCACAAAGGAGCAGTTGAAGGAGCAGATGCGAAGAAGATCAAGAGGGCAATCGGACCGACCGGACATCAGATCTTCGCAAAGAAAACTGTCATTCGAGGAGATTTACTCGTTCTTCAAGGACATTACATCTGGGCTGGCACATCTCCATAACAATGAATACATACATCGAGATCTGAAGCCGAGTAACTGTCTGCTTCACAAGGATGGAAATGAATTTCGCTGCTTGATCAGTGATTTTGGAGAAGTCCAGGCGGAAAATGTGGTTAGGAAATCAACGGGATCTACTGGAACAATATCTTACTGTGCTCCTGAAGTTCTGAAGCAGGACGAGTTTGGTCGCTATGGCAATTTCACGACCAAGTCCGACATATTCAGTCTGGGGATGATTTTGTACTTCATGTGCTTTGGCAGACTTCCATACCAGAGTGCAGACAGTATCCAGGAAGAATTCGAAGATATGGATTTACTGAGAGCAGAAATTAGCTCTTGGTCAGGCTTCCAGGATGAGCGAAAAGAGAGACCAGAGCTGCCAAACCAGCTCTACGACTTCTTAAAGCGATTGCTAGCGTTGGATCCTGGAGAGAGGCCAAGTGCCGATGAAATCCTCACTGCAATTCGTACCGAGAAAGGCCTTGAAGCACCTTCTAGGACGAGACATGCAAGCAACGCAGGGCTTGGTGGCCGAATCATTCAATCCTTTGATTCTCCTGCGCCACCAAGTACACCTGTTAATGGTAATATATGGCCGCGTATTTCCTTTCCTATGCTGATCAACCTAGAACCCAACAAAAGACGAGTTCGTTCAGGAGCCTATATCGAAGATGCCTCTGACACCTCACCTACTCCGTCTCCAAGCTCTCAATTGGTCATCGAATCAAACCCGAGGTCCCGTAGTCAACACTCTCATCACGCACACAACGAATCCCTTTCACTCAAACCATCAATCACAACTCCACTGCTAATGCCACCTCCCTCAACGCCAATGTCGACTTTCAAACATCGTGTTTCGCTTTACAAGCACTACCTTGACAATTGGATCACGCAAAATCAGCAGTCCGTGCAGATGCTCTTGAAGCTTGTCATTTTCCTGGTCAAGATGCTGAGTATCACGAAACCATGTGCGCCATTGGTAACGAGAGAGGTGATCTGGTGGCCGTTGATGGCATTAGCGGCTTTCGAGCTGGCGGGTGGGAACAAGGTTGGTTGGAAAGGGACAGTGAGTTTGTTTGTGTTGCATTTTGTTGTTCTTGTGTCGGTGCTGAGGTTTGGTGGGGGCATGTGTGTTAGAGAGCCAGGCTTGGACGAACATTGGGGATGGGCGGAGGAGTGACTTTCTCTTCGATTGGCATGGTTTGGAGGTATGCTTTTTTATGGACTGCATTAATGACTGCTATGGGGATGGTAGTCCGGGTTTGATTTCGGCTCGGCGTTCTGCATTCGGTTCATGGCAAGGAACGGCAAGCGGGCATGGCTCTTTGTTTTCTTCTTGTAAATTATACAACCGAGACATTCGGTTCAGCATGGTGCGGGGACATGATACGATGGGACGGAAACCAAAAAAAGGTCATGAGCGACGATGAGAATGAATGAAGGAATGATTTGATTCTTGCATTCCACTCACGTCGTTTTCTCTTTCCATTTTCCACTTCCACTCCTCCTTTAAACTAAGCTCTAATAAGGTGATGTATAATTTCATCCCGTCTCATCTGATCTAAATCAACAACCCAGCCAGATCCCAGACGACCCGTGGCATGAG
The DNA here is from genome assembly GCA_009613015.1 of Mollisiaceae sp. DMI_Dod_QoI. Lineage (NCBI taxonomy): Eukaryota > Fungi > Ascomycota > Leotiomycetes > Helotiales > Mollisiaceae > Mollisiaceae sp. DMI_Dod_QoI. The sequence goes on from VXCB01000078.1 coordinate 46,643, forward strand.
CTACTTACCCCAAGTACCTTACCTATGACCACATACGCATCCTAATTATATCCAGGTACCGCACCATCTGCTCGTTCCACGACATAGAACTAAAGTAGGGACTAGGAGAATTGAACTGGCGGTGCTGTTGTGGTACGATACACGACATTTCGGTAGATGTGCAGATATGCAGCTAGGTACGTAGGTACAGTATTGTAAGTAGGTAGGGAGCTGAATTAGTGGGTTGGTGATGTTGGTATGGGTGAGAGAGAGGTGGGTAGGTAGGTAGGTGGTTATGGAGGTAAGTGGGTAGCTAGGTAGGTGAGTGGGTATGGAGGTTAGGGCAGGTGGATAGGTGGGTAAGGGATGGTAGCACGAGGTAAATGCAAGATCATGTAGGAGTGCTGCATGCACGTTGCCGCCCGTCGATGGTGTTAGGATGGGATGGGATGGGATGGTGCCGGGGACACGGATCACGGATCGTGAAGTATGGGTTTGGATTGTAGTGAATGGTGAATGGGTTTGATCACGACGCTGCCTGGTGTTGGAAGTTAGGTATTTGGTATGCTGTGTTGTGATATGTGGGCGGGCGGCTGAGGGAGTCCGGATAGCGAGATAGTGAGATGGATCGGGAATGGGAGAGGAAGCCGGCCGAATCGGCGAGAGACAGAGAGTTCAATTCATAGAGTGGCCGAAAGACATTGTGAGGAAGATGCTTTCTCTGTTCAAGACCTTTTGGGAAGGAATACTGTAAGCGGAAGCTCGGGGTAAACTGACCTGTTTTAGGTACTATGGAGTAGTCTCCATTCACGAGACATTGCGATACGTGGTGAGGAAACAGATCTCAGTCTGACTTCAAGATGATTTTGAAGGGTACCGGGAATCTGATGCAAGCGCGGGGTGGATGGTTCTCGTCTAAACGTCTACCCCTTAAAACCAGGTTGGAGGTCACGATGAGGTTTGTCTCTCCTCATGATGTGATTGTGTATCGCTGCATATCGGTAGAGATGACTCGACCTTGGATGTCTCTCGTCTCTTGATACCCAATTCGTGACGAGGAAAGACAAAACCTCATACGTGACTTGGACTCCACAGCAGCGCGTGCAATGTCACTCTCGAACACGCACCTGAAATAAGCTCATCATTGATCCATTCCGGGGGGAAACAACGAGAAAGACACGCCAATGCATCGATTCCACAACTCAAGAGTCAACACCACTTCGCAATTCCGTCTCTTCCTACTTCCGTTGACACTTGCAGCACCGGACCTCAATGTCTCTTGAATTATAATCTCCTCTGCCCAATCACAAGGCATAGCTCGGCGATCTTGTTGCCTTCAAGCTCGAAGTCATGACCGAGCCGTGCTTATTCACGGGGTCGAGGTCCTTCGTATGTTCCATGCTTGGCATTGTCGTCCGGAAGCACCGAAGAACGGAATCGCTGGATTGGGAGATCAATCACGATTCAACCTGCTCCTTCCGTCGAGATCTGAAGCTCGAGATAAGAGATGGACGAGGCTGCGAGGCTGGAAGCGTGAAGTTTGAGTGCTGACTGGAGGCGCGATGCCGAGACGGGAAGGTGGAACCATCTTGGGCGCTGGATGACGGATTCCGCAGGGAGCAGCAGGGAGCAGCAGGGAGGAGTTGCAAGGGCTGCTTATCTCTGTGGCGTTGGCGGCCCGTTGGAAGGAGGATTTCCCGTTGCGGCCAGGATTGGCTGGGCAGTGGGCAGTGGGCAGTGGGCAGGGATGCGAAGCGTGACGATTCGACGACCGAGTGAACCTTGGAACGACCGACCTTGCGGCAGAATACCATCGTTGCAGATGCAGATGCAGAACGGCGGCGGTCGGTGGCCATGGTGAGGGAGGCTTGAGAAACAACATCAGACGGCCGTGATCAGGAACACCGGAGCTGACGACACTGACAGGACTCACCTGGAATCAGATCCGTGACTCGACTGTGCTGATCGCTGTGCGAGTCCAGATGCAGCGCAACCAGGAGTCTTTGCTGGGAGCTACTATATCTGCAGCTTGCCGATCAGGTACAGGATAAACAAGGGCCATAAACAAGACCCAAGGAGACCATCCCTCCCATCCCTCCCATCCCTCCCATCCCCATCTTCAATCTCGGCTCGGGGCAGTAGTCTCTCAAGAGTCAAATCACCGGCGGGGCCCTGTCGTACCCTCGCACGAGCAGCTCCAGTCGAGGGGAACCGATGCCAATTGTCATTCCAGCCTGTCAATACTTTGACTGCCTCAATAATCTCTGCCAATTTCCATCGACTCTCGACGCCACGGCCACAGAGACGGATGGACGATGTAGTGGCTCTCGGCGAACACCGCATGCAAGGACCGCAAGTCGCGCCTGTAGTTTACATCCAAGGGAGGGGATCGAGTCGTGCTTTCCCCTTTGGGCCCTGCCCTCCTGCACGCCAATCTTTCGTACTGGCAAAAGATTTTCCTCCCCGCTTCGTATGCACATGCAGCCAAGGGTTGAGTTTCTGGGATTCCGATAAGGTTCACCTTGGACCTGGGAGCTTTATCTACAGCTTCTCGAAGCTTTCTCTCTTGTTTTCTCTCGTTCACTCTTTCTCCTCCGGTGAAGTTTCGACCTTCCCCTCCTTCTCCCTCCAGAATACCCTCCACTCATATTTTTGAGGAGATTTTGACGCGTCAAAATGCGTGTTTCTATCTTGACGAGCCTCCTCGTTGGAGCTGGCCTTGTGGCTGCTACGCCCGTGTTGGAGAGGTTGGATGAGAATACGGTCATTTCCAGAGATCTTACCGTCATATATAAGGACTGCTCACGCCTGTCACCAAAGGTGTTCATTATATCTATGGTACGAGCTCCATCTCACGTCTCTGATTGACATCTAACTTTTAAACCTAGTTCTCCCCAGAAGCAGATATCTGGTACACCAATGCCGACACACCTGGGTCGATTGGTGATCTGCTTGCAATCAACGTTACCGTCCCGGGGTTCTCTCCTCTATTCCCAGAAGCACACTGCTTGGCAGATGGCTCAGTTTGCCAACTCACTACCGGTGAATCGGAGATCAATGCTGCCTCCACGATCTCAGCACTCGTGGCAACACCACTGTTCGACCTGGCGAAGACGTACTTCCTCATTGCAGGTATTGCTGGAATCAATCCCAAGTACGGCACCTTGGCAGATGTTGCTCTCTCCAAGTATGCCGTGCAAGTAGCTCTTCAGTACGAGTTCGACGCTAGAGAGATCCCAGGAAATTACACCACGGGATATATTCCTCAAGGTGCATTTGCTCCAGACCAATACCCGGAATCTATCTATGGCACTGAAGTCTTCGAGGTCAACGAAGCTCTCCGCGACATAGCTGTCAAGTTCGCCAGCACCGCCAAGCTCAACGACTCTACTGATGCTGTGGCATACCGTGCCAACTATGTCAACGACGGTGTCACTATTTACAAGACTGCTACTAAGAAGCCTGGAATTATAACATGCGATGTGGCTACCTCAGATGTCTACTACTCTGGTGCGTTGCTTGGCGAGGCATTCGAGAACACGACCAAACTCTTCACCAATGGTTCAGGTGTTTACTGCATGACCGCTCAAGAAGACAACGCCACTCTCGAGGTCATGGTTCGTGCAGCCATCCGCAAGGCCGTCGACTTCTCACGAATTATCATTATGCGAACTGCATCTGACTTCGACCGCCCTTATCCTGGAGAGTCTGTTGAGGACAACCTGTTCTACGCTCCGCAAGGTGGGTTCGAACCCGCAATCGCGAACATCTATCTTGCTGGTACACCAATTGTTAAGGGTATTCTGTCCGGATGGGAGAAAACATTCAAGGCGGGTATCAAGCCTAAGAACTATATAGGAGACATCTTCGGCACTCTTGGCGGAAAACCGGACTTTGGACCGGGTGCTGAATTTGGTCCAACAGGACTCGTGACCCGAGAAGCTAAAGCTGGAGAAATCCAGGATAGAAGAGCGCTATATAGACGGTCTGCCATGAAAGGCCGACTAGGTGCTGAGGTCGCGAGACGAGCGAATGGTAATGCGTGATGTTTTGACGATTTATGATTGGGCAATAATTCTTCGTTCTTGTCGTTCATAAAAGTTCTACTAATGAAGTGAAGGAATATGGTACATATGGGGGGCTATCTGTCTTGAGCTGGAAGCGATGTTGCTGTTATGGAGTGGTTGAGATGATCGGGGCTATTTTTACAATCATATTTATGGCTGTGTGCATAGCATTGGTGGCGGGAGCGTTGCGTTGCAGTTTTTGGGACTGTTGTTGAGTCATTAAGATCTGTTTGCGTTGATAGTTGTCGCTGGAGTTGAGCATAGACAGATAGCAAGTTGAGCATGTGGAGGAAAGCGGATACCATTTACCCCACCATATGGCTGTCCTTTTGATTTTGAATTACGGATTTGCCTCTATTTCCTAAAACGTCTCAAGTGGATTGCTAAGCTTGTATTCTGTCGTATTACACATGAGTATCTAGAACTTCTATTTTGTCTCATGAGAGTGGTCACGTGACACTTACTCGCTGAACGTTTTGGCCTAATTAAAATAATCCTGCTTTACATAATTCATGGAGAACGGAAGATAATGTTCTATCGGCCATGACGGAGCAAAGACATGCCTGACACTTATAAAGTCAAAAGTACTTATCGACGAGGCGTCATGTGATACCCAATCCGAGCTTGGCGAGGTTTGGTGCAAGTTAGGCCTAGCGCAAAGCCAGACGAACTTACCTCTTCCTGAAAGCTTTCTGTCTTAAACCTTACGCTGTTGCTGTCAATCAATGCCCTATTAGGTTTGGAACGTCGGCGTCGGGGCTGTAAAGTGCCTCCCTACAGCGCGAGTGTGTTGAGTGGATGGTCGAAGTTTCTTTTGTTTCCTCCGGGCGCAGGATGAGATGAGGGTCGAGGAAAGTGGCTCATTGGTGGGTGAGCGCGAGCTGCATCGCGCCAGCTGCTCCGCCGCAATTCGGCAGCCTCTTTTCCAGCATTATCTTATTCTCCAATGGTTCTCATTCAGAATTTGACTTTTCTTGCTTATTCGTCGTGTTTGTGAGATCGTGTATTCGATTCTACTACATCAACAAGCTTTGAGAACTAGATGAAGACTCCAGGTCTCCAACATCGGAGCGCACGGGTTGGCAGCAAGGCTGTGGAGTCGCTCCGCCAGACATGGCATACGCTTGTCCATAGGAATCGAGACTCGAAGAAAAAAAGGAACTTCACCACAGGAAGGCCGAACTTCACGACACCCTATACTTATGAGCCACTTAATCCGTCAAACTCCTTGATTCGCCTCATCGCACTCGAGCCTTCGCCGGACTTTGCTTCCGACATTTACTGCGATATATTCAATGTTTCTCTGGACACAAAACCTGTGTATGAAGCAGTATCTTACGCTTGGGGTGACGCCAATATAACAGAAATGCTGTTTCTCCAAAACCATCCATTCCAGGCGACCGTCAATCTAGTCTCGGCACTGCGACATTTGAGATTCAAATATGAAACTCGAATTTTGTGGGTCGACGCCATTTGTATTGACCAAGCCAATAATCTCGAACGAGAACAACAGGTTGGCTTAATGGGGAGCATTTATTCTATGGCCGAATGTGATCTCCTTTGGCTAGGGGAGGATCCACATGGTTATGCTGGACCTGCCTTCGAACTCATGACATATGTGGCAGATGTATACGATGATGCATATGACAGCGATGACTACGAGGAACCACTGAGAGCAGCGTCAGAAGAGGCAGTGAGCCGTTGGAAGAATCTCCCTATATATTTGGATGAGGACAAATTCAAAAGCCTAGAGAAAACTTTGCGCGACCCTCCAGTGTGGCAAAGAATCTGGATTGTTCAAGAGATTGCAGTTTCTCAACAAGTCTTTATACACTTCGGGTCTCACCATATGTCCTGGGATATCATGGAAAGCTGGGACGGAGCTGTGGCTCGACTTCCACATCCTACTGGTCCATGGCCTCAAGGTGCTGGGTCGTTATACCTCACCAGGTCTCTAGCTGCGACTCGAAGAACTTTCAAACATAGCGGCGTAAAACTTCCAATTCTGGATTTATGGCAAGATTTCCGTGGATTCCTTGCAACAGATCCCCGCGATATGATATTTGCTTTGCTCGGACTTGCCGACGAAGAAAGTAGACTTATCACCGCAGACTATTCTAAGCCAGTCGAAGAAGTTTTGACAATGGTAGCACGAACCATCATATCTCAGACGCAGAAGCTGGATTGTTTAGAGATGGGCCAATTGCTAACGCCGGGATTGAAGTCTAATCTCGACCTTCCTTCTTGGGTCATAAACTTCAGCGACGTTTCTGGAGCCATATCCACTATGACTCCCAGCACTCGACATCACTCTGCATCTGCTTCTACACCTTGTTCCTCTGTCAGCATGGAAGACTCTGTTGCGTCTCTATCGTCTATCTAGCTACATGGTATTCTTCTGGACACCATCACCGAGAAGTTCGAATGGAATGATCGGCGGCTAGTCAACCCAAACTCGAGATGGAAAGAAATAACGACTCTGATTTGTAAATCACCTCAATGGATTTTTGATACTCACGAAGGACAAGAACGAGCGATTGATGTCTGTGCACGGGCGTTGGTAGCGGACCTACAACGAGGAAGAGATACAATGGCTCTTCCCGCGAAGCCAGAAACAATCCAGATATTTGTAGAACTGCTCGAGTGCATTCGCCGCGCTCACGGCAAACCGTTGCCTCAGAATATTGAGGCAATCATTGGGGATACAGAACAGGCGAAGGAAACTCTGCATCTGTTCGTGGAATCTATTCGTTATACACGTTGGGCTTTCGTGCTCTGCGCCACTTCGAATAAGCATATGGCTAAGATTCCCATCACTGCGCGAGAAGGTGATGTTCTTGTCGTGTTGTATGGTGCTAAGGTACCGTATGTGCTGAGACCTGTGCCTGAGAAGGAGGGCACGTATGAATTTGTTGGCACCGCGTATGTTGATGGGTTTATGGATGGGCAGGCGATTCAGCAGAGGGATGCAGGGATTCGTAAAGAAGAGTTATTTGTTTTGGTGTGATGATCTTTGATCTGATGAGTGAGGTTCTGCTGTCGAGTTTGTGGATGTGTGGTTCTTGAACAGGTGAGCGTCTGATTTGGGATTCGAGGTGGTCTGTTACTGACGTGCGTACTTACAGCAAGATGGCAGATTACCTCGCTTTTCCGGCGACGGAACATTCTCGCAGACTATTCTGCATCACAAATTCGCCAAATCTGTCTGTTTAATGGCACAAGTTGGGCAGCATAGCACGTCAATTACGTCAAGTAATTCATTTTATCAGTCCAAAAGCACTGCATCTAGCAGAACCACGATTCATCAAGAGTATGCAACTCGTCGGCAGACAACGATACCCATGAAAGACGACCAATTACACAGAGTCTACTGGTCAAACTCACCTCCTCAAGATAAACGGGCCGTCTACGACTACAGCATCATCGGATTAAACAGCTCTAATCTCAACTCTCTCGACTCACACCTCTTCAATACCTCAGCGAAACCAGTCGTGTAAAAGAGGAATGCATCATCTGTCTATACTTGTTACTTAGGGACTCATTCTGTGCTTTGCTCTCAAGCCAAACAAATAAAAGCCGCCCACCACAGATTCTAAACCCAGGCAGGCCTCGGCATTTGAGGTTGGGAAAGGAGTATCACGTGCTCATGCTGATCCTCAACATGGAATTCAAACTCAAGCTCAAGCAAAAGCGCACGCATACCTACCTACCTACCTATATCTCTCCTCCTCCTCACCGTCTATAAAAACAAAATAGAACCAACAACCAACAACCAACAAACAAAAACTCGAATCGAATTATCACCTAACCCTAAACCTAAACCTTAAACCTCAGACCTCAACCCACGCTTTCGATCATAGCTTGCTTGATTCTTGAAAAATTTCGCGGCCCTGCATACATAGAAATTGTATTTGGGTGGGAGATTAAAGATTAAAGAAAGCGAAAGGGGTTTTCTGGCTTATAGAGGAGCGCGGCTGGATTGGATTGCATTGGGTTGGAGTGATGAGTGATGAGAGATGAGAGATGAGAGATGTTCTTGGATTTTTTTGGATGGATGGATTATATGGGGAGGTGAGGTGAGGTGGGTGATGAGGTGAGGGAAGGTGAAAGTGGTGAGGTGATGGGATTCGATTCTTGGATTGATTCAAGGTGGCGGGAGGGGGATAGGGGAATGTGGGAGGGGAGGGATTTTTGCGGAGATCTTACGAGCCTGGCTGGCTTTTTTGTGTTTTGGAGTGGATGTGAATATTTGTTTGTGTTTTATATTATCTTGACTTGACTTGGTGTGTGATTATGCTTAGACTCATATAATCAATAGGAGTGGAGCAGAATTAGGAATTAAGAATTTTATTCGAGGTAAAAATGAGATAAGATAATTTAAGTTATGAGGGTAAAAGCTAAGTTGAGTTGAGTTGAGTTGAGTTGATTTGATGAACAAATACATTCCGTCTATTAGTGTTAATTTTATAAATAACTCGAAGTTCTAGTATTAGCTAAATACTAATAAGGGTTATGTAGTATTTTACGGATTTTGAATTTGATTTATGTTTTTATTTGGTTTAGGTAGGTTTAGATTTAGGTAGGTTTAGGTTTAGGTGAGTCTAAATCCCTGTTTGACAAAGTCGCATGCGAGGAGGATATTTGATGGGATGGGATGGGATGGATAAGTGAGTGATTTGAGTTGAGTTTTTAAGTAAAGGGTTATAGATAATTTGGAATTAACTCAATTCAGTTCAGCTCAATTCAACTCAACTCGACTCAACTTGACCTAACTCATTTCTCACACTCATCCTCACGTCACTTAATTCGGTATTTATATAAGGCACCGGGAGATTCCGAAAGAGTATCTCATTAGAAAGAAACCGACTTGACTATCTGTCGTCGTCGTCTTCGCCTGACAGCGATGTGGTATATAACTAAGTAGGTATAACATCCCAACCCCTCGGAAACCCATTCCCCATTCCTCTTTCCTATATTCAAGATTCTCAAATTTTGCAATCTCCTCATAATAAAAACCAGATCTTTACTCTCAGCAATCTACTCAACATGCGTCTCCTTCTCATTCAGAATATCCGTCTTCTCATCCTGATGGACCGGCGCCGGAGTACCTCCATGCGAGCGCAGCAGAGCATCCAAACCAATCTCCTTATTAATCTCCTCCATGCGTTCAAAGTCTGCTTGAGCCGTGCCCTCGGAGCCGAAAATGACATCCATTTCCTCGAGCGTCAAGCGCTTCGTCTCGGGGACAAAGAACCAGATGAATCCCGCTCCGATGAAAGTCAGGATACCGAAAATCAGGTACGTGCCATACGAGATGCCGGAAATCATGTCGGGCGTGACTTGGCCGACGATGAAGTTATTCATCCAGTTGGATGATGCACCGAGAGCAATTCCATACGGACGGTTGGACAAGGGCCAGATCTCGGCGACGATGATCCATGCGCAGGGACCCCAGGAATAGCCGAAATGGATGACGAAGAGCCAGACCATGGCGACGGCGCCCCATCCCGCGCCACGGTGCTCGGGGAATGAGTCGCGGTACTTGGCGACGATGCCGGCGATGATGATGTGGCAGGTGGCCATGCCGATGGCGCCGACGGTGAGGATGGGTTTGCGGCCCAAACGGTCGATGTAGAGGACGGATGGGATGGTAGCGAGGAACATGACGATACCTACGACACCGGTGGCGAGCAGAGAGATGGTGTTTCCTGATAGACCGATGTTTTGGAAGATGGTGGGTGCGTAGTAGAGAATGGCGTTGATACCGGTCCTGGGGTGAGGGGTTAGTGGGGTTATTTCTTGTGTGGGGTTGGAAGTAGGAATTGGAGGCGTGTTGTGTGAGGGTAAATGTGATTGGAGAGATGGGTTTAGAGTTTGAGATTTCAACATGAAAAGACGGGAAAGACGAAAGTTTCGTCATGGAAAGTGGATGAAAAAAGAAAGGGAGAGAGTTGTGATATTGGAAGAAGTCTTTACGCACCATTGCTGGAAGAACATAGTCACGGTTGCAACGACGACACGTCTGAACATAGCCTTGGTCTTGAACAGGGAGCCGATGGCAACGAATTGGAGCTTGAAGGTGTTCCAGGCCGTCAGCTCGCGGAGATGGGGCCAGTGCTCGGCTACGGTACGCTTCTCGAAGAGAGATTGTGCCTTGATTTCAAGGAACTCGAGCTCGACGAGTTCATGGTCTTGAGGAAGACCACGGAGGCTGGCGAGCACTCTTCGGGCTTCTTCTTCTCGGTTGTGATGCACAAGCCAACGAGGGGAGAAGGGCATGAAAAGAATACCGCAGAAGAGGACCACAGCTGGGGCGAGCTGGAGAGAGATGGGTAGGAGCCAGGCGGCTTCGTGTTGGTGGGCTCCTGTTCCGCCAATGTAGTTGGTTCCGTAATCGATCCAGAAAGAGACCATGATACCGAAGCAGATGGCGAGTTGTTGAAGAGCAACCAGCGAGCCACGAACTTCAGGAGGCGCAACTTCGGCGTTGTACATGGGAACGATCATGGAGAGAGATCCAACACCCATACCGCTGTTAAGGCATTAGTAACTGAATATGTGGAGTATAGTCCCTAAGGAGCTCAAACATACGTGATGAATCGACCTGCGAGAATGGAATTGTGTCCAGCGCTGATAGCTGTTGTCTGGATCACGACACCGAGAATGAATACCGCGGTAGCAATCAGGATTCCGTATTTTCTGGAAGCAGCTTCGGCCATGAAACCAGATAGAAGACTACCAAGCCAGGCACCAAGCTCAAGAATGGAAGTCAACCATCCCTTTTTACTCGTGTTGCTAATATAATCGTCCATATGACGTCCGAATGCTGGCATGGTCAAGACGCCCGAGAAAACACCTTGGTTGTAACCTGGATCTTGTCAGTCGGAACCAGTTGGAATGAAAGCATGTTACTGACCGTAGAGAAGACCTCCAATACAAGCAAACATAGCAATCAGGAAGACTCGGCCATTCTTGATCAGAGCAGCAGGACCACTCTTGCCCATCATGGCCTGTCGACGCATCAAGGCGGCATCATAGACGCCCGCCGGCGCAGCAGCTCCACCAGCCATCTTGTTGGTATCTGGTCACGGATTATGGATTATACTTCTTGGAGGAGAGACGAGATGCAGCAAGAAGAGACTGCAAAATTCCTCACGCTGAGGAGGCTAACGGGAAATCATGACAGCGGACGACGTCCTGTCATATAGAGCGAGGAATCAAAAATCAATCTGGAGCCATCACTCGACCAGCTCCGGATAAATCGTTGGATAAATGTAATATAAAAGATGGATAGGACCGATACCAGTGGAGCGGGAAGAGCTTGACTGGTTCACTGGTTGTATGCTTCCTAGATCAGCCGTTGGAACCGAAGCCGGGAACAGGTTAGGCGAATTATAAAGGAGAGATCGGGGTGCGTTGAGTCGCCGCTGACGGGTATGCGCACGTGTAAAGCTTGACTCCGCAGCCCAGCAACCAGGCACTAGCCTGTTTCCTGGGTAAATGGGCAATAACTGGGTCGAATGGTACTCGCTGGATCCAATTTGACCAATTTGACCAGATTGATCAGCGGCTGGGCCATCTGGGGATGCGCGACGATCACGTCCTTGGACGATGAGGTGGTGGTGAGGTGGTGGAGAGGTGGAGAGGTGGAGAGTGGTGATGAATGTTTGGAGTCTCCGCATTTGGGCTGTTTGGGGTAAAGCGTGGAGAACTCCCCGACGACGCCACCTGTTCAGCCTGAATGCGGCATTGGTGCGGGTGTCGATGCTGCACAGACAATGTTTGCATGCCAAGACAGAGCCGTTTTGATTAACTTGATTGGTCCGGGTGTCCGCATGGCGTGTCGTGGACGATTCATGGCCGGCTCAGAGCGAACTTCGAAGACACCTCGCACTGATTCGATGCTGGGGATCTGATATTCGGCCAGACTGCACCCTCTTTCCGAAACCTGAGCCTGTGGCGTGGGCAGACAGGTGAGAGGTGAGAGGTGAGAGGTGAGAGGGTGCGGTGGGGGGCCAGTTATGAGCGTGATGCACAATCCCACGAGCGAGGCAGACAGGAGTCGGGTTGGTGGGTTATTAGTTGGTTGATGGATCTCGGTTGAGGTGGTGATGTTTTTCCGTCTGACAGCTTGTTGGGGAAGAGGGGAAGCGAGCTCAGGCCAGGATTGCGACAGCCGAGAGTTCGGTCTCGAATCGGGCCGACGCGGGCACGTGATTGTGATCGTGATCTCCATCCAACGAAAAAATCTTGGCTCCTAAGCGCCCTTCTCTTTCTTTGCATCAAGACACGCTTCACTCTGAGACAGTCTGACTGCTGACATGCGCATCGTGCTACAAGAGTTCGTTATGCGACGGTGAAGATGAGGGTGAAGGTGTTCAGCCGGTGGGTGGTGGGTGGTGGGCATCCAATCTAGAAAGCGATTCAGTCAGGTTGGAGGTGTCTGAGACGAAGGCACCAGGAGGGAATGTTCTCAGGAAAGTCGTCGATTGTAATTGTTGTCCTATTAGATTATTGGTCAGTGATCCTACCAGCTGAAAATATATTAAGATGTAATCAAAATACTCCAAAGTATGACATCGAGGCTTTGGCTTACATATTAGCATATTAGGGGCCCAGGTACAGTACATCTGGTTGTGTGCAGCTACGGTACGGTACCTATGTAAGTAGACAGAAGAGTCTGACGTTAGTGCTATTGTCCCGTTATGCAGCACACTGGGTATAGGTTTTCATCGCAGTGCTTCTGATGTACACTGCCAGCTCTTCACTGTCTCGATTCGCAGCTCATGAGCCACTCATGAAGTGGGCATTCCACGTGAGACCTCCAGTCTTGTCACTTTCAGTCCTGCAGAACATAGTAGATCGTTGATTGGAGGGGTCAATATTACCTCATAAGGCATAATACTGTGTTTCTCGATGACGGACAGCTGAACCCTCCACTTTGAAACAGCCCTGCAGGTGGAGTGAGTCGAGACTAGAGTCACGTGCCAGACCTCCCCAGCCTCTCCCGAGGTCCTCTCCACCCGCACCTCGAATTGGCCAGCGTTCGTCTCAAGTCCACACCCAACCATCGCATCGCATCGCAACGCAACTCATCGCATCTCTACCGCATCGCATCGCCTCGCATCACGTCTTCCAACTCAAATGTCCCGACCACATGTGCCTTGCCTTTCCACGCAGCTGCACGTGGAGATTTATACGTTCGTTCTACCGTCCCGATGCCCCTGCATGGCTCCCGCGATACCGAGTGCAGTCCCTAAAATAATCGTCGTCCCATCTTAACCGAAGACCGCTCGAGATTAAGAAATTAAACCTGTTGACACGCGCGGCTACTGCATTTCGTGCGCATCCAACCACATCGACTGCCGCTCGACAAGACATGGGCATCCACAGTTTCAAGAGACGATCTGCCGACTGGAATTCTCCAACGGGGAGCCAACACAACAGACGACAGAGCCAGAGCCAGAGCCAGAGCCAGTGCCAGTGCCAGTGCCAGTGCCAGAGGAAGAGCCAACCAGCCAGCAGGGCAGCAGGGCCTTGATTGCGAATGTGCGAGTGTTCGTCCTTCGTCCGTCGAGAGTAAGGTTGAATTCCCGCCCCCAGCAGCAGACCGCCGCACGCAACGGTCGAACGAACGAACCATGGCGACCTATTTTTGAACCTCTCTTCCACCTCCCCTCCACCTCCCACCTCCCACCCCGGCCACAGCGCCTCTCCCGCCCCTTTACCGCCCGCTAATCTACGCGCTGTCCTCAGACCCTCGAACCCTCGAACCCTCAAACCCTCCCAAATCATACAACCGCCTGCTGGCCCACTGGACCAATATGATGGGCCGTGGCTCTTCCAACACCAGTCTTTGGAGACTGCCACCGTACGGCCGCTCTCGCTGCGCGCCTGCTGTGTCCCTGCTGTGTCGCGACATCGCGACTGGGGGGTTTCATTCCTCATTTCCCGCCCCAGAAACCCAGTGACTTGGGTGGGCGGCCACCTTTCCACCGTCTAAAGAAAGACCTTCTCGTTTCAGCGCATCATGGTGGTCTCGATTTAGGACACGCGGTCGAAGCCGGCGTCAATGAGGCTATAAACAATCTTTGTTTGCGCCCCCAATCGTCATTCCTTCTGCCGCCCTATGTTTCGGATGCCCAGTGTATAAAGAACGGCCGCCCAGTCCTCCCCATCTCGGCCTTCTCTCCCCTTCCTCTGCAGAGCCACTTTCCGTTTGTTTTCTATATACCCCCAATGCGAATATTTCCTATTCCTACCGTCGTTTCATTCTCGTCCCCTCTCGTTTACACACCTTCATTCGTTTGATACGAAGTTCCTCCTGGCGAGGCGTCTAATTCCTAATCGAATTACATCCTCGTCGACGACGACATTTCGCGTCCTCTCCTATCTCGCTGCTTTGCTTTCCCAAGAATGCCAAAGGGTCATCGCTCGGCCAGAAGCCAAGGTTATTACCGTTTGAGCCCCAGTTCTACACCCACGACCCAGTACGCTCCACTTTCCTCGAGACCGAGTCTAGCAAATCTACCCAATACATACCACACCCCAGGGAACCTCACCATGTCGCAACAATCATACAACCAGCCTCCCTCAGGATACCCCAACGGTGGACCCGTCCAATACCCCATGGCTCCACAACAACAATACAACCAGATGCCGCAACAACCTCAAGTCTCTATCCGCCCTTCCAGCGGCGCATGGAATCCCCAAGATGACCAGACGCTGATGGCAGCTCGAGCTCAGGGCATGAACTGGGCTCCGATCCAACAAGCGTACTTCCCGTCCAAAACACCAAACGCCTGTCGTAAGAGACACGAACGGTTAATGGAGCGGCGAAGCGCGGATGACTGGGACGGGATGAAGTTGGAGAACATGGCCAAGCATTACATGGCGATGCGCAGAGAGATCTGGACTCCATTAGCCGCTCAAACGGGCGAGAAATGGAGTGTCGTCGAACAGAAGGTTAGTCTCCCCCCTATTCCATCCCATCTCCCTCCAACCTCCAACCCAAACTAACCTTCCCCAAGTGCATGTCCCAAGGCCTCAAAAACCTCCAAACCTCCGCCCGCTCCTGCGCCCGCCGCGAACGCCTCCTGGACAACACATCCATCGGCACCTCCGCCTCCCAAACCGGCGGCGGCGGCGGGGGACCCAACTATGCAGGTCCGTTTGAGCACCCCGATGACTCGGGCTACGCGGACGAGCTAGAAGCTGAGTACGATGCAGATGGCGCCTCCGATCGCTCCGGGAGCAATTCCGCCTACCATCCCTCCTCGGGGCATGGACATGGGTATAGTCAGAGTGGTGGGAGTGCGGGGAGTATGGGGATGGTGGGCGTGGGGGGAGGGGTGGGAGTTGGGATAGGGGGCTTGGATTTGGGGTTGAGGGGGTTGGGGGATGTGAGGTTTGCGCAGCAGCAGCAGCATCATCAACATCAGCATCAGCATCAGCATCCGCATCAGAGCAGGTTGCCGAGTATGGATATGGGGATTGATGCTATTATTAATAGACCGGCGGGCGGACGTTAGCTGTGTTTACTTCTATCTATCTATCTGCTTGTTTGTTTAGGTATTTGTCTAGGTGGTGGACATCCTGTTTTTTTTAAGGAGAATGAGAATGAGAATGAGAATGATGGATGGTAGAGGCGTTGGGAGTATGGAGTATGGAGTCTGGAGTTTCGAGGCTGAGCGGGAGGACGCTCTTTATGTTAAGAAAGAAAGAGATGGCTGGATGGAAGGCGATGAAAAATCATCATGAGATATGATTGTGTAGAATAGTCTGTAACAGTACCGTACCGTACAGTGCCATGCATCATTCGAGATCCAATCCAATTCAAAATGTTTACGAAGCGATGATTCCCATCCTATTCCATTTCATTCCATTCCATTTCAAACGCCCATCTCATCCATATGGCAGGTAATCTTACATCGCGCATCGCATCTCATCTGGTAGGCAGCGCCATCGCAGCAGCTCTGACCTCAGGTTTCACACTCCCTTCTTTAGCTGACAACACCGCATCCTCTTCGTCCTCTTCTAACCAATCCTCTTCATCGAGATCCGGCTCGCCCATCACAGCTCGCCATACGCGCTGCCACATGCCTTTCTTCTCCACCATGGCCAAGATCATAACCACAGGGAGATGCCACACACTAGCCCAAAACAAGCCTCTCGCGCTCCCCTTATGCCCTTCCAGTTTCCAAAACCGCACGGCTTCTTTCGCCAACCAGACATTGACCGGGGCGCTGGCAACGGCAAACGTCCACTCCGTCACCCCGTAGTAACACAGCCCGATGCAGATCGGGAAGAATAATATGCTGTATCGTAAGGCTACCCGCCCATTCCGAGCCGGGTTGACCCAGCATAGCATCTTGTACCCCGCGTTCTTGTACTCTTCTCGAATCGACCACGATAACGACATGAAGTGTGGGAATTGCCATGAAACGAGTAGAGCTGCGAGCAGCCAGCCTCCAATGTTCTGCTCGCCGAGCAACAATTCTTTCCAATCGCCGTGTGTGGCGGATTGCCCCGCTGCGGCCGTCCATCCCATCAAAGGAGGGATTCCGCCGACGATGGCTCCGATCCAGGTATTGACTACAGAGACTCGTTTGAGTGGGGTGTAGATGCCTGCGTATAGCACGATGTTCAATGCTCCGAGAAAGGAAACGGTGGGGTTTACGCCGTAGTATAGGGCTGTCACTCCGCTGAGCCCGGCAAGGATTGCGAAAATTGCTGCTCCGCGAGTAGATATGAGACCTCGCACCAAGGGACGATTTCTCGTCCTAGACATCATAGCGTCCCATTTCGGCTCGTAGAGCATGTTGAAGGCATTTGCGGACGCGGCGCAGAGCGTCGTGCCGGTGGTAAGGAAGAGGAAAGTGAGTGGTGAGAGGGAGGGGGTGTCGGTTGCTGATGGGAGGAGAAGCTCGGGAACGGGGTATAAACTGTAAGAGGCGCATGCTGTGAGGACGACGAGAACGGAAAGTCGAGGTTTGGAGAGGGAAAGGAGGACGGGTATCAATCTTCGGATGGAGTTCGAGGGAGCTTGGGAGGCAGTGTCGGCGAGGGTTGAGGATGAGTTCTGCGGAAGTACGAGGTCGGCGCCTGCTGCTGCTTTGCGAGCTGCTTGTCTTCGTCGATGGGGGAGGTCTTTTGTACATGTTGGTGGAGGGATGGAAGCTCCGGAGCTGGGAGGAAGATTTGAAGATCCATCTTCAGCTGCAATTGAGCTTCCCTCGGCTATTGTCGATGTCAAATTTCCTCTCTTGGAATTCGACCGCGCCTTCTCGAGTATTCCATTGGCAGAGAAATATCCAGCTCGTAATTTTGGTGTCGTTCCTGTTACTGCAGCTTGAACATTCGATGCTCTAGAGAAATTTCTTCTCAATGACCGTGATGCTGGTCTGGCTCCTTGCAGGAAACACGATAAACATACGGTACTGAGGCCATTGGAACGAAAGGCACTCGCTGCTGGTGACCGTATAATCATTGCTCGTGGTTGATGTTCCTTGCAGACATGGGATGATTTCGAGTTGAAGATGCCCGCCCGGGCATGGAACATTAATTCACCGTGCTAGGTCCGGGTAGCCAATCAGAAGGCCCTTATTGGCTATCACCATTTTCGCTGTCTTGGACGCTCAACTCCTTTCAAAGTAGCTCGGGCTTATTAACCCGAAGACTCATCCAGAGGAGGCATTCTCGTCGAGGCCAAGTTGGCATACCAGGCAGGTATCAGTGATATTATGTAAGGTCACGTGATGTTAACCTCGGCTCACGATCAGTAAATGACGCGCTTGTGAAACTTGCATCTCTTTTGCCAACATCCACACCTCTTCCGCACGTAACAGGAGACCCCTTGTCCACAGCCTCACAGCTGCTCGCATTCGTCCCGGCCACATGGGAGGACATCGGACGACATATCGGCCAAGACGGCATGATGACTATGTCTTTTCGTGGGTGCGATTAACTTCTGACCGAACGGATCGCCAATCGTCGCCTCAAGTGAGGCCACTGCCGTCTGGTAGCCTCAAGACACCCAGAAATTTCTGGAAAAGGAAATCACTTCGTTTTTGCTTACTATCGACATCTTGATTTCCATGCTGTCAAGCCACATGCTGGGAAGATGTTGTCCCGTCGCCGTGTCTACGGCCGGCCGGGTTTGTTACTGGACGCCAACCAAGCTTTCTTCCTCTCAGTGCCCAAGTAGTGTGTCGACATCTTGAAGATTCATAATAGTGGGGCGAAATCGGCGTCACGGCTTCTATACTTGCGTTCTCTCGAGAGATCTATTACTGGCTATTTATTACTGCCTGTTACCTACCTATCGCACATTCATAAAATATCAAACTTCATTGTCTCTTTCTCTCAATCTGCTCAATAGGTCTCGGTTCGTTGATATTAAACTTATAGAACCGGACCATTTTTTGCGCTTACCATGGATACCAATACATCAGCCGATCATAATGCTCATCGAAAATCGGATCTCGATGTCGAAGCCCAAGCTGGAAGGACCTCCGCTTCACTCGATATGTCAGACAAAGAGGAAGGGCCTGGGTTGCAGAATCTGGGCAGCGATGTCGATGAAGATTTCTCTGCGAAAAGCTTAGATTGGGAATCGCCTGATGATCCAGGCAATCCGCAAAATTGGCCAAAAGCTAAGAAGATCTTCCACACGATGCTTCCAGCCCTGTTTGGATTTACTATGTAAAATGGCTAAAGTCCTTTGCGATGTGACTATCTAACAGTCTACAGAACCGTAGGAACATCTGTCTATGTTCCAGCAATCCCGCACATCATGCAACAATACCATGTCGAAAGAGAAATTGCCGTTCTACCTCTCTCGATGTACACCTTTGGATTTCTTGTCGGGCCGCTCCTGGCCGCACCACTCTCTGAACTTTATGGACGTCGGATAATATACTGGACGACACTGCCAATGTTGTTAATCTTCACGGGTATAGCCGGGGCGTCTGACAGTCTTCCTCTTTTGATTGTTATGCGACTGCTAGCAGGCACAGGTGGTTCAGGAACACTTGCAATCGGCGCAGGTGTGTATTGCAATTCTCAGTGACAAATATTGCCCACTAACAAGGCTACAGGCACTATCGTTGATCTTTGGGACCCAAAAAGCAGCGGAAAGGCGGCGCTAGGATTTGTAATGGCCCCCTTTTTGGGTCCGGCTTTAGGTCCACTGACTGGAGCATACATCATTAGCGAATATCACGATAACTGGCGATATTCTATGTGGGTGGTCATAATTATAGGCGCACCGATTTTCCTTATATCATTGTTCATGAAAGAGACTTCCAAAACTCGAATCTTGCGCTTGAGGGAAAAGAAACTTAACGGCAAGATCCCAAGACAAGCTGGGGACACTCATCTACTGGTGCGAAAACTACGACAAGGATTCATTCGGCCTTTTCATATGATGTTTGTCGAGGTATGTGATCATTTGATGATTGGAAATTTAACTAAAACATATTCTAGCCTCTAGTAGGATTCCTAAGTATCTATACTGGCTTCTCGTTCGCCATGATGTTCAGCTTCTTCGGTTCGTACAGCTATGTCTTTCAACTAGTCTATCATTTCAATCAGAAAGAGGTTGGTCTCACCTTCCTCGGAATCCTTGTTGGGTTTATCTTCGCAATCATGTCATTTGGTATCTTCGACGCAACACTGTACACGAAGGCTTCCATGAAGGCAAATGGTAAACCAGCTCCGGAGCACAGACTGTATGCTGCCATGCTAGGCTCCTTGATGCTACCAATCGGACTGTTTTGGTTCGCGTGGACTCCTCATAAAGATGTTCATTGGATTGTGCCAGTGCTTGCTGGTGTGCCTTTTGGCTGGGGCTCTTTAGCTATCTTTGTGAGTTGTCTTCTATCCCTTCTAATATGCAAGTGATGGCACTAACATCTATCAGATCTCCGCAACGACCTATCTCGTCGACGTATACCAAGCCTCGAATGGTGCTTCTGCTGTGGCTGCCAATGGCATCCTGCGCTATGGTCTTGGTGCTGTTTTCCCTCTGTTCACTATTCAAATGTATAAAGCAATGGGCATACATTGGGCGGGAAGTGTCTTCGCTTTTGTTTCCTTGTTGATGATGCCGGTCCCTTGGATCTTCTTTTGGAAAGGCAAACTGTTGAGAGCGAGAAGTCATTATGATACCAGCAAGGACTGATTAGATTGTGATAGCGTTCTGTCGTTTGTCTGGCGTTGAAATGGTGGTAGCATTGAGAGCATTTTAGATTGCGTGTTTGGGATACCCTTTTGGTATGTAAATAGATGGCGAATGAGGGGCATCACTTTTAATTATACACTCCTACGTTTAAGGAATTATCTAATAATTTCCTCTCAATGAGTCTTGTACTAGAAATTGCATCGTAATCTGTTGTAACAAGTTTCTATCATTGGCTATCGTTCACTGCATCAAGTGCATACCCGTGCTGAGCAATAGTTGAGCCTGCTTCCAGTGTGTCACGGTAACGAGGCAAATTAGTCCATCGTCTAGCACTAGGAATAATTTCGACTTTTCGTACCACTATATCCCATCTTTGTATTACAGATAGCTGGATCTCCATTCAAGTGCAATAAAACGCGAAGTCTATCAATTCAGATATCTTCTAGGCAATTAGCCAAACTCGGATTCTGACTTCGATGAAATTCCACGCTGCTGTGGCTTCGGTGGAGAATAAATTATTTTTCTGCCCTTGCAGTTAGTACAGAAAGCAAGCTCGTGCCGGGTGAGATCCATAGCAAGCTTACTATGGTTTTGACGACGTCTAAGCTTCGTCTCCCCCTTTTGACAACTAGGATCACGTGGCACAACATTTTCGTGTTTGATATCAACACGGAAAAACTAAACTTTACTGAAGGCATGTATCACAATTATACATTGACCTTGAGCAATGAGGAAGCACACGAGAAATACAGCACGTGACTGGTTTTAGTTGCTTCGCTGGAATTGTGGGGACTAATTTCGTTTGTGTAGAACATATTCTATACAGGAATCAACACGAACTCGGGAACAAGGAGAGTTGCTTTCTACACAATGTTGCCCCATGAAATGTGCATCATGATTCGAAGAACCATCGCTTTATGGTGCGTGAACAGCAAAGAATGCCAGTAGTCCTGGGGAGAAGGGTGAGGAATGTTTGCGCATGCCGCCACAAACAAGACGCTGTCAAAACAAGAAGTTGCCCGCAACTTCATGGGTTTTCAGAGAATCACCAAGAAGTTTGCGAAGCCATGTTATTACCCTCGCGTTTCTGAGTCTTTGAGAGCCATCGGATCGATTCATTGCAGTGCTCCCTGCTGTTTCGGAACCTTGAGGGTGGCGAGAATTCGGCCTAGTGGCTTCTTCGCAGCTCTGGAATGTACCCTAATCTGGCTGTACATCAAGAATGTTGCGCGCTATTTGTCTTTTCTTTTGAGTTGTTTCTTTCTCCATCTCAACGCTCCATGTCCCGCATCGAAATCCATTGTGGAGAAGGCTCCGTCAGACAGCATGGCGAAAGACGAGAAAAAGCGCCCCGCCGAGGACAACGTTGATACACCAAATCGAAAGAAGTTGCTTAATCCACTTACCTGGTTTTCAAGCCCCGGGATAGAAGATGAAGGCGACCAGGAAAGCGATGATGAGAGCGAGGTTGACCAATTTGATCAAGAGACGATCAAGGAAATGATTGATCGAGATCTCGAAGCCCAGGATGAGGCAGCGTTGGTGGAAGAAGCAGCGAAGGGCGACACATTGGACTTCCAACTCGACATCCACTCCACAGATGAGAAATGGTGCACCAAACGAGCATATTTTCACGATGCGCTCGTTCATGGTTCCGTTCGTGAAGTCCTAGAAAAGAACTTCTCAGCATCTCAGAGTCTACTCATTGAGCCTCCACTCTATATTGGCACTGGCGGCATTTTGGAGATACAGAACAAGAACAAGATCGCATATGATCTCGCTCTTACCGAGGGAAACTTCAAGGGTGTCAACAACAATCTAATCACTAAACTTACTATGCTGCACTTCGGCCTACCGGTAGAGGCTTTGACATTGAACAACGTCTTGAATGCCGGAAAAGACGAGGTTGATCTAGAAGACGAGCCTGCGGAACTCCCTCGAGTCCAGAGAATCATGTTTGCGGAGAAGCCACTCGAATTTTTGGACAAATACTATGAACGTGGATATGGCTATCCGATGCTTCGTAGTAAGTGCTCAGACTATTGTAGTTTATGGATTTCTACTGACAATCAGCAGTGACTGGACGCCGTCAACCTAGACCAGCGCAGCCCATTCAGCCGACCGGTGTGGTCAAGATGCGCGGAGGTGCTGGCACACCAGCCACTGCTAACGGCCCCCACTATCTCTACAGTCACTACAACGGAAGAGATATTTTGCGCGCAATCTTAAAGGATCGTCATCCCGTCGTCGATCTTGAAGTATTCAAGGCCGTAGCATTGAAACTTCTTGGACTTGATGATGATGATGATGATTGGGCGTTCGCTGTGGATCAATACCGCGACCAAGAGACATTCAAAAATCAACTAGACAAGCCGTTTGTGAAAACTTTCCGAGTAAACAAAAGTAACTTCGAACACGTATATGAAAACTACCTCAAGGCCCGCGCTTCTAATACCCTACACGACTGGGTCATGGTCGTTCGATTTGAGAAGGATCCTAGCTCGGCACCAGCATCCTTCAAACTTCCCATGAAGAACTCGCTCGGGAGTCCACCAACACAAACGAAAACACCTATCCAGGACCCGAAGATAGAAGACAAGCCTTCAGGGAATGGTCTGCACGAAGCTTCCGCAACGTCCACGCGGCAAGTTCACCACCCTACCACCGGCTACAGTGAAGACTTTACGAATGATAATGTATCTTTCAGGATTGCGCTCAAGAAGATTGCAGGTATTGCCGAAAGAGAAGTTCCGGTGTCGATGAGAATAGACTTCTATTCATGCTCACCTGAAGGCGGAAACAGGTTTGATCACTATGTTAATTTTCCCTCAGCGGCAAGTCTAGGGATATGGACCCGCGAAGTTGGACCATTGATCTTTGACGGCACCCATGATTGGAACATTACTGCTTATAGACTCAAAGACCCGCCTCTATTCAAGCCATCGGATCTGTGGCCACCATGGGAGAACGATGTCGAGATACATGAACCTCCTCCAGTGCAGTCAACACACGCAAAGAAGAAGCGAGGAATGGACAACGGTCAATCAATGCATGTCACCCCGGCTGAGCAAGCATCAAAGTCACCGCCGAAAACAAGCCCTACTAAGAGCCCACTGAAACAGAAGCCTTCCACGGGAAATTTTCCGCCAGCAGGAGAGAGCCCGCGGAAAGGAGCGACTCCAGCTACCCCTTTCCCTCCTGTCCTTCCAGCTACCGGATACATCTATGGATATGCTGGAAAAGCTCGAACAGCCAATGACGAAGCTTCTTTCAGGGATGCGGCCTTGAGATTGTTGAATTTAGACCCAAATAAAGAGTGGTGGCTCTGGGCGACGATATACAAGCCTGATGGTGCAACTGAGATAGTGCTACCGTTAAAGAACACGAATTTCTCGCAACATTTCCCAAGGCTTGCCAATGCTCGAGATAAAGATGGTAATTGGCGCGTCTTCCTGCACCGATCGGCTGCCGCACCATTTTCATTCTCGGACAGGGAACCTCAAAGCAATCGGCGAAACGTCGTAGTGATTCGAAACCCCGCAACAGAGACTTGGGCGTACTGGAAAGTTCCAGATGACCTTCTGATAAAGTCGTATGGCGTAAATCAGTTCCAGTCCGATTTTTTCAGAGCCATGCAAGTCCACTTCCCTTCATCTGAACTGCGGCCAGGGGACCTAGTTCACGTCGACAACCGGGACATTGGATTTGGAGGCATGGAGATCCATCAGGATTTCCTCGAACATTTCAAGACGGATTTCGGCAACAGTAGTGCACAACGTTTGGAATATCCTATAGAGCCGAGTCCCCAATCAGAGAATATTTCGGCGACAGACATTGGCATCAGGCTCGCAGGCTGCTACCACCTTGCAAAAGCTTCTGAAACAGATTATGCAGCTATAGGAGAAGAGATCAAGCAAATGGCCTATTGGCTTGTACCGCCCAATGCTGTGCCTGATCAATTCAGGTTATGGAGGACAGCAGCTGACCGTGAGAGGGGTGTTGCATCCATGGCCATTGATTACAACCGTCAAACCCGAGATGCAGAAATCAAGTCTTTCTTGGAGAGCGACAATAGACCAACGAATTGCATATGGTTCCGGCCCGAGTGGCCAAAATTTATCATCAGAGATCTCGACAACGAACATACAAAACTGGAGTGGGATATCCAAACAAGCTCTGGTCTAGCTTCCTTTAGAGAAGTATTAGCGAAACTGTTGAAAAAGGGCAATTCTGATATGACGGACGAGGAACTCAGCACTGCTGTACAGTCGTTTGAAATCGTCAACCCTGAATGGAATTCAAAATCAAGATTTGTTGTCAACATATCAACAACAGAAAGAGAGTGGACAAGGGACATCTTCGACTGGTTTCAAGGGAATGAGCTATTCGTAAAGAGAAACGATGGGATTGATTTTGGTAAGGTGCTTTTCCTGGACATCTGGGTAATTTACTGATGAAGTAGATAGTTCTCGACCTAATGCCTCCAAGCTGGGGTCTAGCAGAGACCCCGAGTTACCCTCCCGGCATGAACTCTGGAGGACAGACGCCGTCTCCGGCACCGCATACTGTCGTCCCGCCTCTCCCTGCAAATCCTCCAATGATCAACAAGCCAAGAATACTGATGCCTCGAGCAGCCAAGCCCAAACCTCAAAAGTTTGAACCCTGGCAGGCAGAGCAAAATAGGCTTGACCGTCTTCAACGGGAATCTTACTTGAAGGATAAGTATGCCATCGAGCCTGGCCAGAAACCTGAGCCTCCTATCTATGGCAAGGCGCGCGACCTAGTTCTCTCAGTCGGCTCCAATCTCCCAGAGATATACTTGAAGCGGCTCACAGCAACAGACATCGCGCAGTTGGAAGATGAAAACCGAAGAATCAGGATGAGGAATCTGGAGAGGCAATCAGCATGCGCCATGTGCAGCGCAGCATTCCCGGCATATACCCAAGAAGACATCGTGGCACACTATAAAGGACATGCTGACGCGCTTGCTGCTGCAGGGAGATGTCCTATCTGCGAGACGGAGGGATGGGTCTTCATGGACATGGATCACAAGAGACAGCACATCATGGAACATTTCGACAAAATAGAGACCGACCGTATCAAGGAATTTTGGGCGCAGCTCGACTGTCCTTTCTGTGGAGAAGATCTCCATGATCTGGATGCTCTAGATGTTGTGGCTCATATTGCATCGCATACCCCAGATGTGATTCGGTTCTGTGACCGCTGTGGTCTGGATCTGAAAGCTGCCACCAAGGCAGAGATCGCCCATCATGACGATACCTGTCGGGACTGGCAGGCAGAAGAAGATCACAACACGCCTCCATTCTTCTGTGGACAGTGTGGAGTCGACCGGGCCAAGAAAGAAACAGAAGAGGAAAGAAAAGCTCATGGAAGGTTTTGTCGTCCTCCCGAGTATGAGAATTGTACGAAATGTGGGCTAGATCTTTCAAAGCTGGACGAGAAAAATTATGGCTTGCATGAACTCAAGTGTCGTGTCCCCAGGGGATGGCGGAAGAAGTGGTGCGGAAGGTGTGGTAAGGATCTGTCGATAATGGATACGATCGATCGAGCATATCATAAGAACGATTGCCTGCTCAAGCCTCTACCCACTGGCAGAATTGACAAGGATCCCCGCTTCGGAGGTATGTATCTTATCATTCCATGCATATCCTTACACTTTGTCTGAAGAGGTAGACTTTTGGGAATTCTATCTGATGTGCAATGTAACTAGATCTCGAAGCTATGATCAGGAAACAGAGGACACAAGAGGCCAAAAACAAGGCCGATAGCGCCCAACTGGATCAACGGGAAAAGAAACTCGAAGATGATCGGGTCCAATTACAGGCGGAGCAAATGACATTCAAAACAACTGTTAAGGCCTCTGATGGCGCCAAGTTAGCAACATTGAAGAAAGATCTGGAAGACTGCCTCCAAACCAGACAAAGGGACCTCGGACGCTGTCCCTTCGAAGATTGCCCTAATGGAGATATCGGGAAGCTCTCCAGAGAGGATCTCGTTCGACATCTGGAATTTCACTCTAAGAATATCTTCTTCAGCTGCCCTCTGGATGATGATAATGGAGATGTATGCAATATCATAATCTGCGCTAAATCCGAACAACAGAATAGCAATATCGAGGATCACTACTGGCATAAGGGCCAAACAAATGAACAGCAACCGGTGAAGCCTTCAGGAAAAGCTGCCGCTGAGTTGAAAAGGCGCCTACCTCAATTTGTCAAAGATAGTCAGAGGCTTGCTGCTGCGGCCAGAGATGCCAAGCGGAAGATGAACGCTGCTAGTAAGAAAGTACAGAAAATGGGAGATTCCCCGCCTGCTTTTCAAGACGACGATGCACGACCATCCAACGATGAGGACAATATTGAAATTGCCAAATTGAAAGCAGGTATTTCAAAATTGAGAATTAAAATCGACGAATTGGAAAGAGAAATCAGGAGATTGAACAAAGAACTTGACGAGGCTCAAAAGAAAACGATGACTGATGAAGAATGTGAGGAAAAGCAGACCGAGATTCAGGGACAGCTCGAGGAGCTCCAAAAGCAGTTTGATGAGAACAAGACTCAACTGACGGTCATGATCACCAGGGTCGACTGCGAGGCTGAAAAGGATACCTTGAGGCAGGAGATTAAAGATCTCAAAAAGAAACTTAAGCCGGCAACAACGTCTGGAGGGGACGAAGCTAAGCCAGATGAGGACGAGCAGAATGAGTGCGACGATGGTGGACTCGAGGGTGATGCGGAAGAGACGAGTGGACCTGAAGAGGGTGAGGATGGGGAGGGTGAAGACGAGGAGACGGCTACAAGAGAGAAGACCGACCAGGCAGCTAAGGAGAAGGTAGAGAAGGGGAAAGTAGCGAAGGAGAAGGCAGCGAAGGAGAAAGCGACGAAAGAAAAAGCAGACCAGGCAGCAAAAGATAAAGCCAATCAAGAGGCAAAGGAAAAGGTCGACCAGGAGGAGAAGGAGAGAAAGGAGAGGGAGAATCAAGAGGGAACCGGCTTCCTACCCTCCCCGCCCGGCGGCTACCGTATGCGTGGCTCACCAAGGAAAGCCACCAATTCTCCCCGCAAGCGGTCAGGCGCCACAAGCTCGCCCTCCAAAGCCGGCCAAAAACGCAAGATGCAGATGCCAGAAGAAGACGACTCCTATGTTCCAATTCTCTTCCTCGAAATAGCGACTCCCGTCCCCGCTATGCCCCGAAGCAAAAAAGCGCGAACGGATGCTGGAAGCGAAGAGGATTATGTGATTGTTGGTGAGAGTTTGTCTTCTGCGCCACCGAGGAGATCGACGAGGGCAACGAGTGGAACGCCAGCTCCGGGTACTGGACCAGCGCTGGTGGTGAAGAAAGTGAGGGGAAGACCGCGGAAGGAACTTGAGGATGAGAGCCCGGAGACGTTGGATGAGAATGACGAGAGTGATACGCAGGTTACCAACATAAAATCTAGTCCGAGAAAAGGCTCGAAGCAGAGTCCGGCGAAGAAGAAGTGAGGAGGGGTTGCGGGAGTGAGTTGTTGGTTTGGCGATTTGGACGATGATTCTTGAATTTGTTTTATCTATTTTTATTTCCTTCTGTTCCTGGAATGAATTGAGGAGATGAGGATCATCACTTAATATTGGATATCTAGTCTTTATCATCGTAGCCCTTATGTGCAAGTATCATTCATTAGCATTATTCAATCTCACTTGTGAAGTGATAGTCGGTGCTTACCTTATGGTGTCGAGAAAGATTCGAATATCATAACCCACATTTGCCGCTGCAATGCTTCCTATTCGCTATTATTTCTAGCTACTAAGTACAATGAAGTTCGACTACATTGCTAATATCATCAGTCTATTTCATACGTAGGATGAATTTGAACAGGGAGGGCAAAGAAGAGTCATGGAACTGGCCTCCTCGTGCCCGCCACAATGCAATAAATTGGGCTCTTAGTATTTCAATATATGCCTGAAAGCTTTATCTCTATAGTACGTCTTTGAGTATAGCACGAAAGCGGCCCTGGCTCCGCCCTCGATCTCGCTACCTCGACCACACCCCGGCGAAAAGGAGCCGAGTGTCCCTACTTAATCTCTATATCTATACTATGATCCCTCACCGAGAAATAACCGAAAAACCCGGAAGCTAACCTCGATCTAACACTAAGGTCCTTAATAAGTTAAAATAAGCAGTTTGTTTATAACTTATTCTATAATAGCTCAGTTGGCAGTTAACCTTATAGACATGTACCTTCCAATTGGTTGCTCTCAGTCTTAGAGTTTACTTGAAATACGAACGGCTGTCTATTATAAAATAGCCCCTTTAAAACCAGTACTAGCTACGGGTTTCTATAAGTTGTCAGCTTGCTGGCAACTTTGAGTTTTGTTTATCTTTTTAATTTTATCGATTGTAAATTGAGGAACGGCGCAAGATAGAGCATATACTAACGGCGGTGTGTATGCTCGCTTATCTAGTGCTAGCACTAATAGTGCTCAGTATCATGAATGAAGACGTAAAAGAATCAAGCAGGAACCAAAGCAATGCGGCTTGAATGGCGGGGATAGCGAAGTCCTGCCGAAGAGTTTTGACGAGGTGTCTTGACTTGCATTTGTACGCTGAATATAGTGGAAGCTGAGCTAAATGCAACATCGCTATCTCAATATTCGAATACAATGGATATACCTTAAGCTTATCATGCAATCGTTTGAATGTTGTGCTCTTGGGCAGCTGGCATGTTCTTTCAATGTAAGGTTAGGGCGAGGCTGCCTGCCGAGGCTGAAAAAAATGGGGCGATCATCTCCAAAAAATATCCGGGATCATCACCTCATCGACCAACATCAAGCTTCAATTGGAGCATGCCTCAGCAATAGCCATGTTCGAGAATCTCTGTACACTTCCGCTCTCTTCTGAGCTCTTCGCCCAAGCTCTGCACCCAACAGAGTCTGTCCTCGCGGTCGGCCTGTCTGGCGGGCACGTTCAATGTTTCCGACTTCCATCCACGGCTGGAAGCTCCAGCGACGATGAAGATGGAGACACGAGCGTACTTTCGACTGGCACAGCTACGATAGATACTGAATGGCGGACTAGAAGACATAAGGGAAGCTGCCGGACCCTTGCGTATAATGGAGACGGTGAATGTAGGATGCTAAACAGGATTTGCCAGGAGCTTCACTGACATGCCCTCAGTCCTCTACTCTGCAGGCACAGATGGTCTCCTGAAAGCTGCATCCTCGTCTACAGGCCAAGTCGTCTCGAAAATCGCAATTCCGTTGGACCAATCTACAAAGGGAATTGATCCTCCCACTCTTCTCCACGCCCTTTCCCCACAGACCTTACTTCTCGCGACAGATTCAGCTGCACTGCACCTTTATGACTTGCGAGCACCTTCCATCTTGTCCTCGAAGCCCAGCCAAACACATCGTCCGCACGACGATTATATTTCATCCCTCACACCTCTACCTCCGACCGAAGCAAGCACGAGCGGATTCAGCAAACAATGGGTTACAACGGGCGGAACTACATTGGCTGTGACGGATCTACGGAGAGGAGTATTGGTAAAGAGTGAAGACCAAGAAGAAGAGTTGTTAAGTAGTGTGTTTGTTGGGGGTTTGCCTTCACGACCGGGAAGGAGCAAGGGCGAGAAAGTTCTGGTGGGGAGCTCGAATGGCGTCTTGACATTATGGGAGAGAGGGGTCTGGGATGACCAGGATGAGAGAATTATTGTGGATGGTGGGAGAGGAGGCGGCGAGAGCTTGGATTCTTTGGTTCTAATGCCAGATGGCGTAGGAGACGGGGGGAAGAATGTTGTTGTCGGAGTCGGAGATGGGACAATTCGGATTGTGAAGTTGGGGCTCAATAAGGTCATTGGTGAACCTTTGAGACATGATGAAGTCGAGTCTGTCGTTGGACTGGGCTTTGACGTCGGAGGAAGGCTGATCAGTGGAGGCGGTTCAGTTGTCAAAGTATGGCAAGAGAAGATGAATCTGGATTCTGACGAGGATTCAGAAGAAGATATCGGGGTAAAGAAGAGAGCTATGGAAGGGAGTGATAGTGATGATAGTGATGCTGCGGACAGCAGCGAGGAAGAAGGCGATCAAAAAAGCCGAAGGAAGAAGAGAAGAAAAGCGAAAGGAGGCAAGAACTCAGGAAATGGCATTCTGGGATTCAAAGGTTTGGAATGATACCCAAAAAGCATTTGTCAGTAGCTACAATCACAAACGGTGAGATGTGTTGGAACTGCTTGACGTATTTTAGCGGCGTCCTGGATGTTAAATATTTGTTGTTTTTGGAGGCATTTGGCCCAGCAAATCGAGAACAATCTGATTGATATCTGATATGGCAAAGTTAAAAAGCTTTGTTTTATGACTTTCCAGTCAAGTATAAAGTCATTAGACCTTGACACTATTCTTTGGTGAATCGCATTCCTTGGTATGAACCAGACGAAATAAATCTATGCCCATTCTACTGACTATACACTGAGGATCATCAATGATCATATTGAGTCTCCAAGTTGTATATCGATGTTAATTTACTCTCTACATCTAGGAGGTATTGCCAGGCATACACTCTTCTGATTGGCTGCGGCCGAAGACGGCTAGAAGCTAAGTCACATGATGAGGCTTGGAGGCAGTCATCCCTCTCTCGAACTTCATGAGGCTTCACACCAACGAACATGTCCCACAGATCATAAAATAAGCTAGAAACAACTTTCATCTCTTTTATGTAGACTATACCGATTAAAATGGCTTCACCAATCGACATTGAGACGACTCAAAACTCTCCCAAGGTTGCGACCTTGTCCAAGTACTCTCAATATCATCTAAATGCAGCAACTCCAGATCCAGTAGAAGATACTCCGCAGCCTAGAGCCGAGGCAGCATCAACGAATAATGTTCAAAACTCCATTGCTAGTTCTGATGTCAATTTCTCTGTAATATCCTGCATTATCGACCAATTCACGTGCTTTTGCTAACCAGCCGATAGGATACTCCACCTTCCAACAACAATGCTTCTGATATTTGGCAGCCAATACCTCATCACGCATCGGGCAATGATGTCAATTGTTCTAGCATAACTGATGGAGTAACAACCTACCTCGCACCTCGTTTTCCTTTCACTGACTAGTCAGGATAACCAACAGGCTGCTCATGGTTCGGAGTCCGACTCCCTTATCACTCACGAGGTAAACCTCCACAATAAGCACTTCGTTGCATTGGTTCTTCATTGACATATTTCAGAGTATAACATCCAATAATATCGATGGCCTTCATTCCAAGTTCACTCTTCTTGGGGAGCTTCCTACGGAGCTTCAAGACCAGATTTGGACAGTTACCATGCAACCTCGGATAATCGAGCTGAGAGCCAGAGAAGTTGAAAATCACTTGTATCCGGCTCAGCGACCTATTATGATGTGGAATGTCAGCAAGCAGAAGAGACACGAAGCTATGTCGGCTCATGGTTATGTAGAGCTTCAGATACCGGCTCGCCGTGACGGAACTTCTCCTTGTACATTTGTTATCAACCCAAACACCGATATGTTGTATATCTCCATCTGGACGGACTGCAGCTTAAAGATCGACAAGCTTCTGGAATCGCTTGTTGCAGCCGATCTTATTGATAAGATTCGCTGCGTAGCACTAGATTACACAGAGACGCGGTACGAGGACGGAAGCATGAACGATTGGATTCGAGTGCTTGACCTTCAAGGCTTTTCTAGCCTTGAGCTTGTGCTCATCATAGTACAGGCTCAAAACCGAGACTGGCCAGCGGGTTCAGGGATGCTCTCGAGATTCGAGCTGTTTGTCGAGGATGAAAATAGTAGGGTTGAATTCCCCTGGATTGCTGCCGATATCACGATCTTCAGAGAGGAGTTACAGAAGAAATGGGCCAGAGGGCCTAACAAAATTGCTCCTCATATCATCTTTGTCGAGGAGTTCTATAAAAGGCCAGTATATTGGGATTTGGAAGACCATGAAAGGAGCACTGGGGAAATGATGTAGCAGCTGGACTATTCCAGAACTAAAGGTGGCCTATTGTGCTCCAAGCATAATATTATGACAATGAAAACAAACTTACTTGCATTGGTAAACATATATAGTCTTTCAAGATGTTCCCACTGGACTACAAGCATCCTGGGTAGTAGGTAGTCTCGCTGTCCTCTCTTTCTTTAGCCAAAGCTGACGCCAATCCCTTTTAGCATTTTGGGATGTCTTATTCAGAACACAAGCTAGGATAATCCATATGTTATTGGATGTCCTATATAAAAATAGGTTTAGTTATTATCACAAATGAACAACTGCTTTTGGCTATTCTTGCCTTTTCTTTTATTGTTTTACCTTAGCATATTTATGGAAGGGATACGCTCGAGATCATCTGCCAAGCCTCGCAGCAAGTGAATTGAAAGTCCTTCGTCACAGCCGACTTGTAAAGCGAGCCGCTCCTGAATAACAAAATGGCGCATCTCGATCTCGATCTCGACTCTGTAAGTCCTCCACGTCACATCACATCAAGCATCGCGACAGCTTCACATCACGGCAGCTTCACATTACAGCAGCTTCACATTACAGCAGCTTCGCACCTCTTTGACACAATGTCTCAATCTACTTCAGCGTCCACAGTGACGATATTGTCTGTCCATGCACAGTACCATCTCCAACGTGCTGATGAGTCCCTCTCAACTATGGTCAACCTTCCCATCGTAGCAAGTCCTTCCACTGTAAGTTCTTTATCTCGACTTAATTATCTTTGATACTGACAGACAATTAGACCTTCCATTGCTTCAATGCAATGCCTCTCGAAATACAGAGAATGATCTGGAAGAATGCCTTACAACCGCGCATTGTCGAGATTAACGTAAGTACAATCGGTTGTGGTACATTGGTACCAGTCATAAAGTCCCCGATAATCTGGAACATCAACTAAGCCACGAGAGTTGAAACAAAGAAAGGACTTGAGTATATCGAGATACCAATGCCTTCCTGCAAGTTCCTCTACAATCCGGAGATCGATCTCCTCTACATCTCCCACCGAACCAGAATCAACTTCCGCCGTCAAGATGTCTTTGGAGCTCTCCGACAATCGGGCTCCCTGCAAAAAGTCCGAACCATTGCTCTTGATTACCTGGGAGATTCGGACGCTACCATCCCTGGCTGGGACATTGACCCTCTCCCATTGTCGGAGATGAAGAAGTTGGAGTTAATTTTTGTGGTTTTGGAGGACTGGGAGGACCCTCGGGGTGCGTTCACGCCGTTCGCGCTCGATCCGACGATCGAGCCGAACTACATACAAGCGGATCTGGACCTTTTGGTTGCGTTGGTGGACCGGGAGTGGAGGAAGGTGTCGGCGGAACCTGCACCGCGGGTGGTGTTCGTTTGGGAGCGGGGATACTAGGTAGATACTACTAATACAAATGTTGGTGTTGAAGTCAGTACTTAAGACAACCAAATGTACCATGCTTTGCTGGGACATTACGTTATTCGATCGACTGCCCTCGAGTCGATCCCTAGAGCATTCACAGGCCCACATTAGCTAACTAGACGTCAGTTGACAGCACTGCCGAGCAGACACTCCAGATATGCTTCTAACTTCATTAGGAAGGAGTTAGAGGCCCAACACTAATGTCTGTAATCCGGAGAGTTCCTTATAGTTTCCAAAGATACTCTACTTTGCTTAGACATCATTGCATTTACTAAAGCAGACAGGTTCAAAGTTATACCTCGACACCAGCAAGTCTTTAATCCGGTCCGAAGCCGACATGGTTCCTCTTTTTGAGACAACCCCCGTAGAGTACACTTCGTTCCTGCAGCTCGATACAAGGTTTCAATGAACGTATTTTTGCTCTTGATGTAATTTATACTTTGGCCGGACTTTGCTTCAAAGCCTAATATAATTGGAAAGTATATTATTCACTAATTTATCCAAATTTGAAGCATATCTTAGTTATTGAAAGCGTATTTATTGCCTTAAAATCTATTATAACAAGGCAGGAACATCACGTTGCCAAACCCTAAGCGGCTATAATTATTGCCTTAATCCTAAGTCTTCAAGTGCAATGCAAATATCGGTACCGGGATGAGCAATTGTGACTTTGTCAAATACTCTGCTACATTCAGACTTTTGTGATTACGGATAATGAAGGTACTTTTAGGTATGGATCTTCCATACGACATTATTTCAATCCTCATCAACGGCGTAGGATAGAACTGGAATCCCGATCATTGTCCCATACGAGCTCCATAATAATAAGTAGCTCTATAATACAACACTCGCGACGACACTCTTGTATGAGTAGACGTAGATGACAGTACCTAGTATGTCTCCTGATCGTTCATGGCTTTCGAACTGACTTGCAAGTTGTCACCGCAGCTTTGCGATGTCCTCGAGAAAAGATTTCGCTTACGTAACACTCAAATAGTGATCGCAAACCATGTGTTTATCAAGTACCGCTCAAATGATGGTCCGACCTGCTTGTCGAGATAATAAAAAGTGTTTCGGTACTTAGCGCGCTGAAAGCGCCAAGCGAGTAAATAGGGGAGCGATCACGTGGACAATGCACATTTTCCAAGGTCGTATCATCGAAAAGCATGACTTAAGAATGAGTGTTATCTATTGGAGGTACATTGGTGAGTAGATTTTAGACATAGATCGAATGAAAATATGAAACAGGAAGGTTTATGATGAAAGTGTTGAAATCAACGGGTGCGAAAATTACCGAGTTCTACTATCACGGAGTATTGCAGCAAGGCTTGCAGAATCCAGGCAACTCCCAGAGCATTACAATTATCATGAGCAGAGATTCAGTTTTGTTGTACTATACATGTGCACTGGTCTGCTACCGAGCATCATGCACTGCCATTTCTCATGCGCCATATCTGCCATCCGCATCCAGCACTCTTGTCGCTACCCTGTTGACCATATCTGAGTAGGTCTTCGGATATACATGTAATTCTCCCATAGTTTATTACAAGTCCTGGCCATCTTCTATAGTCCACCTTTTAAGTTTCCGCTCCACATACACAAGACGCTTTCGAACCTGAACCTTATCGGAGTCCTCAAATACGTATGTGACATCGCCGGAAGGAAACACTTGGATCTCTGGGTGGGTGAATAGAACCGGACAAGCCTTCAAGGCGGCGGCAGAAGCAGGTACCAAGTCCATTGTAATTGCCTTCAGGTACAGCCTGTCTAGAGGTCGCCATTCGTATCGCTGTGTTCCCGTTTCGTTGAAACGTACATCGAACAGGTTTTCGAGGACCACAATGATTAACTCAAGGTTCTTGGCTTTGATAAGCTGTTCTCCGAAACAGAAGAGCTCAAGTTGGGTCAGAGCGATACATCTTAGCCTGTCCAGAGCACCAGAGACAGTCAAGCTCAGCATGATCTGTTGATTATACAGATGGAGTCCCATGATCAGATCAAGGCGCCCTCTTACCATAGCATCAGGATCATGATGTTCTGGAAAGTAGATAATATCGATAGAGGGGTGGACAATAGTGGTAAACACTTCTTCTGATATAATCTGATTGATGTCCATGTATCCGTATAGCTTATACTCGGCTCTGAGTTCGTGGTTTATCTGTCGGAGAATAATTGGTGGGTTTTGGGGTCTTGCAAAGTAAACGGTCCTGGAAGTTCCTTCGATGAAGTGTTTCCAGATCTCGTCTTGAATCTCGACTGGCAGATCGAGGAAGAGAGGAAAACCAGCCAGATTCGTATCAGTCTTTGCCGCTTTTTTATTCTGAAAGCTAATTAGTTACTTGTTCGAGCTGACCTAAATTCAAGCCATCGTACCTTCGCCATGAACCTCATCTTCAGGGTAATTATCGACAAGGCCTTTTTGCCCCTACGAAGCACATGGTTTGACTTTTGCTTTAGTAGGGCTACACACTGTAGAGCTCGTCGAGACTTGTCATCCCCATTGCTAAAGGTGGGAGCGGGAGCTGGAGCGGGAGCTGCGACAAGGCTAAGGGCATCTTCTTTATAGAGATCGAGGTGGCATTGAGTATACCGGGAAAGAGTAGGCAAGTTGACATGAACTTCGGATGCCGCTGCCATGGTGGTAATCTATTCCTGAACCAGGTATGTTCGAAACAGTGATTAGATGGCCCCGTGTTGACACGATCTCAAAGTTTGTACCGCGACTGGAAGTAAAAGGTAGGTAGATGAGAAGTAGGCGCGTTAGTCTCGGCTAGGGAAAACACGCTAGCTCGGGTTTATAATGGCAAATAGCTTGAAATGTCTGTTAGACAAAGAGATTTTTATCATAAGCGAGATTGTAGATATGCTACATCTTCACTTGACATAAGTAGAAGTTGGTTGTAATGTACACCCCTATGTCCGCTCTGTGAACCAACTTTGGGAAGGATAAACAAGAAAGTCCATCTAGAAGTGATCACATAAAAGCGTTAGAGTCTTAACTACTCAAATGCTGGTCTCTGATACAGAATGGCATTGCATTTCCACTTGTAAGATAATGTTCACCGCCAGTCCCTTGATAGGCAGATACGTAACGAGCCTTACGGCGACAGTCTGTGCGATCAGGGCCTTTTGCTTACCTGAGACCCCTATAACAAAATATCGACTTTTTACAATATTTACGAATTTCTCTAAATTACAGCTATAATATACTTTAGTTACTTTATCAAAATAGTATCTTAAATTAAGGTTTGAATTATTAAATACTTATTGTGAATTACTTAATTGAAAAGGGAGACTTTATTTTTCTGAGCGAGTTAACAGCCTAAAAAGCAGCCTGGGCGCACAGACTACCGCCGTAAGGCTCGTAAAGTAGACATTAGCTAAATATCAAACTGTCTGCGATGAGAAGTAGATTTAGGCCAATTTTTAACATGCTTCTCACACAATTGGCCAAGTATATAAAAGGTCCCTCTTGACTATACCTTACCCCAAAAATTTTCTATTACTCATATGTCTTTCAGAATCATCAAAAAGCTTCTCTTAACTGTCCTTAGAACACTTTCCAGAACCTGACTTAAACTTTGCCCCTCCACTCCTTTGTCTCACCCATAAGATCGACACCTTCAAACCATCTCTTTACATTCTTTCATATCCTCTTCCAAAATCATACCTAAGAGGAACCCCAGGTGTCGAAACTTCCTCGTTCTCCACCAACCACAACAACAAGTTCATCAACTCAACACAATCACCAGCACTCGTCTTCCACAACAAAAACGCACCAGCCACAAACCTCTGGACCTCGTACCCCATCCCACCATACCTCTCGAACTAGAAACTCCTATGCTCAACTTCGGCCTCGGCTACCTAAGCTAAGTCTTATCTCGGAGAGAAGATCGGATCCCTCTCATTAAACTTGAATTAGACTCCGATCTTGTCATGAATGACAATGTATCTTGTCAATGCTTCAGTCCGGGACTCCTGGTTCGCGTGAAGGAGAGAGGGACAGTGGCTTTTCGTAATGCGATGTGCCGGTTTCTTAGGGCGAAACGGCTCTCGATCCAATCCTGGATTACGTCCATTAAGTGTAGCACAACTTGGACAGTCTTTCCCAGATAGTTACCGCGACGTTCCCGCTCGATGACATGCTCTAGGCCAATGGGATGTCAGCAACTAGGCTAGGGCAGGGCCGGCTGACCCTTCAAAAGTGCTGTACCCGAAAGTGTTTTAGCATGCAGTGGCTGGATTGACAAGGATTGGGAACAAACAGGGGTGTTTGTTCCCAATCCTTGCTAGTATTTGGGGGAATCCTTGGTAAATATTGTTCTTTCAACCCCCGGGCAAATCAGGACATCAGCATATATCCTCCGTAGAAGACGTATCTTGCGGTCCAGATCGGACAGTGCTCTAGATCCACAAAGCCTGGTGTCTCGAAGATAGATGCTGATGATTCGGGTCCGGAAGTACGTGGTGTTAGATTATCGAGTGGAGCTTTGTGAGAAGCTTTGAGAAGTTGGTGAAGCGAGGCTTTGACATGATTGCGAGTAGGAATGATACCCTAGCTGATGTAGTGAAACCAGAGGAAATTGGTGTTGATGTAGTCCTTTTCTGTCGAGAATGTGACACAGCTGGAAGTGGATGAAAGTAGAAGTAGAAATATCAAGAATGAGGCAGCTTGATGAAGAAAAGAGAATTCTTGGCGTCTCGATGATTGCCAAATGCAAAATAGAAGAGTTGTCAACACTAGCTGTGTGCTGGAATTTCGGAATACGTTCTCAGCACTTTCATCACAGTCTCTCTTGTACAGATGTAGAGTGTCGAGAGCTGCAAACAATTCCTCCGACACCATTTCATATCTTCTCTCCATTTTCCATGAACGAGCAATGCCCACCAGTCCCTTTATCCCAACTCGCCCACCAAGCCACTCTCAGCCCTCGTTCAGCGCTTATGCAAGCTCCACTTCGTGATAGGAACACAGAACCCATCATCCTTAACCACCGTTTGAAAACCTCGAACAAGCTTCACAACCAACCCAGTCTTATCCAGCCCATGCAACATCAAGATTTTCATGGCAGCGTTCTGCGCCATCGCATCTCCCCACCCCGCAACCTGCATCACCTCCTCTCCAAACCTCAAGACCCTTTCTTCGAATTCTCCACCTAACGCATGATATTTGGCCTCGTTGCCGACAACAATAATCAACTCCTCCAAATTGCAATACTCGGAGCTGTCTGGGAACCACTTGAAGTGCAACGCAAAATCATCAATCGCCAGCCTTCTGATAATCTTCTTGCTTTCGATCTCCAGAAACTCTGCAGCCAATCTCGCATCCTGCGACGCGGCCCATTGGAAGCGGAACAGTGGCGGCCAGGAATGAGTAATGGGAAAGAAGTACACGATATCTTTCTTGGTGTTGTAAGCTAGACGTCTTGATTCGTTTGACTTGAGTCTGGATTGGCGGATGATGGTGTAGTTTTTCAGGGCAACGGATCTAGACTCGAGGTTCACGGCTAGGATGGTTGGAGGGACGATAGGGGGTGCGTGATGAACCCATAAGAGAGGGTGTATTAGGTGGACAATTCGACCGCCGGGGAGTGCATGGCGCCAGATCTTGAGTCGGAGTTCTGTTGGGAGTCTAGGAAAGCAAGTGAAGCCCGATAACGTTGCAGAAGAGTCACCCATTGAGAGGGTTCTCTATGGAGTATGATGTTGGAGAGAGTAGGATTGGACGAATAGATATAGTAATATGAGACAATGATCTTGGAAATGTAGGCGCCTCAAAATCGCAGAGAGTACGTATAGGGCATGAGATAAAGCTTGATTCAGAACAATTTAATATCCTGACCAAAAATATGTAAATGACGGACGTGATGATGGCGCATATCCCTTCGACGATGGCTTCAATGAGTTTGAAAGAGCAGAACCCAGATTGCAATGAAAAACAGATCGAGCGGTGTTGTCATGCCGGTTGCCTTCTCCTTTAGCACTTAACAACTGTAAAAATAAATGCAGCTAGCAATGCTTGTACTATACATCAAGAACAAAGTCGAAGAACAGATATGCTAGCTTTGTTAAGTGTCTTGGTGTTCTGGCTGAGAATATCGATGCGTAAAAAGACGGCTCAATAATTTGATGAACATACATGCAAATCCTTCCTAAAGCCTCTCGAGATTGAACGTAGGCCCCGTTATCCATAATAACCCCAACAAAAGGCTCTCAAAACATTGACAGAATCTAATCTTCCCCTAGGCAGGCAAAGAAAACCCCTTCAAAGATTCTGCTTCGTGAAAGGAGAAGAGCCTTCAAGCCCCTCAAGTGCACTGCCCAGGGCACCTAGAAGATGCATAAGTCTCCATTTGAAAGGAAACTAGACATGGGAACAACAGACAATTTTGTAACGTAGATCATGCAACATCACAAGACCCAAAGAAATAAAAGATGCTAGATTTGAAAGAGCATTCTTGAGCTAGCAAGTACTCTTCATTTTCCCCAGAATCCTCTTACCTTACTCATACCTCCTTAATTCCTTATTCCCACATCAGATTCTCCATAAAATCCCCCCAGCTTCTCCTCATCAAAATCCCCCTTCCAATATCACAACATCAGCAAGCATACTCTCCGAGCAAGTCCCCCTAACCACGACAGAACCAAAATCAAACTCAATCCCACCTCCTTCCCCCATTTCGTTTCCCAACCAAACTCAAACTCCAATCTAGCACCGCACACTCCCCAGCCCTCGAGTAATCCAACTCTCCCCTCACCTAGCACCGTTCTTCCAAAATCTCCAACTGGGCGATCGAAACCCACAAATAAGCTGAAACACCAACACCACCCTCCATAACCCACAAACCCAGAAACCTCTCTCAAAACACAACACCACACCACACCCTCATCTCCAGAATCAACACCCCTCGCACTCCATTCAACAACACTATCGACCCATTAACCCGTCGACAGTATCTACTCCCTTACCATAAATCTCATACAATCCCCACCTATTCCGCTACACGACCTTTCTCACTCTATGTATACCAGAAGTGATGAGGATCGTATTACAATCAGGATCAAGAAAGTTGCGTTTGAAGAGTTTTTCTTTTTTTTTTTTTTTTGGATTAGAATAGAGACTAAAGTCTGATAATAGGGAGGAAGTTTATTGCGTTATATGAGATTATGATTATGATTATTGAAAGCAGAGTTGGAGAGTGTTTTGGTGAGGGTGGAATGTGGGATGTGAGTGAGGGGATCTATTATGCGGCTCGTGAGGAGTTTTGAGACGGAGTGGAAGGAGGATCTATTTTGCGTTCCTCTTGCGAGTTTGAGGTTCACGAGGAAATAGTTGAGATGGATTTGAAGAGGCTCGGAATAAATTTCGAAGGAGATGAAGGTAAAGAAAAGAGGCACTGTAGAGCACTAGCTCTTCTAAATTTCTGACCGAATCTTCAAGGAATGATGATAACGATGGACAAGATGTTGCGTTTTTGAAGTATGTGATTTTGCTGTCATTCAATCGTATAACATGTACAAATGATATCCCATATACTAACACAAGAGCGTTTGCACGTATCCCCATCTTCCCGTCACCTTACCTGGTAAAAGATTGAGGTGTCCTCCCTAAAGGTATCAATGCAATATTCAGCCGTAGTAAACTCCAGTTGTTCATAAGCCTCCCATTCCTATCCTCCCACCCTCGCTATTTGTCCATTTTCCTTGCTCGTGGTATCTTTAATCGCTCACACATAAGCGTGTCTCCGTCCCGAATGCGAGCTTCTGTGTGACCGGTGGCTTCCACTCCTGCGGTGTCCGTGTCTGCTCACATGAGTTTCCCGAACATAAGTCGTGTCTCGGCGATCATCTCTGCGTCCTCCGGAGTGGAAGAAAGCAAGCACACTCGTGAAAAAGAAGAAGATTGTATTCATGATCCCAAATGCAAAACAAGCCTTGAGCATCGAACATTGTTTATTCGCCGAGAAATGCAGACTGTTAAACGTTACGCTGCCTAGGATTCCACTGATCTGATAGCTACTGCCCTGTGTGACATGGGTGCAGTTTTGGTGGCTGATGCCGCGCAGTTCGTAGACACCTGCAATGAGCGCTCCGACGAAACAGAGATCGATGAAGGCGACGAAGAGGGAGTTGTTCTTCGACCGGTGGTAGGTGAAGAGGGTGCAGATTGCCCAGGCTGCGGCGAGGACGGAGACAATGAAGAGGACGAGGATGTAGTTGGGTGTTAAGGCATTATTTGAGGCATAGATGTGGACGAAATATGCTAGCATGCCCAGCGTTGGGATCTGTGAGGACGAAAGCCGTTAGCAAGCTGTTCTGCGACGGGGAATTTCCAGTAGAGTAGATGAGGGCTGAAAACTTAAAACTTACCAGTGTAATGATCTCCATGAATCGCCAAAAGGCGAAGAAGATTCCGAAAAGCATCTTGACGGTGTATTACTTGCGCAAACTTCTCGTCTGTGGTTTCTTGCTGTTGAAAGACGAAGCTCGTTCGCTGGTATCAAGCTATGCGACAGGCTATCTTCCGATCGTCTTCTGAACCGCAAGGCTGTGGCAACGCAATGCGCAATAACACTTTCGACGGTTATGCGAAGCAAAAGCCAGGGGAGCAAGAACGAGCAGTTCCTTATATCAGCGCAAGCGCGGGTACAGACGTCGCACTGTGCTCTGCCTGGGTATTGTTCGAACTGTATTGCTACGAGCAGGGATGAATCTTGTTTTCGGCTAGAAGCAGCTCGAGGCTCTGTGCGGGTTGAGAGGGGTCGGTGGATGATTCCTTTGATTGGCGATGACGTCGATGAGGACTTTTTCTTGGATCCTGGAATGAGGGTGGAAGAGAGGAGAAGTTGATGCGATGGGGGAGGGAGGGGGATGAGGGATGATCGACGCAGTAAGAGATAAAGAGAGATGGCTGGAGAGAGATCTTACTCGCACAGTACTTGTGTGCCTTCCCAGACTCACCTGCAGCCCTCGATGGGCGTCGTTCGTTTTATCATCGACCCGCCAATGCACGTTGATGGAAAATGGAGGGGTTGGGTGCAGAAGATGCAGAAGATGGGAAGGTGTGAGGCCTGGAAATGCGGTGGTTGGTGCAATGTCCAGGCTGTGCGCTAGCCCGCTCGGCAAGCCATGCAGGGTGACACAACCACGACGACCACCACCCACCACCCACCACCACGAGGACGGGGGATCAGAGACAAGGAACAGCACTTCTAGAAGAGAGCGGGATGTGGATTCTGTCCAGCCTGATCTTGCGATAGGAAATCTGTTGTTAATAGACGTGTTGCCGCCAACCTCGAGCAAGCGATACTGTACCATCGGCTGACAAGGCGCGACCCGTCTTTGGTACCCGATGTCAAACCTACCTAGTAGCTCGACCGATTTCATTGTACTCGGG
This sequence comes from Mollisiaceae sp. DMI_Dod_QoI, assembly GCA_009613015.1. NCBI lineage: Eukaryota > Fungi > Ascomycota > Leotiomycetes > Helotiales > Mollisiaceae > Mollisiaceae sp. DMI_Dod_QoI. The sequence continues at coordinate 89,674 of VXCB01000078.1, forward strand.
CGAAGAAATGCCGCACGATCAGAAAAGAAAAGGCATCCAGCCAGATCCTTTTACAGCACTCCTGAAAACACTCTGGGACCTCTATCCTCGGTGAGGCAGAGCCATATCTGACTCTCATCTGCAACTGCTCAGACCCTCAATGCTGGGTATCATTTCATTCATCTTCTCTCTCCGCAGCAGATATCAACGTCTTTCTTCTCCCTCACCAACAGTATATCCCCTCGCAACACCGCTCCTCCCTTCTTCAATTGTCTGTGGCGCATCCACCTCATGGAAGTCACTGCCCAAGCCAGTCCACGTCCTTTGGGTTCTTAGATACTCGGCTCCAGGACTCACTGCTCCATTAACAGTTGCTAGGTCTCCCTTTGCTCTTCTTGTCAGAACATTGGACGCTGCTGTTGGCCCACCTAATTCACCTTCGGTATTCGATGGCGATGAAGTAGGTATCGATGAACGCATAGGTCTCGAATGCGAGACATATCTCCCAGTCCTCAGATCAAACTCGGGTGGTTCAGACTCTTCTTCTGAATCCTCATCCACATCTGCCTCTTTGCCCTTTTGCTCTAGCCCAACCTCTTCTTCCTTTCCCGTCTCTTCATCCCCCTTGTTCACCACAATACCACTCTCTACTAACTCCTCCACACCCCCAAAATCCCCTCTCCAATCCCCATCCCAAACCCTCTTCCCATCGCCCATCAATACTAGCCCCAACTCAAACGGAGTAATAACTGGCCTAAAGAACTCCCCGCTCTCCACTAAACTACTCTCCCAACATCCGACTACCACCCACCCTCCCACTTCTGCAAAGTTCGCTATCTTCGCCGCGTTGATTTTCCCCACTACGAAGGTGTAGGATTTCTTGCCAGCAGAGGAGATCAGAGCGCGAATGGAGGTCGCAGTCGAGAGGTAGTTCTTAACAGAGAGGGTGTTGATTAGGATTCCAAAGATGGGGCACGTGGAGAGGGAGGTCAGGAGAGCATAGCGGCGGCGGAGAGACAGGGTTGTATTTGTGCGGATTGCTTTCTGCGGAGCTGTAGATGTAGAGGGAGAGCTGGTGGTGGGGTAGATGAACATTTCCTTAACTCTACTAGAGAGCGTGAGGAGGAGTGCAGCTGGAGGATCGGAGATGTGGAATAGGGAGTAGGATTTTAGGTCTATTCCTTCTTCTACTTTCCGATTCGGTATTACAGACGAGGGATCGTGGATCACTTCTGGTGTGAGTAGGTTTTGATAGCCTTTCGAAATTAGGGCTTCGCGGAGAGAGGGGATGTGATTGTTATATGTAATATCTGCCATGAGAACCACTTTCTCGTCTTTCGCAGGGAATGTAGCTTCGATTGTCTGGACAACATCTTCGATCGAAAGAGGGTGTGTAGTAAAGACGTATATGACTGGTAATCGAGCTGTGGGTGACAAGCAGGACCGTCCATAATGTACCACTACATCTGCGTTGACGTGCTCGGCAGCGATTTCGTCCACGCAGCAGGAACCATAGGAAGTATCTGCCAGAATATAAAATCTCACTCTCTCTGCCGGTGCATGTTCATTGTGACTGCCCTTCCCAATTTTTATTGCCTCCTCGCCCTTCTGCCCGAGTTGAAGCTCGTTGAAGCTGGTCTCTAAGCTCGCAGCTTCGTTCTTCTGCTGAGCTATAGTAGGCAATCTTGCGACTTCCTTCTCTAATGACTGTGATATCCTCGGGGCATCCTTCAACATGCCATCCGGAAATTGTAATGCGACTCTCTTGAATCCTCCATCTCGAATCTCCCTCGCCGTCCGTTCAAGCTCGTAGATATTCCATAGCTCTTCGTCGGTGAGTCGAGGGCCGTTCGAGCTCGCAGAAGGAGGTGTAGGATCTTCGAAAATATGTGTTTCAGGAGTAGAGAGTACTGGAGGAGCTGTAAGCTGTACAGAGTCATTCATGATGTTTGCTAGAAAATGTTTGGCGGGGCTGGCGGGGTAAACTTCTTTTTTTTGAAGGGCTGGTGGGAGGAACCGGTGATGCAGTTTGCTCTTTCATCCCTGACGCCACGATTTCTGAAACTTACCACTTCAATAAAAGCTACGTGATTGTTTGAAGCTTTTGTTGATATCGTAATGCTTCGCCCTACTACTTTATTTTTACCTGATGTCAGAGCTCACAGCTATGTGTGCCAGTCAAACAAGGGTACGTACTTTTCAACATGCTTCCGGGGTCGTCACATTTCAAAACGACTTTAATCACACATCACAAAGGACAACAGCAGCTTGATTTTATCTTTTGTCATTATCATCATTTGCAATTATGTACAAGTTTTTGAAGTCTCTAAGGAGACCATGTCTTCGCATATGTACGAGCCTTCTCATACAGACTTAAGACCAGTTAATGAAAACCAGAAGCATCGTCCGTCTAGGTACTAACTCAGCCCAGATATCCAGAGCAGTCTGATGCTATAAGAACCAGAAGTACCGCCCAGAAAGAGACCACCCATGTGTAAGATCGGTTTATTACAGGCATCATCATATTAGTTCCAGAGAACCAAAAGAACAACATCAAACGAAACCATATCCATCCATCCAGATGTACAGGGAAGAACAAATTATTGCAGGCATAGAGGCTGAAAGGAACCAGCAAAATCGCCTGAAGAGTATTTCCGCCCATATGTAGGTGAGAGCGGTTGGTGTCGGGCAAACTGGCTGTAGAGAGAAACCAGGAAATCGCCTTTCAAGACACAGTTCTCGCCCAGATAGAAGAGCGATTCGTTGTATGTATGGAAACCAGAAGATGTAAGACACAGGACTTATTTTAACAGGGGTATTTGCAAGGTACCGGCTGACAAACGTTTTGCAATGAAACTAAGGAGGCAAGGGACCTCGTCGCTCATCCCAATCATCAATGTGGACAGGAGCTTGAGCACGCATTTGGAGTTGAGACCGCTGCATGCGTGGCTGATTCTGCTGTGCATACTGGAATTTGTCCGGGGTCTGAGGACGTTGTTGCACTCGCGGCTCGTAATGAACATAGTCGGGAGGGCTCTGTGGTTGATTGTGGCGATGGCCATAATTCTCCGGAGAATTGTGTTCCTCAACAAAGTGTCGCTGCTGAGGCTGTGGACTTGGTAGGGGACGTTGCGAATATGAATTTGCTAGTTCTTGTTGAAACGGCAAACGAGACTGGTTCCGGGGCGGGAGCGGAATATCAACATCTCGGTTGATTGGGCGAGTCTCCGTGCGACGACCCTGTGGTTGCAGATCTACCGGTGAGCGGCCTTTGTCATCGACACGGCGATCTAGGCGATTCTCCGAGCGATACTCCGGGCGATTCTGCATCGGTTGTTGTTCCATACGAGCCCTCTGCCCTGAGAACTGCCCTCCCAACTCGACCCGACTAGGAATTTCCGGGGCACGAACGTACAAACTGTTATTTGTCAAAGTCGGAGACTGGCCAGAGTAGCCGCCAGAGTGGCCGCCAGAGTAGCCGCTTTCGCTTGAACGGACAGAAGTGGATGGAGCTAGAGAGTATTGCGAAGGGTATGAGAGTTCACGCTCAGGACTTCTCATGTGAACCGGCCGCTGCCAAGTGCTAGGAACAGTCCAACAATGACTGTGGAGCTGACTAGCTTCTTCAAAAGAAGAGGGAGCCCAGGGCGGACAGCCTTTCAGGTTTGGATTGAGGAAGTATAAGGTGTCGTCCGTCGAATAGCGCATAGTTGGGCTGTCGACCGAAATTGTGGCCAAACTTTGGAGAATGCCATATATCATAATCCATCTGCCACGTCGTACGACATACGGATCCACCTCTCCAATCTTATCATTTTGCTCGAACCTTGCAAATGCCTCGACCAACCGATTGCCAGTGTACGCATCTCCCAAGATTAGCAAGTTCGTGGCTTCTGGGTACACCATCTTGAATCGACTCTCTGTGAGTCTGTCTACGGGCTTTACTTCGAGAGGATCTTCAGTAGTCGACTTCTTGTCCTTTTTCGACTTATTTTTACTGAAAATAGAAACAGAAGATTTCTTTGAAGCCGGTTCTTCCTTCGTCTGTGGTACGGCAACAGGGATTGACTCTGGCAAAAGTGGGAATGGATAAGGGATATGAGGGTATTGATGAGCGTCGTCCCAGTCAGAGAGAATGTTCGTCATCAAGATACCCTCCGTATCTGGTCTGAATACGCGCTCGTAACAGTGGACAATCTCCCATCGCTCGCCGTACCGGTCATGCTGATAGTCGAACACAACTTCTCTGTCGACTAAGTAGTCGTATAGGGCAGCAAAGTCAGCTTGCAGCTCGCGAACTTCGACCCTCGACAGCCAAGTATGGCCTCCAGGTTTGACTGCCATTGGCCAAGCTCCATAGATGCCGCGGTAAAATGTTTGGAAGAAGACTCCCGCTCTTTGGAATGCTCCGTGGCCCATGCTCGTCTCTCCCTCGCCAAGCTGCCACATGTCCTTGAAGTCGAAGGTTGCCAGACGATGCTCACATTCCTGAACCCGAGTCTCTATTTCAAGAGCGCGAATCTCCATCAATGCCCGAGTGGAAGCCTTGATGCATTTGAACTCTGGCACCTTTTGAATGAGGTTGAACATCCCAACGCAATGGATGAATCCTTCTAAATAACCGGTGTCCCATTGGGTATCTTCTTGTTCGCTGTATGCAAGAAGCCCAGGAGCTGCATGAATAGCGGAGCGCACATCAGCCAAGCCAAAATCGGTCAAGTAACGAATGGCAAGTGATTTCCCCTTTTCAGCTCCTCCCATCCAATCTCCAAGGCGGTCTTGAAGGGTCTTGATCATCTCATAGAAATTAGATCCCACAATGGGAAGGTTGTGAAGAGCAGCGAGTGCATTGCGACTTCCCCAATTATACTTCACAATCTCGGACCCTGCCAAGTCCGGCGGTGGTGCGATACTGATAGTGTACCGAACACTCCTCAAGTCCTCAATTTCTGAATCCTTCATGCCATCTCCATAAGATCCCTTGTGCTTGGACACGAACGGTAGCAGCATCATCGACTCCCTACGTCGTTGATTTTCTACTAGAAGTGTTTCTAGTACTATTGATTGGCACTGCCTAAGGATGCTGGAGTGCAGCCGGAAAGACGGAGCACCAGCTGGCCCAGTTGGGCTTTCTGGCGTGAGGTATACTAGTGTATCTCCATCTTTCATCCATAATTCCTTGTCCCTCCCCTTATTGATAAACACTTCGCTATGTCTTGCGCCCTTGGCTCCACCAACCCAACGCCTAAGTTCCGGGCCATTTGGAGCCGAAGGAGGGGGGCCTTTCGGTACCAGTCTTCCAGATGGCTTAAGTCCAGGAAAGTTGACGATATTGTTGCCTTCGAGTTCGGAAACCTCAGTATGTAAAGTATTTGCCGTTGTAGGCCTAGGAGACTGTGTTTCTTTAGCTTTCTTCTTCCCTGCAAAAAAACCACCGATGGCATGACGGATGTTATCGCTCTGGCTATCTATGGCTACACGAAGGGCAGATTTTTCGATGTTCGTCTCAATATTGGATATATCGGGCCTTCTTACCCGTGCATATGCGGACATGTCTAGTTCACTAGACATCGCCGACCGAGGGGTTGGGCTACGAAGACTTAAATGCGCAAGTTCTTCTTCCCCAAATAGATCCTTTGGGAAGCGTTTTCGATTGTCAAATTCGCCCTTATGCTGGCCGTCTTCATCGTAGGCCATCCGATAGAGGCTCCTTTGAACCTCTGCGGGCATGGCGGGGGGGTTGACGGGGGGGACGGGGATGACCTTGGCATCCTTGGCATTCTTGGCCTCCTCATTCTTTTTGGCTTTCATCTGTTGGATCTCTCGGACTCGAGCAGCTCTCCCAGACATCTTGACTTGTTGGTATCAAGGAAGATAAGTGGTCTTTGGTTGTTAAGCGGACTATAATTGATGTGTTAGTTGGGTAATACAAGGCTCGATCTAAGTGCGGAAGATAGTGATCGCATGGGAAATGTAGTAGTAAGGAACAAAGCACTGTCGACCTGATGGCATGTAGCAAGACTCCAAGTGAAGAAAGAAAGTGGAGGGAGGGGAGGGAAGGGAAGGGAAGGGAAGGGGAGATATACCTCTTTGGTCGACTACAGATCGGTGCTTTAACAGCAAGCTGGGAGGTTGTCCGAGTGGATTCAATAATATGAACTCAAAGAAGAAAGCAAACAGGAAGCAAGAAGGTGCAAAGGTCAATGAAAAGAGTTGTCTTCGCGTCAACTTCGCGTCGTCTTGGATGAGACAGGTTGTTGTTGATGGGTTGTAGGTTGGCGAGGTTGAGAGGTTGAAATAGATCGGAAGGCTGAATTACAAGAGGCGAGGCTGCGAGCTACGACACCGCCTTGGCGATAAGGGATGTCAGTTGTGATCTACCATCCGATAACAAAGCAGGCTAGGAAATCAAAATCTAAACTATGAAAATGTATACATACCTCCACTATATCTCCACAAGAAGTTTTTGTGTATGCGAAAAGAGCCGTGAGAACGTCTTAAGTACAAACTTAGACAGTGCTGCCAGAGGATATTTTTGGTGGCAGAGGGGCAACAGCAGGAGGATGTGTGTTGCAGGCCAAAAATGGGACAATACACATGGAAGAATACCTTCTTTTGGATGAGGCTGTTGTTGTTCTTCCAGATGTCCAGATGTTTGAGCTGTTGTGCATTTCAGGAGGAAATACAAGTGCTTTTACTTGGAGGTCGAGTGCTAATGAATGTGGAATGAAGGCCACAAGCAGTAAGCATCCTAATATCCGCCAAAGCCTCGTCCGGCGGGGCTCCTTTCGAATGCCTCGCAGCTCGGCTGACTCGGTTCCAAGGCAGCGGATTCGAAGAGGAAGCAGAATATCAGGGCGAGGAGGATACGAACGTTGTGTACCCCCGTATGGAGTGGCTGCTACCACCTATAAAAGGACATCCGCTTTGTCCAACGAGATCACCACGGTGGCTCTTTTGAGCGGTGCGGTTGAGGTTATTTGTGAATTGGAGACCTTGGGGGTCTCCCAGCCATGAGTGCCTGGCAGTTATCGCATGGTGCATTAGTGGGCGCAGGCGTCAGGGGGGATACCGTGCTAGGCATTGGAACAGGTGCCTCCATCCGCGGCTTGGGTTGGGTACCAGGGGAGGCTGCGAGATAAGAAACTGCTGACCGGCGAAGGCTTTTCTTTTGGACTTCTTTTTACTAATAAACTCGCCGGAGGGCCTCTTCCAATTGGATTCGGCCGTTAAGGGGCGACATCTGCAGTCCTTCACTCCAGTACTCCCTACTCACCGAGGACTACGCTAATTGGCAACAGTACAGTATCGAACGCCTTTCAGGTTCGAAGTGGGAGCAAGGCACATCAGGCGTCATCTAATTTACTTTTTCGACTACCGTGGAGGAAGACCCTGAAATGGATGTCTCAATATTTCACACCGATCATTCTCCGCATTTCAAACATCAAAGGGCGGACGGAATATGTAGGACATCAGCACTTCAAGGTGTCGAAAGTTGAAACATTCATATCGAATATTGCCCAGGATCATGGCTGCCAAGGAGAGATAACTACCTAGACGAGGACGATGTCGCCCTATCGGTCCCTGTAGCGGTAGAGTCCGGTTGCTCCTGGTGCAACACTAAACACACTATCAGAATAATTCCCCTGGAGGCGGGAACACTATCTGCGGAGATACTAGGTACCTCGGATTAACGAGCGGATGGACGAGCGTATGAAGTTGGGACTTGGAATTTGGGAATTACAAAAGATACAGAGTTTTGCGTCATCAATTCTCTTGCCCTCTCCTCTTCTTTGAAGCCGATGATGTCGTTCTCATTTGTGCGACCATGCTGGGATGCGCTGCAGTAGAACTAACAGGGTCCAGGTGCGCTGCATAAATCCACGTTCCAAGCGGTTCCCCCACTCTAACCCACGCTGTAGTTTACACTAACCTGAATAGTTTCTGCACTCTGAAGGCTTGAAAAGGGGACTCGATAGCTGAGCTTGAAAAACTCAGTTACCGACTGGCACTCTGCATGAATTTGTCGAATTACTTCAACATGGATTTCCCAATCCAGCTCGACGGGCTCTTGTTCTCGCCAGTGCCGCACTCGCACCTTCATAAAAGTCTACCCAGCCCACGGAGACGCCCTAGACTGATCCCCAAAAAGCAAAACGGTCCGGCTTGAGTGTCTCGGTACGGGGTAGCCAGCACAAAGCTCGAAGGCAACGACTCGCAAGCATACTTCGTACTGTACAGTGCCATCACCAGCCGTTTCCGTCAGTGCTCGATAACCTTAGCCTGGAAGCCACCGACAGGGACCCTTTTTGTGGGTGGCCGGCACTAGACTACGCAATAAAAATCCACAACCGTTTCCGCAGCGGAATGGCGAAAGGGTGGCAGGCCTCGGTGGAAGCTTGACAGCTGTCGTCTCCCGTCTTCCGAAACATCTCTTTTCTCTGCGGCAGTCTCGGAGTTTCCTGTGTCTCTGAAGTCAAAATTTTTGCGAAAGAAGAAACCTACAACATTCGTTATACAAGCGTCATTTCAGTCGATCGATCGAAATATATTTGGATCCCTGTATGATATGTCGCCATGGCGTGTTATACTACGAAATGAAAATCTTTTTTTTATGGAGAGAGCAGCCCTGCCAAGGCAAGTCCGAGCATGTTCTACCACGTTTTCTTGGGACCAAGTGGACGGATAGGATCTTTTATCATAGTTCCAGAATAACGGTTATCATAAGGAGGTTGCAGAGCACGGCCAGTGCTCTGGATCCAAGTATCCAGCTTTTTGGATCCGATCATACATGGTGATTCCTCCTGCCTAACTAAGCTGGTACGTGCCTATCCACTGGGAATGGCACACAAGAGAAGTATATTCACGTGACGTCCTTCTACTTATGGGCCACTAATTACTTTTTAGGACTGGGCTAGAAATACCCCGAGGTCCTCTTCTTGCTTTTCTGTTCTCGATTGTCTCGTTGGACATCTCGATATATCCATGAGTAATAGCCTTCCTCCTGTCTCTCTCAGACTGAGCCCCACATCTCAGCTCATACTTCAAACCCTCTCCGTGTCTCGTTTGGGAATTCCATATTTCGTATTTCCACTTTAATACTATTCTGTCTCTCCTTCAGCTCATCGATGTTGTTTCTAGATTTTCACATTGCGATCTTCATAAATCGCGGCATATGAAATGACGCAGTCTCAGGAAGCTTATATTAAGCTTCAAAAGCATCCTCTTTTCGGAACCCTCAGGAACTCTTTTGGGCGAAATCATTTCGAAACGGAAGAAACAGCCCTCAAAAACACACACACGCAAGAGGTCGTGATGATGATGTGCATATTGATTCAGTGACGCGGCACGAGGACGTTGAAAATGCTCCCGTGCTTGGCGTGGAGGAGGTGGAAATGAGCATCCACAGGGGGACGGATGGCCTGCCTCTTACACGCAGTGCGATATTAGAAATATGGCATATTGCTGCAACTCCCAATCTCACTTTCATTTTCACAGGTTCGATTTCTTCGTTTCTTCCCGTTGCTTACACCGCTTAATCCAGATCAACATGAGGGATTTAAGACCCACTTCGAAAGATTTCTTCAGCCTTGAAGATCTTTTCACCTTGGCGTATTCGGTGCTCCCTGACAGCATCGCTCATCAAAGGGAAGTTTTAAGTTTGTCATTTGCATACCTTAGCGCTAGCACAACGTGTTGAAGGTGTTGGCTCGCCTGAGAAAGGAGAGAGGTGCGATGCTCGGCAACGGTAAAGGTCAGAGATCTGTTCGCTATGGAAAAGGGGACGCGAAGCTCGGCCATGGAAGCGGAAGCGAAGTTGCTTCGAGAGGATAGGGAAGCGAGGATCTCCGAACGTCAGATGGAGATATGGTTCGCTTTGAAAAAGGGGGAGCGAGGTTTCCGTGAAAGACATGTTTGCAGTTTGCCTGACATCGGGGCGAAGCGAAGGTTACAAGGACGTGATGCGAAAGTTCATTAACTGACTAGCTTTTGGGGATGCCAGATCCTCCAAGCTACCTATTTGTAGCAATGTCTGAAAGCACAAAGAGCCATTTGAAAAAGCACAAAGACACGTTTGAAAAAAAAAAAGACGAGTTGGGTATGCAAGCAAGACCTTTTTTGGTATCAATGTATGCTGATGCTAGTTGATGAAATGTCAAAATGTAAAACTATGCTATCCAGATGTTTTTACCAGCACCAAATTGCAGTGCAATGCAGCTAACAGATGACCTACCTTCCTTTTTATCCCTCATGCTAACATAACTCAACTTCGCTGCCGAACAATCAACTCTCTCACCTCAGGCAAGCCCTCCCAGCCTCTCCCAGCTCCACCAAACGCGACACTCTTCTCGATCACTTCTCGCCATCTCAATCCTGGCGCCAGCTTGCCTGTAATTGTATTCGGTCTTCGCACATCGGCATTTGTGGGAACAGGTAAGGCTCGACCAAGCAAGGCCTCCATAGCCTGCATCGCGAACCCAACAGCTTTCTTCGCATTCGATGGCACACCCGTCTTGTCGAATGACCCGAATCTAGCGCCAGGGAACTCGTTCTGCAAGTCAGAGATGAGCTGCATGTTGAACATACCTCTGCCATCCACAACAATATCTGCATTATTGATAGCATCTCTGCCAGGGCCGAAGAGCAGCATCTGCTGGGCGATAGAGGCGGATGTGAAACGTGTCATTGTCGCGATGGTATCAGCAGGTGTGCAGCCACGGTAAGTACACATGGAAACGATGCGTTGGGCTTTTGCGTCGCCGTAGATCTCACGGGCGGTCGTCTTGGGAGGGCGGGCAGAAAGGTAGTCGTCCGACGTGAGGAGCTCTTCGACTACTTCGTGGCATATTTGGCCGTGGAGGAGAGAAGATGCTTGGTCGGTGGTGGGGTCGAGTCCAAATTGACGAAAGGCGGAATCGATCATGCAGGTGCCTGGACCAGTGTCCCAGTCGTACATGGCATCTATACCTCCACTATTGTCTGGGGGGATGAAGCAAACGGTCGTGATGCCTCCAATCGTTATGCATATTTGAAGTCGTGTTGGATGATGGAGAAGTAGGCCTACAAGGTATGCGAAGAGTGGTGCGCCTTGTCTTCCAACTGCCTGCTCTGCTGTTCGATAATCTGAGACAGTAGTAACGCCTGTTTTTGCTGATATTACGGCCCCCTCTCCAAGACACATGTTTGATCTGTGTTGGCCTTTTGGTGGGGTACCCGTCAACGATATCAATTGTCCTCCAGACCCAATCATATCGATGTCGTCGACTGATATTCCATGCTTGTGCGCGAAGAGATGGATTGCGTTTGCAAACGTATGGCCCATCTCGGCGTCCATCTGCGAGAGCATGCTCGGCGGAGCGGCATCTTCTCGTAGCATAGAAAATATGTCTGTTCGGATCTTCGAAGGCATGACAACGGAATCATACTGCGAATACTTAGCTTTTGCTAAGGCTTGGGAAGGGAGGGGTATGAAGCGTACCTTGATCAAATCAAGACATAGAGCAGATTCCGGTGACTCTTGTGTGAACCGACATAGAGCAAAGTCAATATCATCCATCGCCGTTCCAGAAGTAATCCCCAGGATCAGTAGATCCAATCCTGGACTCTTTTGAACAATGGGTGGCGATGAGGAACTGGAGCGATCCGAACCACCATTTGCTCTCGACTGTAAAGCTTCAAGATATTTGTGGCCAACTGAAGTCCTTACCCGCCCCTTCGGGGCAGGTGGAAACCCATTCATTGTCCTCGCCATCGGTGCTGTCGACGTGCTCGTATGAACAACGGTATCATTTCGTCCTCAGGAGTCCCGAAATATCTTCACAAGCATACGCTGGCGGTCTGTGGACTCTTTAAGAAACCCCTCTGTATGAATTAGCCTTGACTAAGTACCGTGCTAAGCTCCGCATTCATGCTGGAAGCGAATGCTAGTCGTGTCCTCCACTCTGCTTGAGAGGGGATGAAGGGATCGGCGGTCCTTTTGTATAGCCAGATGATCAGTATCTCCGGCGAGCCTGTGAGAAGAGATTAGTCCGGCTGCAATAGGATCAGTCAAGTGTAGCAAATGTTGAGGTATGGCGTGAGCAGCAGGCTTTTCGGGAGAAATGGTAACAAAATAGTCATAAAGCCGTGTGAGGTGCACAGTTTGCTGTCAGGTCGGGAGAAATGAGCCTCTTTGGGAAGGAGTATGCTGCAGTGCCTCAGGCACGAACTATTAGATTTCATGGGAGTCGGGCCATCCCGCCAGGCTTCTGGTGCGAAATCGCATCATGAAGACGAAATCAAGAGAAAGTATTATCACATATGTGTACAAATACCGCGAAGAGTGGTGGTGGTTGTTTGCGTTACCGATAGCCAGGTGGTACAGATGCGAGGGTTTACGTGCCACGAGCCCGACAAGACCAAATGCCCTGATGCTGCATTGATTTCTCATCTCGCCTTCTCCAATGGCAAGGTCCATGGTGAGAGACGCTCCAATGACTCGTTGCTGCGAATGCGATTGGTGAAGGAAGAGCTGCGCGTGGAAGTTCTTTCATTGCGTCTTGGGCAGCCAGTGTTGCACAACCTGTACGAGGGTCCATTATTGGCTTGTTGTATCCAGATTGTTGGGACATCGGGCGCAGGATTTTCTTTCTCGACACAGCAAGAAGAGTACTTAGACGAATCATCTTCGACCAAAAATTTGCTCGTTCGTATCTCGAATCGGACTTGCGATGCTTCTGTCCTACCTTGAAAGGCACAATACCACAGAGCAAGTCATGCACTCAAAGAAAGCAAAGCAGCATAATCTTGTTGCTGTCCAGTCGGAGATTTCTTGCCACCCCACAGTGTGGCTACCGTGTTCCGGTAACTGAGTCCCAATTGAGTGGTCCAACTGCTCTTGCGATCTAAGACAAGGATCTGATCTACGATATGAACTTGTTCAAATTGAGTACTTTCTCACGAGCCTCATTATTAATCCGAAGTCTCAGATCAACTCCCCTTCCCCACCTTGGCGCCAAGCAGATTCAGTCTACCCCTCAATAGCCCCTCAATACTCTGGCGGGGTAGTAAAACGATGTTCAGATTTGACACTCAAAGTATTCAGACCCACACTCGTCCACTCTGCATTTCGGGCCTCCAGGTTCGTAAGTGGCATCTTAGAAATATCTGCTGTAGCAAATCTCCAAGCGATATATTGCTACACCAATTGTGTAGGAACCTCACTGAGTAACAGGGATTGCGAGGTAGCACAATGCTTTTCCTAACTACAATCAACATATTTATTTTTAGACATCTAGGTTCAATGCAACCTTGCCAATGCGTCGCTCTTATTCTTGAGCACTCAACCATTCTTTGAACCCCGCATCAACCTCCTTCGCGAACACTTCATCGGCCAAAACCTTCACCGCCACGCCTGCCATCCCCTTACTCGTCAATAACGTCAATCGATGCGCTTCATCTGTACCAGCTGCAGCTGTAAAGCCAGGAGTATGGTTTGCTGCGTTGTCTTTAATGGGGATCTTGTAGAGACCGTGGAATGAGGGAACGACGTGGGAAACGTTTCCTGGCATATTGCATTAGTAAGTGGATCAGGATGAGGTGGAGACGCAGGAGATGGGATGTGGAGGGAATGAAGGCAAGTGAGTGGATACCTTGATCTGTGGAGTATGCTCCTGGCTCTGCTGTCTCGCCCACTGGCCAGGTCTGCTCTGGAGCAACACTTTTCATCACAACCGAGTATGCGAGGCATAAGGCACGGCTCGGCCTCAAGTCTGCATATGTATTCGTCCTGGTCTCAATCAGCTCTCGAACTTGAAACAAGCTTATATACTCAAGGCACTTACTCAAGAAACTCAACCGTACACCCCGTCGCGATCGCCGCACCTTCAAAGCACTTCACAACTCTCTTCTGCAACTCTTTTGTCTCCTTCAACGTCGATCCTCTCACATTATAATCCAGAATACTCTTCGGCGTAATAATGTTCGCCCTGTACCCACCCTCAATCATAACCCCCTGAATCCGCTGATCAGGCTTAATCTGCTGCCTCAACATACTCGTCCCATTATACGCCAACACCGCCGCATCAAGAGCATTGATGCCCTCATGCGGAGCAGCAGCAGCATGCGCCGGCTTCCCTGTGAACGTAGCTCGGAACTTGGCGGATGCCATACACATCCCGTACGTCACGTTCTCTGGTGTAGAAAACGGATGCGTCATGAAGCAAGCGGAGACGCCTTCATAAGCCCCCGCATCAATGAGCTTGAGTTTCCCTCCACCGCCTTCCTCAGCTGGCGTTCCGAGACAGCGAGCTCGTCCGCGTAGAGAGTATTTCTTCATAGCTGCCACGGTTCCTAGAAAAGCGGCAAGAGATCCGGTGGCAATGAGGTTATGACCACATGCGTGACCGATTCCTGGGAGAGCATCATATTCGACGTTGAATGCAACGAGAGGGCCGTCCTCGGAGCCGTAGTCACAAACGAAGGAGGTTTCCAGACCGAATGCATGGGGTGTTACTTTGAGGCCTTGAGAACGGAGGAAGGAGACTACATTATCGTGAGCTTTGAATTCTTCGTAGCCTAGTTCTGGGTTCTCGTGGATCTAGAGAAGGGGAGTCAGTAACGGTCATGTGATGTGGCGGGGTAGGTGTGAAGACCTTGCGGTTGATGTTATGTAGTTCGACATCTAGATCATCAATACATTTATTAATGGTATCCTGATATCCGGCTTGTGGAGCCGACCGAATTGCTATTTGAGTCATGTTGTATTGATTCCAATGTGGCTTTGGGATTGCTGAGTGCAGAGGAGGGGTATTGTTGATCTTTGTCGATCGTCTCCGAGCATGGGAGGAGCTTTATATCTAGTTCTCTGTTTTTTTTACTTTCGCTCCTTATGAGCGAACAAAATTTCAATTTGTCTCAGATACGTTCTCAATCTTCGCTGTCATGATTGTCGTCGAGAAGAAGACGTGTAATGTGATCTGCATGCCTTCCTAAAAGGGTAAGTGGGGGTCAAAATGAGGCGTTTGGCCTCATGCTGTGCGGCAATTGGTCCAAAAGCCCGAGGTGGCTGATTTTGGTGGTTTCTAGTCAGAAGCGTTGATTTGAAGTGGTCCACCGTCCAGTTATTCACGAGGAAATTGAACTTCGATCGGGCGAGCACTCTCGAATGAACAGCGAGAGACGGTGGTAACTAGGTACGTAATTTCCATGAATTCTGCTGCGGTACTCTTCATACTCTTTACTCAGTCTGTATTGATCATTTGGCAGACCAAAGGTGCTGAAGCAATTCTGGACATGTGGAAAGTGAGAATGCCTATTGCCTATAGACTCAGGATTAATTTCCCTATCGCTGGTTGATGGCAGCAGTAGAACCCATCACCCTTTCCGCTATCACACCGTGTACATTAGGGCCGAGAGGATGCTTGAGAAAGCTACTCAGCCTGGCCGAATTGCTGCTGGTGGTCCACTTGGTTTGGAAATGTGACTTGAAAACTTATAGACGGAAGTTTTTCATTGCCAGGTAGAGTGTCAACGGGTTGGGTTCCTGAAAGGGAAAGAGTGAGGGGGTTTCATCTTTTGCATCATATCAACGCTATGAATCATGGACCATATATTTACTTCAAGGTTCGGACAAAATAATATGTGAAACTAAACAGAGATGTTATTTGCTACCTAAATTATCATCGATCGTTGGATGGCGACACATTGATACGAATATATGCTGCTAGTGATGCGATAGGAGATTATAATATTGTTACGCAGATCGTAGGTGAAAATACAGGCGATGATAAATGTCCGAAGTGGTCTCCGGATGGACAACAACTAGCATTTCTGTCGGATCGCCGTGAGCAAGATGTTTTTTCAGGTATACGTCCTTGATAAAACACGCATGGACGAAGTTATACTAATAGGCTCGTTCCTAGAAACGTTGAATCTATCTCGTGGCCACTCGTTGGCGAACGGCTGCTTATTTTGGCGGCTGATAGATGATCGTTCTTCTTCATAATTCCTCAAATTTCTCTCTACTTTTTCTAACTTATTAGTAGCTACTTTTACTCTCATCTTTCCTAGAAAAATACCCAGTCACTTAGGCTACTTCGCAACTGAGGCGAGGGTGAGCCAACGGTGATTAGCGCGTCAGCAAGAGCGGCAGGCTTAGTGACCCAATGTGACAGAGAAAAAAGAGAAAATTGAATCGTGATACACCAGGGCCACACACCCTTTTGGTTAGGATAGTAAATGGAATTGGGTATAAATTCAAACATTTCCAAAATGCAAACGGACTCGATACGCCTAACATCAATAATCCAGAACTCCTTAAAAATCACGCTCAATAATAGTTTCTAGGAAAGAATTCTCCTCTGAAAGCGGATAACTGGAAACCAACTCGCTCTCACACAGTAACGCCTTTATCACGCTCATTGCCAAGCGTTTTCCAGAGCAGCTCTGATGGTCTATGGTTTTTTGTAGAGCCTCTTTGGCTCTTTGATTGGTGATGTTGGATACAATCCAATCTCGATATATGCCATCGTCCGTTTCAATTCCAGCTAAGAAGAAGGGCCATTGAAGCCGGTCATGGAGGTCATTGCTTGCTCTGCTTTTCGACGCGAATGTTCGCTTAATTATGTCGAGCATATGCTTCAGCGCCATTTGGACATCTGGGGGTATCTCGGCGGTATTCGAATCTACAGTAGTGGTGCGAAAATAGTAAACCCTTAAGGCATGGAATAAAATAATGTCATAATCTGCATTAATGAGGACTCGATTGCGAGGTTTCGTGGTTATTGCAGATTTCTGGAAGACCGACGAATATTTCTACAAACAGTCAGCATACCTTCGTTAAATATAGGATGGCAATGCACCTTCTCTAACAAGCTGAACCTTTGTGCGATTCGACGATGAGCTTCGCTGTGGGGGAGCGATTGGCTTTGAGATAGCTCGTTGATGTCTTGCCAAAGAGCCGTCAATGCCCACAAAAACTCCAGCTCCATGGCGTTATCATCGTCGTCTGAAGTCTGAGCTTCGGGATATTCAGTCCCCCAGTAAGCGTTGAGCGCGGTACGAGAGACCTCGTATACAGCCATCGTCCTCTCGCGATGTGCTGTAAGATATGCCGCTAGATATCCACCAGAGCCTTGGAATCCGCATTTAACGTCCTCGTCAAATGTCCAAATGATAAGACGAGCTAGAACTGGTCGGTCACGGTCGCTGAGGCCAGATGATGTTTCGCCAGCACTTGACTCGACCTCGGACTCCAGGCAACGACTATCAAGTTTGTGTCTCTTGAGATAGGTGAGCACTGTCATGCTTAGCTGTTGGATCCGCTCTCGGGGCACGGATTTCCTCTTCGGCATATACCAATAGAGGAAAAGAAAGCCTGCCATCGCCACCACGAAGTCTTCTTCGGAGTCTTTTTTGATTGTCTCAATCAACTCTCGAGCACCAGCTTCGAAATACTCTTGTGCCTCAAAAGATCCTTCGTGCTGTTGTCGATGACAAACATCGTTGATTGCAACAGCGAGAATGAATTGCATGATCATCGTGCTTTTGGCGCCAAGATCTAATAGAAGTTTGTGAGTCGACCATTTCGGATCTTTAGTTGTTCTGTAGATGGAAAATGTAGTCTGATAATGTCCTAATGCATGGTGCGCTCTAGTGCTGAGAGTCAAAGAGTTCGGGAGCGGCATGAAGTGGCCAGAAATAAACGGTGATCGTGGAGACGTATATTGAGTGGATAAGTAATGATGGAAGCTGTCGGGCGAAGATAGAATTTCAGATCTGAACGGCGATTCTGGAGACGCATATTGGGCGGACAAGTGATGGTGGAAGTTGTCCGGCGAAGATAGGTTTTCGACGCTTCTGATATTGGTGAAGCCTGCAAAAGGAGAATCCATACTTGGAAGGAAATCATCTTCAAGATCCCCAGCTATCGGCCAACTTGCTTCCTCATTATCAAAGCCCACGGCTGTCCATGAACCTCCGAAAGCCGAAGATGGATCCATGATTGAGCCAACATGTGATACTGGCAGAATCTGACTTGCTGTATTCGATTCATTCACATACCCGGATGGTTCTGCTGAGGTGCTAGCAGGCAGAAGAGGCGGTAGTTCCAATGTACCTTGAGCCCGTACCCTCCACGAACCTAGTCCACTTCTCTTGGCATGGAGACAGGGCTCTGCCTCCGGCCATGAGCATGTTCGACCTAACTTAATACATCTCATGCAGGATGGTCTTATTTCATCGCACTTTACTTTGCTTTTCCGACATGAATGGCAGCCTGTCCGAATCAGGAGCCTGGTCAAGTGAGGAAGAGAGGATACCCACCTTTTGGTTGCCGGACTTTTGATTTGTCTTGCGGCATCATGTTTTCATTTCATCGAGAAAACTGGTATCCACATTGAAAAATATGGGGAAGTAGATGAGAATCGTCAAGGGCGACGATTCTGGGGGAAAAGGCGAGGTCAAGATGTCCGCTCGGTGCTCGTCGTTCAGCTGAAGCTCCGTCGGAAATTCTGACCAATCACAGAGGGGTCGCAGGTTGCACTAGATTGGCTGTCGGAAAAAGTGGCCAGTACTTCAATCTTCCTTCATCATTTGAACAGAGAGCAAACGGGTATATGCATCCTCCTTCCAGCAATTGATCCCTCGTCGGCTTTGTCAATCTAATCATCGTGTACCAACCTATCGATAGTACCACCCTGTGGTTAAAATGTGTATCAATTGCCCCGGATATCTCTCCACAAAGAGTAATAAGCCAAATGCCTTCCCGTCTTGCAACTGTACAGATGCTTCCAAACTGTCGATAGCATTTCATCAAGATAAGGTATTTCATGGCCATATATATCTTCCAGTTATGTCGAGCATGTTACTCAGTCCGCCTTCCTGCATCCCATCTGCAGTTATTGCTACTTGCCTCGAAACTTTTGTTGGTTCGCTCATAGTATTGTCATTTCATCGACCTGAGTTTGTCTACAATGGAGGAAAACTCCCCTGATCCCACAGACAACCAACTGGACGAGAAGCTACCACATCAAATCGTGGTGGTGGATGAGGAAGAGAAAGTCATTCTCCGCAAAATCGATGCCCAGTAAGTCTCGATGCATCTTAGACCTAACAAAATACTAACTATACTGCTTCATTCAGCCTGATGCCATTGATGTTCGTTACATACATGCTTCAATACCTCGATAAGATCACGCTAGGATATACGGCCGTCATGGGAATCCAAGCAGATATCGTGAGACAGCATTCCCAGCTAATGAATCATACTAATATACTGGTAGCATTTGGTTGGGCAACAGTACTCGTGGTGCAGTAGTGCCTTCTACTTTGGATACCTCGTTGCATCATTTCCAGGCTCGGTCGGTTTTGTCAAGTTTCCTCTTGGCAAATATCTAGCCTCCGCGATCTTCTGCTGGTCGATCATCCTCATGTGTCACGGGGCTGCATCAAGTTTCGCATCTCTCATGGTTCTCCGCGTCCTCCTCGGCGTCTTCGAAAGCATAATTAGTCCCGGCTTCAGTTTGGTCACTGGCTTGTGGTACAAACCATCGGAGCATTCCCTCAGACACGGCATATGGTTCGCC
The DNA here is from genome assembly GCA_009613015.1 of Mollisiaceae sp. DMI_Dod_QoI. Lineage (NCBI taxonomy): Eukaryota > Fungi > Ascomycota > Leotiomycetes > Helotiales > Mollisiaceae > Mollisiaceae sp. DMI_Dod_QoI. The sequence goes on from VXCB01000078.1 coordinate 109,218, forward strand.
GGAAATGGCCTTGCTAGCGTGTTTGGAGGCGTTCTGGGTTATGCAATTGGGGAGATTCATAGTCCATTGGCTGCATGGCGATGGCTATTCATTATCTTTGGCCTCATCACCTTCACATGGTCACTTGTCTTGATGTTCTTCATGCCAGACAGTGCCATGAACGCCCGCTGGCTGACCCCCCACGAGCGAGAAATTGCTCACAGTCGACCGCAGAAACAGTCTCACAGCTTCAAAAATACGCACTGGAGGCTAAACCAAGCGCTGGAAGCAGTAGTGGACCCGAAGACTTGGTTACTATTCTTCTACACAGCTTTTACCAGCTTGCCTAACGGCGGTGTCACCAATGTCTGCCTCTTCAATCCGCAACTAAGTCCTTGGTAATGCTAATATGCCACAGTTTACATCTGTTATCATCAAAGGCCTTGGCTACGGCGAACTTCGAACACTCCAACTAGGCATGCCCCAAGGAGCCTGCCAAGTTGTTTTCACCCTCACTGCCGCCTATCTCGCCACCAAACTCCGTCGTTCCCGTTGCATTATAATTGCCATTCTCCTCTGCATCGCAACTCTAGGCTGGTGTTTGGTGGGCTACCTACCCATATCTCACAAAAGCGGTCGGTTAGGCGGAGTATGCATCTTTGCGGCCTATGCCTCCGGCTTTCCACTCTCTCTAAGTATTATCGCTAGCGACGTGGCAGGCTATACTAAAAAAACAGTTGTGAGCGCAATTCTCTTTCTCGCATACTGTGCTGGGAATATCTCTGGCCCACAAGTCTTCTTTGCGAGAGAAGCGCCGCATTATCAGACTGGGTGCAAGGTCTGTATTATCTGTTTATGTTTGGGGATTGTGGATATCTTGGTCTTGAGGCAATATATGGACTGGGAGAATAAGAGAAGAGACAGAGTGCAGGGTGTTAGGTTGGAAGCGGAGCCCGGGAGAATCAGTGGTGAGAATGGGGTTGTGGAGTTGCCGAGTGCGGGGTTGGATGAGACGGATTGGGAGCAGGAGGGATTTCGTTATATTCTGTGATTACGGGGACTTCCTTTCATTGATGAAGTATGGTATGCCGACTATCTCCAAGATATTATATTTGATTTCTTTAGATATCTGTTCTCGAATTGCTACACTTTGCAGTTAAGACTCTTCTAGTGCCATGATGAAGCCGACAAGTCTGAGAGACAAGATCGGCATTTAAAACGATCAGGACTCTAGTGAGGTGCTTGTAAGCAAGTGAGTATTCTCGTAATATAGAGATAACGACTGCGGTCCGACTGAAGAGCTCAAAGCATATTGGGTACGAACCAATCCTTCTAGAGATATTTTCCTCGGGTATTTATGCGATGGACAGAGAAACAAGCTTTAAAGGTCCTTTTCTAAGGGCCGTTGTGTGGGAAGTTATCTTTAAAACAAGTGAGGCTAAGATACCTACGAGTTCGAGGACCAATCGGAGTTGGGCTCTTTTCTCCGTCTTTTGCGCACTCGTGAGCCCAACCACCATCCTTGTTAGAACTAATGCTTTTCCTCTTCGAAAACTAGGTAGCTCCCAGTTATCCAGAATGGACCCAGGAACCGCTTTTGCCATTATACAGTTCTCAGACCAGTGCATAAAGTACGAAATTCCTAGCCCCGCCTCTTGTAGGCACCTGTCCTGCTGTATACTGATCCTGATGTCGAAAGATATGGACAGAAGCTCGTGCGCCGATGTCAGAATTATCGCCACGCCGAAGCAGAAGCTCGAGAACTGATGATCAGCATTGAACACAACTGGATGAAAACGGAAGCTCAGATCAACTTCCTGAAAAAGATCTCTAAGACGCTCGATCAGGGGTATTGCGATGTGCAATCACGTGTTCTGTCGGAGTTGGAGGGGAAGCTCAAGACTGCTACCTTGACTATGGATCAGCTTATCTTGCATGAGAAGGAGAATAAGGATGAAGGAAAAGAGCAGAAACAGGAGTTTGATATGAAGGCTATGGCGAAGGCGTTTGAGAAGATGGCGCCGAGGAAAAAAGTCAGATACGCGTTCAAGAAAGAGAGTTTGGAAGCCATTAGAGATGACCTGGAGAACTGGCAACGCCGATTTGATCCCTCCTGGATGCTGACTATGCTCATCACAGACTCGCTTGTCGATGAGCAGCTCGAACAAGAGGAGAAGAATCCACAACAGACGAAATTCATCATGGCTGCGAAGGGTGTCCGTGATGCGGCCAGAGAATCAACCTCTGTCTCCAGCCCTACGCATGGGAGTATTTTCAAACCCAACACTATTCTCAGCGCAGATAAAACGCAGATCTCTTTCTCGTCCGCTCTCGTTTGTCAGCTTTCTGGTTCGGAGGATTCTGTACTCGTTGACACTATGATCTGCAAAGCTATCGTAGACATGAATCGAACGCTGCGAGATGTTCGCAAACTTGCTCAGATCCTCTCAAAGGTTGAGCCTTCGACATTCGGTCTATTGGCTTGTAGAGGTGTAGTCAGGTCTTCCATTCCCGCCTCAGAAGAGCAATCGCAAGGACAAATCAACACAGAGCTTTCGACATTCAAATTTCTCTTCTCCATCCCACATTCACTCACCACGCCAAAATCTCTCCGTGCTCTACTAATCGAAAGCGATCCTTCGTACTCACTCAACAGTCGCTACAGTCTAGCCAAACAACTAGCAAACTCTGCCTTGTACATCCATAGCTCGCAATTTGTCCACAAGAACATCCGTCCCGAAACCATCATCATTTTTGAGAAACAGGGGGAAGCAGCTGGCGGCCAACTCGGCGGCTTGTTTCTAGTGGGCTTTGAGAATTTCAGGCCGGCGGAGGGGATGACTTATCGGACCAGTGATGGGCTTTGGCAGCATGATTTATGTTAGTGTTGTCCCTTTCCTTCTTCGCAAGCTCTATAATGCAAGACAGGAATTAGCCTCTTCTATACCTATCATGGGGAGATTTAATACTCTGTAGACCGACACCCAACACGCCAAGGGATACAACCAGAAGAGGAATACCAGATGCAGCACGACATCTACAGTCTCGGCGTCGTGCTCCTCGAGATCGGGCTCTGGGAATCGTTCATCAGCTATCCCCCACGATCTTCACCTTCTCTATCTCTATCCCTCTCATCATCAGATGATACCAAGCCCAAGCCCGTGTCAACCGCTCTAGATGAGAATAACCCCATCCCACCACCATTCGTGACAGAGCAAAAGGGAGTAAAAGACACACGCAAACGCGCCATGGCTATCAAAACTCAGCTCATTTCGCTGGCTTTGAAGAAACTGCCTGCAAGGATGGGGAACAAGTATACTGATATTGTCCTCTTGTGTCTGAAGTGTTTGGATCGTGGGAGTGGGGGCGGGAGTTCGATTGGTGAGATAGGGGAAGGAGGGGAGAGGAGAGGAGACTCAGGAGAGGGAAGTGGATTTGAGGATGTGGATATGTTGGACGAAGATGGGATTGTGGTGGGGGTTAAATATATTGAGCAGATTTTGTTGAAGATACAGGAGATTAGGGTTTGAGTTTCAGTGGAAGTGCTAGATCTTGCAGAGATCTAAAATTGGATATGGATGATTTTATGTAGCAGGCTGTCAATGTCTTTTATGATTTTTTAATTTAATTTTAGTTGGACTACTTTGCTTTAATTACAAGGTGCTTCTTCTCTCATGGAATGTGAAATGTTGTCAAGGATAGTAGCGTGCAAATTGCAAGAGGATTAACGAAGGGATATATTATTGCGTATTCACATGCAAATCTTCATAGATACTCTACTTCGTAGAAGTCGTAAAGCGTTCTTGAATAGAGGATAACCTCTCCCCTGCATTCAAACATCGGGGTATCAGATATCGGCCAACCAAACCAAGGAATGGTTCGGTCAGTTTGCAATCTCAGACCTGGGGCGAGTGACCACGAAGTCTCAAAACCAGGTGAATAGTCCTCTCATGGTAGATCTCGTAGTCCTCGAGAGTGCCGCTATTTTCTAGTTGCTTTCCTGCAAAGATCATCGCCTGGTCACGGACGGGTATGCCTTCCATTTCCTCAACCTTTTGCTTCACATCCAGAATTGTCTCTTCCAGATGAGTCTTAATCTTGAAGGTCTTCCCAACCAAGGTCTTAACGTAGACTGTTATGCCAGGCAGTCTATCTAGCAGCCCTATTACCAAGTGCATACTATCACCTGCCTCAACATTATAGTCGCTTATAGTTCTGTCATTTACAAGATTGTCCCCCTTAAATATCAGATGCTGCTGTTCGGGTGGTATGCCTTCCAGTTCCTCTATCTTTCGCTTTACATCCAGAATTGTCTCTTCCGGACGAGTCTCAATCTTAAAGGTCTTCCCATCCAAGGTCTTTATGTAAACTATTATACCACTATTTGGAGGTGGTCCATCTCCCAGCCCTACTAAGCGCAGACTATCACTTGCCTTAACACCGTAGTCGCTCATGGTTCTATCATCTTCAAGGTTTTCCCCTCTAAATATCAGACGCTGCTTCTCGGGTGTTATGCCTTCCTTTTCCTTGATCAGCTGCTTGACATCTCTAATCGTAAAACTTTCTCGAACAGTTAATCGGATGGATATTCCGGTAAGGGTTTTGACTTTGATAGGATAAGGATGATCTAGTCGCTCTTGAGAAGGCTGAGCCTCTGGTCGGGGCTGCGCGGCGTAGTTAGGGGTCTTATGTGCGGTACTGACGGCATCAATACCGCGATTATCGCGCTAGAGTATCTGTCAGCTGCCGGGCAAAATGAATGGGTCTACAATGGATATAAATTACATTGAAAACTCTGGAGAAGAAACTTGGCTTTTTCCCTTTGGGTGGCGGGTCCCGGACGGAATTCTGCTTAGTAGTGTCATAACTCTGCAGCATAGATGGTGTAGACTCCGGGTCTTCCTTTGACGGGCCCCACGATGAGTACTCCGACATGGGATTTAAAGGAGACGTTGTCGCTTCCTCTAAAGTTTGAGCACGAGTCAACTTAGCCTTAGCCTCTGCATCTCTCAATTCCTTGAGCTTCTTCTGTGCAGCTTCGAGCCCATTCCTCGCATTTTGCGAGCCTCCTTGCCTATCGTACTCGATGGCCTTAGTATAAGCATCAATGCTCATTTTAACGTCGCCCACAGAGCCCATAGAGAGCCTCGCACGCCCTAATCGATTCCAGGCCATTGCGTACCTTGGTTCTGCAGCAATGGCAGCTGTGGCATCTTGACATGCAGCTGCGTAATTTCCCATGGCATGATGTGCACCTGCACGAAGAGATAGACAATGATGTATCTCAAACTTAGGGGAGACTTTCATGGCTTGCGTGTAAAGATCTTCCGCTTTAGCATAGTCTTGTTCGACCATGGCCTCATTACCCTGAGCTTTAAGCCTCTTATATTCATCTACCTGGGCATTGCGTGGCTTGATTGTGTCATTATATTGACTTGGCCCCAAGATCTCAGGAAAACTCCTGCGACTGTCTTCTGGAGATGAACTTGGCGATGGGCTAGCAAGCGCCTGAATCGGATCTCGAGGATCCATAGAAATACCTTGTAGAGGTCGTACAGTCTTGGAATCATTTGCATCCAAAGATGTGGATTTGGCTGATTGCTCAACTGCCTTACGATTTGGAAACTGTGAAGGCTCGGACGCAGGACCTTCGTATGACTGTTGTGGTGCACGGGTTGTCGTAGGCATAGAGTATTGCGACAAAAGGCCTTTATGAGACTCAGTATTGTAGTTACCCTGGCTAGCGGACAAGCTCAACGAGTCAAGCCTTGGCATAGCCTGCAGGCTGATAATAGGTCGATTCTCTGTTACAAAGGTTAGATGAAATGAAGGCAAAAATGAAGGTCAGTGTTGGAACTTACTTTGTGAGAGCCATATAGATGAAAGTGCGACGCTGGCCAAAGGTCGGTTTTTAGGATTCGGCTGCAGCAATTTCCTGATAAAGTTCCCGGCTTCCTCCATTGCAGGCGGTATATTTAGCGGCATTTTCGTCGGATCTCTGCAAAAATTCCTCAAGAAAAGTAGGCTAGGAAATGGAACTGCTCCCACAATGACTCTGTATATAATACATCCAAGTGCCCAAAGATCGATGGCGCTCGTATATTCGGAGGTTTCCGCATCAAGATCTGGCACATAGTAGTATAGTTCTGGCGCCATGTATTGCTGAGTGCCGGCTTGTGTGCGGAATGCTGTCTGATCTGTCCGCTGTTTGCTGAGACCAAAATCGCCAAGCTTTACCCACCATTGAGGCTCTTTCTGGACAACGAACACATTCTGGGGCTTCAAATCCCGATGAGCGAACCCTTCTGCGTGCATGATCTTCAGACCTTCCAATATCTGTCGCGTGACCTCTTGTGTTTCTTCTTCCGATAAAGCAGATCCCAGGTGCTCCGGCGAGTCTTCAATCTCTTGTAGGTTTTGCTCGAGGTCACCCAGGACCATGTATTCCATAGCCAAGAACATAGCATCGTCGTTTCGAAACCATCCGAAAAAGTCGACAAAGACCGCGGCTTCTCTATACTGATTCTATTGTAAGCATTGGGTTTAGATCTACGGTCGAAAGATATTGCAGACCTTGGGCTTTTTGAACTCCATCATAGCAACCAGCTCCCTCCGACAGTCAGCCTCAGACATTGTCAATCCTCTTGTTGGAATGATTTTCAATGCCCTTCTTGCATTCTTATCAGACTCTAGGGTCTGCAAGTGCACTTCCCCAAAACCTCCTCGTCCAAGCAGACGTTCTGTCCTCCATACTTTGGTGACAGGGACTCGGCGCCAGCCTCGTGAAGCATCTGAGATTTCGTGACTTTCGATGATACAATCTGGGCGGACGATGGCCTCTAGTCTGCAATGATCAGTGTCTGAAACATGTGACATACTTGACTACCGGACACTTCATGGTCAAAGAGGGGTGAAGACGGAGAGGAGGAGCTGAACATGGGGTAGAGCCTCGGCGGCTGGGGTTTCGGCACGGGCCACTGAAGCTTGTCCACTTCGAGACAGCTGCAGAATGCTTCTATTTTAAGAACATTACAAGCCATCGCAAGCAAGGAGAACGGTGCAGTGAGAGAGCTCTACATGAAGAGATATATATCGATCTCAATCAGAAGGAGCGGGTAGTAATGATTAGATTTGCATGCGATTTTTAAGACGAATGAAAATACATGAAATGCGCCCTGAGGCTTAGAGAGTGAAGACCCTAAGGTACCAAGGTATTTGAACAACCATAATTGCGATCACCAATAATTTTAAACCACCTATCACGCAAAATACATTATTTTTTGTTTCTTGTCGCAAATTGGGTAATATTTTTTTAATAATAATGAGAAAAAAAAGCACTTTTCATTTTCGTTTATGCAAATAGTGACTCGGATTGCTAGCTACTGTATGCAGATGTATTATTTCTGGATCGTGCTCAAGTAGCTGTCTTGAATCTTGATCAGAAACATACCTTTACATGTATATCTCCTCCATCTGAAAAAAAAAAAAAAAAAAAAAATATTGGCCTAGTCACGAAACAACGGATGAATTTCACTGATACGTCAAGAATGTCTCGGATCGTCCCGAGATAGTTCAAAAAGAACCGACTGCTGCAAGTGATTGGTTCTGATAAATTATAAATATTCCCTCCATTTACTGTGTCCAACTTCTGTTGTCTCATATGCATGACACCCTATCAAGTCTCTATTCACAGCTTATGGATCTTGGAGGGCCAACGATTCAGTGGGTCGGCCCGTCGCGAAGGATTGCTGCGTAAACTCCTCGAGCTGTTTTAAAACTTGCATTATGCTGCTAAGCGTCGTCTATATTTTCAAACCATGATTGATCCACGTGCGGTTATTGGCTAAGTCGCTGACTCGCTGCATCATTTCGTGAAGTATTTCATAGAGTATGCGAAATGGCAAGTATTCGCGTGGGATGCTGATATTAAGGCAAGGCTAAAGTTGTGTTTCTTGGAGAAGATCATGAATTGCTGCGAGCTCAAATCTCCGTACTTGATCCTTCGCCGACTGTTTGTCTGTTAACTTGGAGCAGATCCTATCGAAGAAGTAGTTCAAAAGGCAAAAAACTTCCTCGGATGCAACTCAGCACTGTTGGAGAGACTGAGAGACATTTCAGTACCTTAAGATATGTTGAACAATAGCTCTTGATTGGCATGCAGGTATCTCTAATGTAGGGAAACGTATCCCAAGCTTTTAGGCTCAAGTTTTTATTTCAATATAAGACCAGCGCTTTCAAACGCCTAGCCGGTATCTCTCCTTCCTTCTCCTTCCTTCTCGTCGCCTTTACGTAACCTAGACTTTTTAAAGTTATCCTAGTCTTTTTTTTTTTTTAGCTAATCGGATTGCTTTTTCTAGCCTCGCCTATGAATCGGCTAAGCCCAGCTAGAAGGGGGTAATTTGCTAAAATATATAATAGGGGATATTGCACGTGTAAGTAGCGTACGTACTTATTTCTCGGTAGAATTTTTTAATAATTTCCGAGGTGATAATACATACTAATAGCCTCGTTAACCTTTCTACTTTTTTCTAAAGTACATGTACGCTTTGCTTAACTTTGCTTAAAGCTTCTTTTAACTTGCTTTCCTTTGCCTAGCCTACGGGGGAAGTTAGCTTGTCCTAGCCTAAGGCCTGGATTAGGAAGGGCTGGACGTTTGAGAGCGCTATACAAGACTCATTCTCGGGCTTAGCATTTCAAGAACCCTTTCCCTTCCTTACCAACATCGCCAAAATGAAGTCCATTTTTCCCTCAATGCCTGCCCAGCTCAGAACGCAGACGCCTGCTCCTGCGCGGCGCCACACACGCACCCATCAACCTCGAAGCAATCGTAAGTCCCCTCACTCCCAGACCTCACCTCAAACCTAACATCCAAAGGCCGTGACCATCGCCGCGAATGGGTGGGTGTATGTGGATTTCTTCATCCATCCGTTCACGTTGGAGGTTATGGCCAAGAATGATAATGGGAATTAGGTGTTGTAAGTTTGCGAGATTAAAGCGGAAATGTTCTATTTGGATTTGGCGAAGGTGGAGGGGACGGAGAAGACGACGAATACGGCGCCTTGTTATCCGGTTGTTTTGAGCGCTGTCTTGATGTTGTGAGGCCATTGTCATAGTAGAGGAGATAGCGAGTGAGGGTGGAATTGAAGAGGATTGGTTTGAATTCATGGTACATTTATGCGGAGATTTGGTAAGAGCTTGCTAGAAGTACTTCTGACAAAATGGGATTGGATCGAGAGAAGTTGAGAGTAGTTTGCCATTCTTGTATGAGCATAGCCCAAAACAAGAGTTATCTAACAATAAAAAGGATGAAAATTCGTAACGATGAGACATCTTGAAGTATAGTACTTCCATCGCAATCTCTCTTGTACTGTAGTACAGAAATTCTCGCAAGCACATCGTAACGATATATAGCGTATACTAGCTTTTTAATAAGACTTAGGTATCCTTCATGTCCTATGCGTACAGAAGACCAGTACCTCGATTTCATCTCAACAACAACGCAATAAAGTCTTTGAAGTCATATCCCAATCTAATCGAATCACCGAATGGTGCTTTGCTGAAGATGGAAATTAACGACTTTATAGCAACGAAACCTATCTCCAAGCACAACTCTCAATCCCCCAAAACCATGAATATCCGTAACAAATCCCTCTCGCATCAAATCGGCCATTCAGGTCGATCCATCGTACCGCAAACCAATCAACTCTCCCCTTTCGGTCGCTCGGCTAATTCGCCTCAGCACGTGACATCATCTTCACGACGACGACTTACGTACATACAAACCAACTTATCACCCTCCATCACCCTTCCCCATTCCTCAAATCCGAGAAGACAGTTCAAAAATACCTCTTTTTATACTCTGGTGAAGAAAAATCGCAAGAATGGCAATCATCATGCCCCCTATCCCTCGCTTCTTCTTCCTCTACATCGAACCCTGTCTCTGGTACTCCTCTCCTCTCCTCTCCCCTTCCCCACTAATCCCCAAACCCTAACTCCCAACCACTAACTAACCCCACCCAGCTTTTTCGGCGGCGCACTCCAACCTGTCCTCAACCCACTCAGCATCACCTCTCTCCTCCCACCCTCTCTCGCAGGGCGCCACACCACGGACCCGACCCCCACACCACTCGAGACAATTCTCGCACTACAGTCCGCAACGCTCATGTTTATGATCGCCTTACTGACTGTTGTGGTGATGGTTTTTGCTCGAGGTGAGGAAGGTAGGAAGGTGGTGCGGGGATATGTGGTTGTTAGTGCGTTAACGGATATGCCGCAGTTAGTTTTCTTCTCTCTCTTTTTTTCCACTTTGTGTAATTATCGCTTATTCATTCATTGCTTCATTCATATCTTCATCGGCTATCTTTCCAATGAACATCCTCGATTTCCCCCAAGATAATTTACTGTTTCCCGTTCCCATTCCTTTCCCCATCTCCTCATCTCCTCACCTCCCCCTCAAACCCAAAAATCTTCCTCATCTCACACCCACCAAATTCCTAACCCTACACTCTAACCCTCCCCCTCTCTCCAGCTGGGCAAGCTTCATCCACGTCCTCCGCCTCCGCGGCCTCCAGCAATTTCGAACATGGTCGACGCCGCTCTGGATGCAACTCCTCATCCCCGTCTTCACATTCGCGTTTAAGATTGGGTATTTAAGTGGTGCTTTTGGGGCGGATAGGGTTCCTTCTCCTTCTCCATCGCGATCTTATCTTGAGAGGGAGGGGAGGAAGGATGGGAGGAAGGAGTTGTGATTGGTTGGTTGGTTGATTAGGTAAATTGAGCAGATGAGAGATGAGAGGTTCAAAAATAGCGCGCGTGATGCGAGTAGGTTAAATGTTGGGATTGTATACAAAATAATACTTGGATCTTGGTTAACGGGAAATTATGTCTCAAAATAAAAAACTCAGAGGAGGAAGAGAGCAAAAATTGCCGTGTATATTATATTTTCAAAAAAGGAAACTTTCTCTTCGGGTTTTTTTTTTAACTTTTTTTTATTTCCGATTTTGTTTATTCAAAAGAAAAAAAGGAAGTAAAAAAACGAAGATATTTATTTATAACAAGAGATGATGTATTTTGGATTTCGAACCGGAACCGAAATCGAAACCGAAACTGAAGTCGCAGTTGAGAGTTGGAGTAAAAACGAATGTAAATGTACAGTTTCGACAGCATAGTATTTAACGATAATAATTATTCCGAATTTCGCCATATCTTTCGCTATACTCTCAAATCTCAATTCTAATCCTAACCTCAATCTCAAATAATACTTACACCCATTTCCCTAGCGACGAAACTGACTCATACCCCTCCGCATCCGATATATAAACGGGGAAAGAAAAGAAAATAAACTTATGATTAACACCGCACTTCATACTCTCTATTTCACACCATCTAAATCTCGACCCTAGTTCACAAATCATTTAAGAAAACTCGAAATAGAAAAAGGAGAAAGTGAGTGAATGAATAGTATAGAAACGACTTTATTTTTTTATTTTTTTTTTAGCTAATTCAGCTAAGAAGTACCTCCATCGATCCATGTTATTTCTAAACTCCTCGCATGTTTTCATTTGTAGATTCGTAAACTCCTCTATGAGCAAACACGTGATCTCTCCACTCAAAGCTTCTTCGCTCAAAGAGTTCCTCGTTTCTAGTAATTTCGCGGAGCATCGGGTTTCTTTTTTGTCTCTATCGTGAATGCATGGTTCTAGATTTAGAGAACGAGAGGTCGTTCGAGATCGATCTCGATACCGATACTCAATTGTGGGACTTGGGTATAATTCGATTGCCGGAGGCAAACTCGCGTGTCTTGGAGTGCCTGTTCTTATTATCAGCATTTTGTTTAATTCCTTCAAGTCTGGATCCAGATCCAAACACAGAATAAAAGGGTTAGCGAAACACGGAACTAATACACAACCAATTCCGCACCCATTTCAAAACCAGAACAAGTAAACATGGAAAGAAGCATAGCACTTACGTCCAAATAAGTCGGATTCTGTATCCTCCTCATCGTCTCCAAAAACGCCCAACTCATCGCCCCCTCACTCATACCCCCAATATTAGCATCCGCACTAGTCTGATCATCCCTACACCCACTAAACATCGTAACCATCTTATGCTCCCTCTCATACGCGCCATAATCCCCCTCTGCTAATCCCTCTTCCTCACCCATATGCTTGAACGAGCGAAAGAAAGACGTAGCACCGGCATAGAGATCTTTCGCCTCGGCCATCTTATCAAATGAAAAACCACCAGCGAAGAGATCGTTGGCTTCGCCTAAGAGATGGACGCCGGTTTTGAGATTGTCCATTAGAGAGATGTTGCCGTCGTCGTCGGAGCGGTACACGAATGGTAGCTCCAGCGCCGAACCACTGTGGCAACAATCTAGAATGACGAATAGTGTACTGGAAGGCGGGAGTCTTGAAACGAGATGTTGGTGTAACACATCGCTATCGATCTGGCCTCTTTCGCGGAAATCGACTGGACAGATCGTGTCTAGCAATCCTGAGGGATGGTTCCCGGTTGGATCGCGGACCTGACCACCGTGGCCGGAATAGTGGAAGAAATTGCATGTTCCTGGTTCGGAGACAAGCCAGTCGATTGCTGCCTATTTGAGGAAAATCAGTGTTGGATTTTGAGTTTGGAGTCAGCTGACTTGTGCTCTATTCAATTGTCGATTATATCCTCGCTGCGAGGCAAAGGAAAGGAAGGAAAGGCAGGAGAGAGCATGGAAGAGAGAAGAGAAAAGAGAAGGGAGGAAATACAAGAATATTATGCCCAGTAGGATAATACGGGTCCGGAAAATCATCTCTCAGAATGACCTGCGAGCGCGGATCATCCGAATAGCCCCTATAACTCAAGAACTCCGCCACATTCTCAACATCCTGGTGGCAGCCGCGGAGCTCATTTTGACTACCTGTGTAGTTGATGCCGATGAGGAGGGATTTCTTTCGTGGGTAGGCCATTGTTTGTTTCGTGTTGTGTTTGAAGTTGAGGCTGAGGTTAGGAATTCGTGGGGGCTGGGTGATGTATTGTGTTGTGATGGATTGGGTTGGATGGATCCGGGAGCAGAGGGATGTTGGAGGGGATCTGATAACGAGTGTGTTTGTGGGAGCCAGGAGTCGGGAGAGAGATTAGAGTTTAGAGAGATCTGTGGAGGAAGGAGCGGGAGAGGCTCACGGGATCGTCGGGGAAGATCATCTTAGTCAGAATGTGGGGCTGGCTGCATGACTAAGTCATGTCGCACATACCAAGTCCGTGAATCACATAGAGCAGGGTGTGGAAGCGAAGACTGAGTGAATTGAAAAGGGGGAGGATCAAATGAGACATTCGAGGACGAAATCGTTGCGTGGATCCGAACTTGCTTTTTGAGCTCAAGTGATAATACGCCAGCCGCGCAATGCCAAGATAAACCAACAACTCCAGAACGAACCCTCTAATATATATACAATATACACACATCAATCATAAACCTCCTTCTCTCATTCCAACATTTACATCACTAGCATAGCAACCATAACAGCAGCAACCGACACAAACGCACCTACTCTCACACTACTCGCAGCCGACTTAATCTCGCCCACCTTAAACGCCGGCTCATACCCACTCGGCGTCGACGAATCCGTCGTCCCATTCCAACAATACCTCTCAAAGCACTGTTGACAAGCCGCCGGAACCTCCGTCCCCGTCTTCTCAAAACTCCTGCTCAGAACAGCGCACGCCATGCACGTCGGCCACTCACTATCCAGCGTCGCGTTCCCTAACGTCGCGACCTCATACCCGTTCTGAATAATGAGATTTCGTTGTGCGTTGCTGTATTCGAGATCGTAAGTCGAGACGTTGGAGTTGGTGATGTAAGGCGCGTTGGGGATGTAGACGATGAGAGGGGATTGGCCGGTTATGTTGCTTGTGTTGCAACCAAAGAAGGTTGGGTGGTTGTTGAGGCCGAGATTGATGAAGGTGTTTTGGTCGGGGATGGAGGGGAATGCGGTTCCGTTTTCGACGGTGTTGTTTAGGGAGCGCTGGTAGGTTGCTACGAGGGAGGTGCCATTCGGCCAGTTGAAGGTTGTGTCGGCTGAGGAGTCGATAGCGAAGATTACGTCGACGTTGCGTTGGGGTTGAATGAGTGGGTAAAGAGGGATGTTTTGACCGTCTTCGCCGCCGTCGACTAAGGTTAGCTCTGTTGAGTTGGCACTTCGGTTTGTGCCGTTGTTGAAATGATAGAATGGATTCGGTTGATATTGAGCGATATCGTTGTTGTCGAAACCAATGTCGCTTAAGATGCTATTTAGGACGCTTGATACAACGCTTGGGACAGATGAAGCATTGAGCTCAATTAGAACCTCGTTGAAGAGCGTGGAGGATGTACCCATAACAAAGCCAGCTTGGTCAAAACCCTCAACACACTCGCCATCTGATGGAACGACACCGGCGGAGAAGTTTGAACCGATATATCGAAGTGGTGCGAATGCAAAGGTGGTAGGATCCCACGAACCAAGTTCAAATGGGTTGAACTCGAAGACGGTAGAGTTTAGAGACACAATTGTCGTGTAAGGCGCACGGCTGTCTGTGACTAGAAATGGCATAGGGATCGAGCCACTCTTGAAGTTCTCTTCTTGTGCAATGGAAGAGAAAGTGTATGATGGCCCACCATCAGTTGCGTTGACCAATTGAAACGACAAAGCACGGCCCCAGTAATCGGTAATAGAGGTGTTGAATCCCGCATCTTCCTTCGAGCTTACTTCATCGCTAAGCGTGCTCCAATAGTCGGCAGTACTTAGAAGTTGAATACCATCTCCATCAGGGCCCTCGAGAATATTGTTACCGAATCGCCATATATTTGATCCCGAGCTCCCATCGCGAAGAGCCTCTACTGTGCTGAAGTTGTTTGTGTAGATTGAGCCAACGAGCCATCCTCCACCAGAAAGTCCTGCCACGTATGTCGTCGCTTGAAGGAGCCCACCAATCTGACCCCTATTAGTAGCGTTACTGGTTCGGTTGTCTGCAGCAGCCAAGAATCCAGCACCATTCATCAAAGCACGGTATCCACCTCCCGAAGCTGCAATTCCGATGTTTGGTAGTGCCGTGGCATTATTTCGGATACCGTTGATATATGAAGCAGCGTCAAAACCTGAAATGTTCATCCTCGTGAGCCACGAAATCATAGGTTCGACAGTGGCGTTCCTTCGTAATTCTAGCCATGATGTTTCGTTGGGCGAGAGTGAGTCTGCATTTCTAATCGTTGGTCTGTTTGCAGGACATGGAACAGATGCTGGTGCGTATCCTCCTGAAGGAGAGTTGGGCAATGCGCGCTTGACGGCAGCTAATGGGGCCGAAAGAGCATCGGCAGCATACGTTCCCAAAGACGCATCCCTTGGAAGAGCAATCGCATTTGCTATAAGTTGTCAGCTTGATGTCTTGTCAGCGTTGTGGGATGGTGGGAGGGACTCTTACCATTACATAATGATAAAGAGGCGATGGAGGCGAACACAGGACCGAGAACTTTCATGGTTGAAAATGTCACCCCGTACTCCAAGCAAATTCAAGAGCTTCCAGAAAGGAATAAGTGACCAGGAAACGGAACCAGCAAGAGGAGGGGAGATAATATGGAGGTGAACCGTGCTTAAAGAGGAAGTCGACGCTATTTTATGCTTCTAGTGTGACACAGTGATATCATGAAACTCGGTCTTGGCGGGAGATCGGCAGGAACAAGCTCACCAAGATCTCGAGGAAGTGGACAGCAGGAAGAAACAAAGCGATGCGAGATCAGACGGTAAGAGAGCGTTCATATATATCAAAGGGTTCAACTCACGTACCCCACTCCGAGAAAGCACGCCCGGTGCTCAACTCGGCGGTAAGGTATCTCTGCCACGCCTGAGGGACTGCGTGTTGAGCAGTGCCCGTGCTGCTGATGCTTGGCGATGACGGATCTTGCGGTTCAGACTCTCACTCGTCGCCGCGTATTACCCAAGCAGAGCCCACCAGCCCTAAGGCCTTCGGAAGTCATCATCAGAGCTAAAGATAACTGGAGTTATGCACAGTTATGAAATGCTGGCAGGGGCTCAGCCTCCAAGACCGCGTGAAAAAGCCCTTTCTGGTGGTCGTCGACGAGGATAGGGTGTGGAAACCCATGTCGGATCGCCAGCGCCGGCTGTGGCTGCACAGTGCCGGTAGGCTGCGCTGCGCTGCACCGGAGCGACCATGCGACCGGAACAGGAGACCATGAAGTTCGATAACCGGTGCTCGGATTTGTGATACCTCCGATGCCCTTTTCAGCTATTCGCTCGTACAGGCTACAGCTCATACATACATGCACGGAGGACGTTAATTTCCTTTGGCTTCCGTCTTTGCGCCCTCGTAACCTCCATTTTCTCTCGCGATGTTGTCGATGACGGAGTTTAGAAGGAGGATGAAGATCTGTAAAGCAACGCCACCGGCGCTCGGCAACTTCGGGACGGTGAAACATCAAAAGGCACGTGCAAAATCTCCTCTTTCGGTTAGGAGCGTGCCGCATACCGAGATGGGAACCTTGGAAGGATCCGCGTATCGATCTCGTATCCTGTTCAATAATCGGTACTGAATATTTTATGCTTATTCGCTGAACGACATGGAAGGCAATCCTACTATTTGATGAAGTGAGATTCGCCTGCTAACCTTAGTGCGTGCTGTTAACTTTACTTGATCTAGACACTGCGCAGCTTGGAACTTGTAATCTTAGCTAGGCTTTTCAAAACCGCCAATATTGTTGCTGCGTCTTGCACGTGCGGAGATAGCGCCGTGGCGTATCCGCTTTTAAACTCATAAGGAGCTAATTCTGCTTCATGTATCTCATCAAAGCCATGCCTCTCGATCTCTTCATTGAAGAGATCCTTAGAACTTGCCTACAGAACTGCGCATCACGTCCTCGCTGTTGAAACAGAATCAGTCTGTACTTGTGTTCCTTACCCCTTGCAATTCTCAAATTCCCAATCTGACAAAAATCGCTTATCTGCTCTAGTGGTTGACAGTTACCAAGAGAAAGTCATCTTTTTCTACTTCCTCGTTTAATCTATAAGCTGGAGGCTTGGTCAAAGTGTCCGAAAGCAGATCTCCGACCCTCCTCCTGGTACCTCTCACTCTTCTTTGATTATTATCTCATACTCATGAATAAAAGAATTCATCACTAATACTCTTCCTATCCTTTCTTCCAAGACCTCTGGACTTGAGTTGTGGTTATGTATCACGTGATACTATCTTCATATCACTCAATTCTCATCTACATAGAGATGGTAGATGTATAAAATCTCCCTTATACCATAAACTATCCAGTTTTAGCTATTAAATATCTATATGAACGAGATCTACCCAGCTTTGTGATACACTCCTGTTTATATTGAGATCGAACAATTCCTTTTGAAGAGAGAAAGTACCTAGGTAATCAGGTTCAAGAGTTCAGACTAGGCAGGGGTTAGTCTTTGGTTTTGACTACTCTATCCACGTGAGAGTCTAATAAGAATCTAGGAGCAGTATATAAACGTATAGCAAGCACTTAGAACCAACGCAACATCACAATCCTCACATTTCCCTCCAATCCGCAAAGATTCCCATCTATAACTCAACCCACCTTAAACACCGCAAACCTCAGCACCACCCTCGGCCCCTCCCGATCCCCATCCCCCTCCCGCTCTCCCCGCTCAATCAACTCCCCGGTCGCCCTCCACTTCGTCCCCGTCCTCTCCCCAATCACATCCCACAACCTCTGCAACGACGTCGGATCATGCTGATACCTCTTCTCGCCCCTCTCCCGATACGCCTCCATACTCAACGGCTCCCGCGTCCCACTCTGTCTACCCAAAAGCAACGCCTTCGCTCCCGGCTTAAAGAACCTCACAACCCGTTCCCCAACCTTAACCTGATCATCCCAACCAAACAAATGGAAAAAGCTCGCCGAGTGAATAATATCGAATTTTCCATCCAGGGATGTCAAACTCTTGTCGTTAGGATCGAGAGCATCGCCGGTCACGAACTGGGAGTCCAAGGTGTCTTTGTCGCGGAATAACTCGTAGCCGAGCTCTACGAATTCGGGACGCAGGTCGGTGCCAGCGAGGTTCTTGGCGGGAGCGCCATCGACGACTAGTTGGCGCAGGATGTGGCCGAAGCAGCAGCCGACATCAAGGAGGGTCTCGCCGGCTTGGAGACGAGTGATGATGTCGGGGTATTCTGGCGCGGTGGTGATGTATAGATCTAGGAAACGCCAGCGGCCGATGCAGGGGTAGTGGAAGACGGCGAATGCTTTGTTGCGCTGGGGAGCTGGTTAGCTTTCATGGCAATTGTGGGGTGGTGGGTGTTGAAGTGTGAAGGGTGTAATGTAACTCACAACTGCGAGGACGTGAGCATCGATCTCATCGGCTGGGATTTTGCTGTATGTCTCCAGTAGCTTCCATGCTTTGGTGAAGTTGGTCCTGTCGACTGGGAGGTCCTTCTGGTACCGATGATTTTCCTGTTGATCTTCTCCTTCTGCCATTTTCAAAGTTTTTATCTTCAATGTCTAATCTAAGTATTTCGTCCTGAGGATGAGCTTCTTAGCAAACAATTCATTCAGCAAGAATCAATTTCAAGATGTATATATATCTTGTGTTTCGAGGGAGACAATGCGGTCATATTTACCCAAAAAGGTTTCAGCCAGTTCTCGTGGTTAATAGCACGCGGAGACGACAGCTGATGACGAATTATTTATCCGTGCCAGAGAATAGCGTTATCTGCAACGGAGTAGCGCACGCTATCTCCGCTTTTCACTGTTGAGAGTCCACTCAACCAGTCATGACTGTTCATTTGAAAAGGAAAGCTCAGGCACGAACAGAGTGCAATCAACTGCTAACAAAAACATGCATGGCGTCGTAATCTTCGTCCATCACTTGGTGTCTGCATTGAAAGTCTACAGCACCGGTTCGCACTTGCGAAGCAGGCGGATGAAGCTATCCGATACTTAATTGCTAACAAATTGTTCGTAACTAGTTGATATTGCCTTGATAATATGAGGCAAAGCAATGCAACAATGCATAAATTGAGGATTGAGATGGATGTGACTGATAGCTTTAAGCTCGACTCAGAAAATCATCCTCATCTTGAGCTTGTCGCCCTCAACAATCTCCTTCTCCTTGCTTAAGAATTCTTCCATGTCCCAACAGCAATCCACATATCGCCCAGCTAACCAGTCTCTTTTCTTTGATGTGAGGAATACCATGGTATCGGATGCTATTTGGGGAGTATCCGTGAAGACTAGATTCTCGTTAGTCATATATTTCAGGGAAAACCACGACAACTATACCAAAATGCATTTCCTTGGGCATGTTTTCCCCAAGCTCTGTTCGTGTACCACAGGGATGCACAGCATACGCCAACAGGCCTTCATCAGCATAGTCCACCATAAGGAACTCCGTGAACCGCAAAAGAGCGAATTTCGAGCTCTGATATCCGCTTCCTCCAGGAGCCAAACCATGTGCACCAGCACTTGACAAATTGACAATAGTCTTTTGCTTTCCCTTCAGAACCAGCGGCAGGAAAGCTTTCGAAACATTGTATACACCTCCAATATTTATCTCGTAATTGCGCCACCAGCCTTTGGGATCGGTCTTTAGGAGAGGTAACCAATCTCCAAGATACCCCGCGTTATTGATCAAGATATCCAAGGTGCCAAACTCCTTCTCAACCTCGTTGGCAGCTTCCTCAACGTTCGCATAGTCCGTGACGTCGAGCTTCAGTTTTATGATCTTTGGTGCTTTCTTTCCTGCTGCTTTGGCGGCAGATAATATTTCTTCTTCAAGTTTCCCGAAATCGGATCGCGCGCCTATTGCTATTCCTGCAGCACCGGCTTGTGCAAATGCAATTGCTGTGGCTCGTCCAACTCCTTTCGAGGCGCCAGTGACTAGCACATAGTGTCCTGTATGATCTGATTTCGTTGCAGGGTCAATGAAGGGGTATGTATCGTGATGGCGACCAGAGGTGAATTGCATGCCTACTAGATGTCAGTCTGATGTCGAGGGATTGAGGGGATGAACCTACCATTGTTGGGTCTGGCTAGAGGGTAAGGCATCTTGCAATCTAGGGCATCAATTCGAGAAAAGGAGACTTGGAGGAGAAGAAATGAAAGAGAAGAGAAGATTGGGATACTTATTCTATAGGAACTTTGACAAATGTGGGGCTGAGAAGAGAGCTACCTCCAAGTCATAGTCTTCGAGCATAAATCTTCATCGCACCAATCCTCGCTGATCCTACCTTAAGACCGAACGACCCATCACTGCGATTTTCATACATCGGACATATCGGACTTTGGTGGAAAGCCCCTGGAGATAATGTCGTTCATAATCGCCGGACAATTGAGCAAGTGAGAAAGAGGGGAAGTTGAAAGTCGCGCGATCCAAAGAGGATTAGGCTGGCAGAAGCTCTCACGTGATCATTTGGATGTTTGAAACTCCCAACCTCCGCTCTTCCTGCTTCCTGCGAGCATCTGGGCGAGCTGTGATTTTCGAATCTCCAATGTCGGCACCGTCTTGATATGCAATGATTGTTTCGTCCAAGGGGAAGGCGACTTAAAGCTCTAGCTCGATTCTAGGTAGGCTTTTATCGGAAGCTCGATGCGCATGCAACATCGATGACGATATTGTAACGCCTTTGTGTTGTGGTGTACCTTGGGTCTTGGGAAGGCTGGAGATCTGAAATTCTCTTACTTCTCCGTTGCCAAAAGCTTGGAAATGTAGTGTGCGCAATGGTGTGCCAAATTAGACATGAAGGTCTGGGGTTTATTGCAACATATTGGGAGATGATGTGAACTCCATTGCGGAATTCCACACAAGAAGTCGTACTTGGTATTGAGGTCTGGGGTTCGTGGATAGATTGGGTGTATCCTTAAATTTTCTGTTTCCGCACGTATGCTCGGCCTAGTTGGGTTGATGCTCAGCGAAACTGGATCTTTATTTCAGTCAGCAAGGCACTTATTAGACTGTGGCCGTCACGGTTTCATCGTTATCGCAACCTCGTACCTTTATTAAGTTTTCTTACCTTTTCGACGATCCGCTAATTTTTTGCCTCTGATGGCAAAATCCAAAGTCGTTGTGGAATTGTGATCTAGAAATGGTGAGAGTCCAAGTCTCTCAGAGACATCAAGGTCTATTTACCATGCTCTGATACACTTGCGCAAATCAATTCTGCTAGTGAGACAGGCAGTACTATATTTGAAGCCGAGCATGCGGGGACCAGAGCTCGAGAAGTAACGCGAGGAGCCGGATGTGATCCTTGCCATTGGAAAGTAGTTCTTCTCAAAAGGCAGAAAGGCGATTTCAAGGCTTCATAGGGTCACAGAAATCCAAGGGATGAGGAAACAGAATTGCAGTATCATATTCAAGCGTTGATGTATTCTCATTCCATTACGACTTCAACATCACGACAAGCAGTGGGTATGTCCATTTTGCCTCAGATGAGGAGCTATGAAGCACACAGGAGCAGGAGCAGGATGGAGGATTGATAGTCAGTCTATCCCTACTTGAAGAAAAGTAAACATAGTATAAGTATCTAACTGATTGAAGCTTTGTGCATAGTTTACTAGGTATAATTGCATCTGAAAAGCACCCCAAAAGAGGGAAAATGTTGTTTAATATTTGAGGATAAAAACTGATCCCACGTCTGGTTTGATCCTCAAACTATAAGCCACTTCTCTTGAGTTCGTCGTCAACTACTCTCAATCCAATCTTACAAGTTCTCTCCTTTATACGGCGTTTTCAAGTCTCTCTCTATATCTTCTTTGTTTAGTGTCTCAACAGAATATCCCTCGGCCCATGATCCCATTGCAGCAAGCGCTTCTTCCTGGTGCTTTGCTCGTGAGCAAGTCGCTTGCTTCGGCTTTACGCAGCATTGTGCTGGGCATCGGTCCACATTTGCTTGTTGTTGCTGTGAAAACTTGGAGCTGATCGCTGTGTTAGAACTGTCAGCCAAGATGGGAATGACGAAGTACCTTTTTGAGGCTTTTTGGTTCATGTTGGACACCATTTTTGTATTTCTTAGGTCCTCGGGTGGGCAAGAAGAAGTTTTGCAGGTCGAAGCCTCAATGCGAGGTTCTAAGCCAGTGAAGAGGCTTGAAGAACGCAGGCCGAGATAGAGTAGAACTCTTCCTAGAACTCTATGGCTATCGGGTAGGTGGCGATTGTGCTCGGTACGGCTGAGTGGGAGCAAAGAATCCAAGCAACTTCAAAATGATACCTGGGCATCTACACGAAAGAATGGAGGAAGCATTAAATAGCGAGTATCATAGATGTATACGAGCATCACTCCTTGAACCAAACTTTAGGAATTTCATGATGCTAAAGTAGTCCAGGGCCCGTTGGCAGAAGATTCATACGATCTTCAAGTTTAGGAATTCAGAGCAAATCCTCTGGACAGCCAGGAAGGGCTCAAGCAATTGTTTCATATTTCCTCAGCAATCTTTCCTCGAGCATAAGATGAATTGGAAGAGGGAGGGGATCCAAAAGTTTGGAAAATTTTAGGAATAGGAATCGTCACGTTGGAGTAACATATCACGTGGCATAGCAAGCTGTCGGGGCTTGGCTTCACACTTCGGAAACTCGAGCTGATGACTGCAGGTGTCTCACACATGTGCGAGCGGCTGCCGCGTAGTTGAAACTTCGAAGCCTCACATGTTAAGTCGCCTATTCCTAAAATTCAGGTTCTCGGAGTTGGGATCCGCCTCGCGCCTCATCGAGCTTCGATTGGGTGACAGGCTGCGCATGTTACACAGATTCCTAAATATTCTGGCCGTACGTACTACGTGGCGCATTTAAGCCAATCTCGGCATCGTACATCTCGCAGACCCCTGATTTTAGGAATCGAGGCGTTTTTTCACCGATTTCAGCTGCCTGCAGCGAAACGAATAGCCCGCAACGAGCCGCACGTCGCAGTTTATCTTTCCTTCAACCCCGCACCACCACTTCCTTTCCACTACTGTATTTTTATTTCCTCGTTGATTTCTAAGTCTGCGACAATCGTTTTGATCTCTTGAATCACGCTTCGATCCCTTACTTCTTGATCGATCAGTATCGTTCGTGCATATCTCCTAGATTGCGACACGATGAAAAACTGTTGATCTGTAGCGTTAACCACTCCTTATCCTCATGGATACAACCGCTGCCGACATGGGGTGGCCCCCAAGGTCGGAAACTTCTCCACTCGACAACGATTTTTACCCAGAGTGGGGCCCTGAGGTTTTCTTAGACAATACTTCTGATGCTAACACTGTTGTGCCTGACCATGACGAACCGGGCTGCGTCAACTGCCCCTTTCATCACTTGGAGCAAGGACAGGCACAACCAAACCCTAACACCCGAAAAGCGTTCCGTCTACAAGAGACTTTCGAGAAGTATTTCTCTTTTACCTGCTCACAAGAACCAGTTGCTAACAATATCAGCGGGACGATATATAATGCATACTCGTTCGGAGATCGCAAGTATCACGAGTTTTCCCCGGACTGCCTGGACTATCATATCGCAGATTCCAATCCTAAACAAAACTTCGTGTTTACGGTATACAAAACGAAAGAGAATATCGACATTATGATACACTCCTTCGAACTGTTCCTTGCCGTCTATTTAACCCTTGAGGACCTCGAAGCGTGTTCAAATGGCCTTTTACTCTTGAAAAATCTCTCTCTTCTCGAAAAGTATCTTGATTCTATACGAAACGATCCCTCCATGACATCTACTGCTCTGCCCACGGAGCTCGTACTTTTGGTGAAAGGATTATTGTCAGATACCGAGCCTTTTGTGAGCTTTGGCTTGACAAGTCTGTATGAAAGGGGTTACATTGATAAAGATCGCGTGTGGTGCTTTCAGCTAGCGAAACTAGAAGCTGATATAAAATCGCTTGAGGGCATTTTCCATGACCAAGGCGCAGATTATTTGAACACGGCTTCCAATGCGTCCGTGTCTCGAAGCCAGAGCAACCATGTCCCCAGCGCGAGCTCACCAGGTATGGAAGTCAAAATATTCTCTAAAATTGTCAGCTAATTGTAACAGTGCCACGAAAAATTCCTCTGCAGGAGGATCGCTGCTGGACAACTTGCGGTCAAATTCTTGGAGACTCCTTGCCTTTTGCATCCTCTCAAGAACCGATTCGAGCCGCAGCTACTGGGTGTCAAGCTCTGCCAAATGTCACCATCAGACGCCCTTGCAATAGAGGAGTGATAGCTCGAAATCGCTACAAACTGCCTAGACCATCTGCAGAACGCGAAATTCGAGAGGCATTGGCTCACTATCATCTCTGGAACGCAGCAAGAAAGGCTTCAATGGTTGAACAACGTATCCGCCATTTGCACAAAGAGTTTGCGATTGAGCATGAGCGCATCAATGAATTCTACCGCACGCATTCTCAGGAGATTCTATCGCCATCTTGGTACACAAACAATTGCAATAGTGATCATGGCGGGCGAACTGCTTGGTCGAAAGGATTTGCAGTGATGCGGAAACTCATTAGAAGAGAGCAACATTACACGGTTCACGAAATTATCATGTTTCTGGCCGTTGTGAAGAGTATCTGCGCTGTAGAAGACGCCATAGACCCCGTCAATAACGTACACAACTCGCGATTCCAAGAAGACTTGAGCCGATGGCAGATGCTTTTCGTATCCGATCCAGAGCGGCTCCACGAATTTAGAATGATCGTCCATACATTGTGGGACGTCACCCTTGACGATTGGCAAAGTGTCCCTCCTTGCGCTCTCACCTCAATGGCGTTTGACCAATTTGTCAGATCCTTAGTGGCAGACACTGCACCCCTTTTCAGGACGGAAAGTGAACTAAACGCTGACTCTTCTGGATTTCTCTCTAGTCAAGAGATATGGCATTCAAGGACTGGACAATATGCCTACATTTCAGGAGATATGATGCAGAAGCCTGATCTAGAAAGGTCCAAATCTCGTTGGGAAGGGAATAAGACTTTCGAAGCTTGCGAGCTCCCGTTGCGTGACGAGTCAAGTCTTAGGTCAACTCGTGCGGGCCGCCTTGCAAATTCCGCTTCCGATTCAATGGTACCATTACTGATTGCAGGAGCAATATTCGGCATCTTAATTGCCTTCCTCATAAGTATAGATCACTTGCAGGCTCCTTTCCAAATTACTAACAATCCCAGGTCTCAATTATTTACGCTCGAAAGTTTATCATGGTTCGACAGACCACTCAGCCCAGAATTTCACGGTATCCCAATCACGTTTGCAGGCACCGGTGATCGAAGCTGCTCTTGATCACATTATCAAGGTCTTGAAGACGAATAATTTGCTTACAACAGGGACCATTGATCTTCTCAAGAGTGATGCTGAATATGCTATTGCATCGTGCAACATGAGTCCATTCTCTGAACTCGTCAACTGGCTTCATCAATATGTATCTGTAGGAATTCCGATGATGGCTGTAGTTCTATGCTAATTCATTCGCAGAGACTTGCACTCGATGATGCTACCTTGATCGGCTTCCGGTCCTGGATCCAAGCTTTTGGTAACAACTGGGCTTCTAGCTACGCTGTCCAATCGAACTACCGTCTTCTGGAAGTTTATTTTGGCTTCAAAACGTTTCTTAGCATTGTACCAAAAACCCTTCACACAGAGTGTCCAGACTCCTCCAAGTTTTGCAGGGAGAAAGAAGTCGAGCCACAAGCATTCACCGAGTCCTCTGCTACTGTAAACCTAAACAGTTTCTTAGCTTCATCGAAGTCTCCATACACACTTTCTGGAGAGCGGCATTTTGGACCATCTCCTTCGAGTTCCGATACGCAACGTTCAAGGTCAGTTGTGCTAAAATTCTCTTTCGTTTCTGGGTCTAACTATATTCGAAATAGCACTTCTCGATCACCTGGCGCCTCTCTCACATCTCCACAGAGCTCGGCATCTGGATCTACAATATCCGCAACCCAGTCGTCACTCTCGATTCTATCAAGTCCCTCGAACAGACCAGTCTGCAAGGACTGCGGAAGGACTTTCCCAAACTTAGGTAATCTCAACAGGCACATAAAAGACAAGCACGAGAAAGTGAGGTATCTGTGTCGTGCCGCTGGTTGCAATAGACATTTTTCGAGGCATGGATATGGGCAGGTTCATGAGCGGGAAGAGCATGGAGTTAAGATTGCAAGGAGGTGACAAAGCGGAACGGATCGCGATGCTTTTATATGGTGTTCATGTCGTTCTTTAAGCCTCTTGATTTTTTGTTTCTTCCTCGAGTTCGAAAGAGGGGTGATTAGCGTGTTTAATCATTCATCACGTGACAACTCCATTACAATAGATGCGAAATGAATTCTTTTATATCATCAACTTAGATTCATATAGAAAATATACGTACTTTATATATCTGCACTGGTAGCTCGTCAGTCAAATATACAATAGTATTTAGCGAATCACGTGGAAATTGCGCAATAAATTTCATGAGCTGTGGTTGGCCACGGGTCAACATCTTGAACTATAAGTCAACTTCACATCCTCCCAAAGCTTTTCAGCCTTTTTCTTCCTTCCCATTACATTCTCTTGATCCCAGTACTATTTTTGAAGCATAATTTCTCATTCCTTGAGGTTTCCAGCAGTCTGGTTCATCAAGAGAAGTCATTCACAGTCCTAAAATCAAGCCACCGCCCTCGGGCAAGCGCAAGTTTTGAGCACGATGAAGACCACTCACGTTGCCGATTCTATCCGAACCTCGATGTCAGTTGTTTGTTTGACACCCCAAGTTCGGCGAACGTTTTCTAGCTTACGGTATTTGGGTCACCGTAGGCCTTTGGATCAGACTGTTGTGACGTCCGACTCGCGATGCACTGCATGTGCCAGAACTTGGGCATCAATGGAATTGTTGTTGATTGGAGACAGAGGCCGACTTCGCACTTGTTGCGGTGTTCTCGATATCTTCACAGCTTGGCTGCCCGACATCCGACAAGTGTCGGTGGCGGCCAACCTTGTTTTTGCGCACAGCATCAATTTCAAGTCAAGCTCTACGGATTAAAATACATCTCTGATGTTAAAGCAAAGCAAGAGAAAAGAAAAATAAAGCTACAATTGATGGTTAGGCAATTCCTGATTATTCAGGAGTTTTCCTTTGCCATTGCGTCGAATTGTGTGGACGCCTCAAGAATTCAACACGGATGTCGGGCAGGTTGGTACGGGTGTCGCATTCAAGGTGTGAGGGCTAGAATGTGGGTCGGCGACCATTTCTTCGCAGCGTTCTGCAACTCTCACCAATCCCCATGAAATATTCTTCCTAGCTCCATGGCAATTGACGTGCCGGAGACCCGTCTTGCATTGTCAAGATAAGTGCTGTGCGAAAAGCTTAGCTGTCAGTCCTTGAACCTCAGAATTCCTCACCGTTCCTCTATCCCACCATCAAATAAGTTACTTGTTTTTCTCTATTTTCACTGTATATCGAACTCAAGAAGATTATCTAGCTAAATAGGTTGAACTGCATTCGTCAAATGGCAACTCCTACGCCTGTCCCAACGCCTTCGAGCACAGAATCTCTGCAACCACCAGCTCCAGCTCGCCTGACCCGTCTGAAAAATTTTCTCAATACGTCCGTCAGGGATGACTTATTCCTCGAATGCCAGCTTCTTACTCTGTCATTCAGCATAGGAATCCAAGATGCGACTTCTTTTCCAGACTGTTCGTAACTCCCAGTTACTTGCTTACCCCGCTCTTCTGCTCTAATCAGGCCACAACTCCTAACTTCACATCCAGACCACTGCTTCGCATCCAACCAAACCGGAAACACAGTCCTCTTCGCAGTCGGAGTCGCCAAACTCTCAACCATCTTCTCGGTCTCGAACATCGGCATATCCCTCTCCATGTTCATCCTCGGCGTCTCCATCGCTGGCCAGATCGGCAACCAAGCCGGCCCACGCAGACGCTGGTGGCTCCTCCTCTCCTCCATCCTGCAAACGTTCATGGTATTCGGCGCCTCTGCAATCCAATACACAGGTCGCTCTCCCGTGCCAGACACCGGCTCCGCTGCCTTAGCCGTGTTGAGTCTACTGGCATTTAGTTCTGGAGCACAAGTAGCAATGGCACGCGGACTGAAGATCACCGAAATCACAACCGCGATGGCAACAGCTGCATACGTGGATATATTTGTCGACACAGCGATCTTCCAGCGGCAGAATAGGAGGCGGAATCGCAGGATGGCGTTTCTGGTCACGTTATTTGCCGGGAGCTTTGCCGGGGCTTTTATGTATAAGGCGAAAGGGAGCGCGTTTGCGTTGTTGATTAGCGCGGTGGGGAAGTTGCTGGTGGCGGGTAGTTTGGTGTGGAATAAGGAGATGGTGGAGGATGAGGAGGTGGAGAAAGTGGTGTTGCAGATGCAGATGTCACGTGAGGCGGGGAAGGTAAGAGGATTTTTGAAATAGGATGTCAACACTGAATATTGAGTAAGCGTTGAACTAAGCTAGTCTTCTCATCGGAAATCTTTTTTGGAAGGTCTTTGATGACGGGACTTGAGGTTGCTGTGAAACAAGGATCTGGATTTAGCGACTGAGTTTGGAAGTCATTTTCGGAGGTTTAGACTAGGTATAGGTACATAAAATAGGTATAACTAGGATAGAAACACAGTCACAAACAAAAAAAATCTGACAAAATGAAGTTGTAGGAATAGCACTTCTCAAGTCAGGAAGGTTCGGCAGTCACGTGACGGAACCGAGCCGCTTACCGGTTCGGGACTAGCGTTGACTGCGTTTGCGCATATCTTAGACTTCGAGATCAAGCTCTCTTGATCTCGACAATCGATGAATAATACCAGTTAATTGTACCTTTTGTTTTGCCTTTGTGCCCTACGCCATACCTCGAATACTCACCGCGTACCTAGTGATAATAGCCTACGTGTTCTCCGAATGAACCGACAGAAGTTTTCTTATATTGTCATTTCGTTAATCGAGAAGAGCGTTCATGGGTTCAGGATCCCGCACCCGCCCGCTCGCCATTAAGCGACCCCCCTTTTCAAACCTCGGCTACCCTTTCAATCTCACTTTCACCCTTTGAAACAACAAACTTACCTTAACCACCAAGGATAATCTTCCAGGCATGGACTGATTAGTCTCGGATAAACGTCTTATTCTGCATACCTCATCAATCCTCAGCCTCAGCTTCTTCCTCCATCTTCGTCCTTCTTTCTTCACTTCATCTAACCCTTCCCTCCAATTGCGATCACAACTCCACTCCTCTCTCTCTTTAACCTAACCTAACCTAACCTAGTCAACTCCATTGTTTCCCTTTCCTTCCTTACCGAAAGTGTCCTTCCTCTCACGATGCGCTCTTCAAGCCTCTTTAGATTTAAAACATCCAAAGAAGTGAGAGAGCGAGCGAGGTGATGCACAATATGTAGTCTTGTACGATACTTTCCTCGATCTATTGTCCAGTATCCATTATCCATTATCCGCTATCCGCTACCCGCTACCCGCTCACCACTTTATAAATTACCTCATTCCACAACTCAGTCCCAATAACCTAGTCAAGCAAACGCTAAATACCTGCCTCCAAACACATTCAGCTTCCCGAGGTAGCGAAGAACAGTATGTGTACAAAGTACGGAGAATGAGTACCTTCCCCTCTCCGCTGCTGCTTTGTAATTAATATATTTCATTTCTCAACCCAGCAGCGACCTAAACCCAACAACCTGGTTAACGCGCGGCTGGGATAAATGCACCACTACCACTACCCTGGACAAAAGCGGTCTCGTTCCTAGCGGCACGAGTTACCAATCGCACTATTGTTATGGATGGCTCGGTTTACCAGGTTGCTTGCTTGCTCCCTTTCAAGAAGGTGGTGAAGGTAAGGTTAAGCGCGATCGTCGACCCTCCTATTCGGGACAGAAGGGTCCGACTGGGGTTCGGTTCGGGGTCTGATACTGTACTTTGACGGGCGGAAGACGGAAGGCGGAAGACGGAGCTGTATTATACACGAGGATAGCCTTGGCAAACATACTTCTAGACTATGGGGAGAGCTCTAGAAGTAAAAGGTTACAAATACAGTACAAAACATACGATATTGCGAATAAGCGCGACGTTCCCTCCTGTTCGGGATAGAAGGGTCCGGCGTCGAGGTAGGTAGATAGGCGAGTACTCGTACGACACGAGGTCCAGCTCTCAATCCAAATCCCAGGGTTCCGGCCGATGGGTACTGGAATGACAGATCCAATCCCTCTTTCCCACTAAAGAAGGGCGTGAGTGAGGAGGAGGAGGAGATGCAACCCCTCTAATACGTAATAGACTGGATTCCAAATGCAGACTACGAAGCTAGAGCGTTGTACCCTGGGATGGGAAGCGCACTAGATGGAGGGAATGTCCCAGTGCATATTATTCCATGCATGGAAGGAAACGCATGGCATGGCACCCTCCGGCACCCGACGTGTGCATCGCACCTTCCTTGTGTATGCATCGGGCCCTGTGTATTGGATTGGATGCACGGAATGTTATATCTTCAATTCTCTCGGCAATCACATGCATATATATGATTCCAATCCACCCGTCTTCTGCCACCACCCACGGGACGGCTTAAGCGTGAAGTCATCGTTTTGCACCATCACATCCACAGTCATCGAGGATCGTTGACGTGTAGCACTCGGATCGAGCGAGTTGCGTCGCAGAGGTTTATCTCAATCTCGAGCTAGAGCGTGAGATGGGATTGGGTCCTGATTACTAGTACAGTACGGCCGACGGCAGACCGCACCCGCGGCTGCTCGGTCTGTCCTATCACGACGATGGCTACCCTCGGTCTAAGCTGGCGGGACACTCCGCGGCGCTCTTAGCGGGTTCTAGACGTTCGCCGTATCGGGCTAGGACGGCGAGGCGGGTTGGGCTTGACATCAAAGGCGTCGGGTGGCTCGTGGCTAGAGGAACAAGCTTCGTCTGCGGCGCTCTGGTGAAAAATTGGCAACAGCCACCAGAGATTGGCAACATTGGCAAAGCAGCCACTGAAAATTGGCAACGGGTTTAGCAGCAGCCACCACCGGGCACGGTGATCTCTCTCCAACGGCCGAGAGCGTGGAAGACCCAGGATGGGATGCACAATTTTTCATTTTTGCACAGTACAGTAATGGGTCTGCATCGACTGAAGTCAGAATCTAGGCCTGAGGCGTTGTGTTCGTTCACAGTCAGCCAACTGCATCCTTCCCACGCCTTCCCGCCTGTGAATTCTCAAATCAGACCCCGGCGCATTCTCGGGAACGCCAAGGCTCAATCTCCGCTAGCGCGCTGTCCAGCGACACGGATAGCCAACCCCGCATCGCCAGCATCGCCAAATATAAACCTCGTCGGTCGTGCCTTCCTTCTTCTGCGCTTCTCGAACCTCGCGCCTTCGTATCGCCACCACCCAGGTCCCGCCCCTGACACCTCCGAGCTCTCTCCTACGCATCGCCGTTTAGCGCACTAGGGGCGATAACGCTAAGGCCCGGCTTGGCAGGTGGCATCTGGCGCCACCGACTAAAAGATTACCGAGTTTCCTGTTTCGGATCGCGGCCTTATCTGATATCTGAGCGTCTCAGATACTGGCCGATACTAGCAGCCAACCGCGTCTGGGAGGAGCCACCCAGAGATAATGCTAGCGTGCGGGAGGAATCTTGGTTGCAAGCTGGATCAAAGCTTTTCTCGCCTGGCAGCCAATCAACGGGGTGCCACCGACGACATGCATTGGGGAAGGCCCTTGTCGCCCCCCGGCTCGAGCGGCCGCGGTTCGCTGGCTGGCCCCCGAGCTCCCAAGGCGGTGACACTGTCTTGGGATTTCTTGGGATTCTTGGAAATGCTTCATCCTGCAGATCCAAGGTGATTAGATGCTGGGCAGGGCTGATAGTCCACCATGCAGTGCTGCAATTCACCGCGCGGGGTATGGGTTTCCTATGTAGGCGCGCAGCTCACTGTACACCCTCCAAATTCGCTGTACGTGCCTAGAATAGCTGTGCAGGCGCTTCAGGCCTTTACCTCCGTAGATTAGTGTGTGCTCCCTGAGCTCCAGCTGGAGTGGCAGAATTCCCGAATAGGAAGGCCGCGGAACAGCCGACTCCATAGGGTGCTCCATCCTACCACCACCTCCCACCAAGGGGCTGTCTCAAATTGGCCAATGCACACCCTGCCCCTGCACGTCCACGTCCTGCCTTCCAGCTCTCGCCTGTGTGTTTATCTGCGGCGGCTCTGTCCCAGCTGCAGCTCGAGTATATATTCAGATGCTGCCCCCCGCAGCTGCTTTCCTGTCCTTGTGTTCATCCCATCTGCCTGTACTGTGCAGCTTCCGGACCAATCAACATGGCCTCCCAAAATCTTGCCAACTTCGCCCTCGATGGAGGGGATCCTCGCATGGAAGAGAAGAAGAACCCCGGCCAATTCGCGCTCGATCACGGCCATGAGGCAGCTCTCCAGACCGGCTTCAGCATCGAGGCCGCGCAGGTCCACAATGACCCCGACGTCCTGTTCGAGGAGTACCTCCACTATGCGAAACTGACGCGTGCCGAGGAGCGTGAATATGAGGGCAACCTTATCAAGCGAAAAGACCCGTGGTCTCTGGGCGGTGTCATCAAGAACCGATTCTCCAAGGGCCATGTGCACGAAGTCAATGCTGTCGTCGGCGACAACGAAATCACAACCACCCACGGCGACTTCTCTACTGTCACTGACCTCGAGTGGAGACGGGCCTCCCGTGCCACCAGAACGGCGAGTTGGGGATCCGTCTTCTTCTTGATCACTACCGATATTCTCGGTCCCAGCGGTGCCCCGTGAGTATTGTCCATTCTGAGGACCCCCTCAGCTTTCTAATTAGACAACGAGCTAATCAATTCTTAGATGGGCTTTCTCCAACACTGGCTACGGCCCTGGTTGTGCTCTCTACACGGTTTTTGGTCTCATGGCTTCGATTTCTGGCTGGTACGTCTGGGGTGTTTACATGCACATGGATTCCGACCGCTACCCGCTCCGCGATTTCGGACAAGCCTTCTTCCGCGTCTTCGGTTCCGAAGTCAGACATGTTATCAACGTCCTGCAAAGTCTCCAAATGTTCATGTTGGTGGCTGTGCTTATTCTCAGTCTTGGTGGTTCCGTTTCTCAGGTTTCAATTGGTAAGGACGGCGCGAATGGCAATGGACTTTGCTTCATTGTCTGCCTCCTCATCATTGCTATCGTCGGTATGGTTCTGGGTCAAATTCGTACGCTGCAACGTTTCGGATGGTTGGCCAATATCTCTGTCTGGACGACCGTCATCACTTCGTTCATGGCTATTGGTGTCAGTGCCACCTCCAGCCCTAACTTTGCGACTATGCTCGGTTCTTTCGGTGGTGCTGGCACCCCGTATGGTGACACGAACTTCCCTAATGGTACAATTGAGAGCGCTATTCCGATCAGGACGTTCGCTGGAACTCCCCCTGACGGATTCGCATCTGGTGGAACTGGTTTCCTCGGTACTTACCAGGGTATCAACACCATCATCTACGCTTACGGAGGAGCCATGTTGTTCTTCAACCTTTTGGCTGAGATGCGCAACCCGTGGGATTTCTGGAAGGGAATGCTCTGCGCTGATATCTTCATCTACCTCGTCTACATGTTCTTCGGCCTGTTCCAATACTCGTACCAAGGACAATACACCTACAACACTGCCATCCAATCTATCAACCCATACAACTACCAGACCGCTGGTAACATTCTGTCCATTATTGGTATGTAACTCCACACCCATCCATTCCGCACTAAGCTAATATTCAACAGGTGGTTTAATCGCCGCTGCTCTGTACGGAAACATCGGCATCAAAGTCATCTACAACAACGTCTTCATGGAACTTTTCCGTACGTCTCCCCAACCCTCCTTCACCCACTGAATCCCATACTAACACAAAAAACAGATTTCCCCGCCCTCACCACCATCCGCGGAAAACTCATCTGGGTCGCCATGGTCCCCGTCTACTGGTCCCTCGCCTTCGTCGTCGCCGGCGCCGTCCCCGAACTCGGCGACATCTCCTCCCTCGTCGGCGCCTTCTGCATCGGCAACTTCACCTACACCTTCCCGGCACTCCTCAAAATCGGCTTCGAGATCAAGAAAGGCGCCATGCTCCCCGGCGAATCCTTCGACGAGAACACCAAGCGATATACGCGCCAAGACAGCGGCCTCAAGAGGTGGATCCGTGGCTATCGAAAGACTTTTTTCTTGACGAGTTTTAATATTTTTTATTTACTGGGTGCGTTGGTGGTTTGTGGGCTGGGCTGTTATTCGGCGATTGAGGCGCTGATTAGTGCGTTTGGCGGAGGCAGTGTGGCGACTAGTTTTAGTTGTACGAGTCCGTATGCGGCGTAGAGCGTGTGTGCCGGCTTGTTGTATGTTTATGTTTTGTGTTTGGGTCTAGGTCTGGGTCTGGGTTGGGCATAAACCTATAGAGTGGGCAGAGGTGGGAAAGATAAGAAAGATGAGAAAGATGAGATGAGATGAGATCTTGAAAAATGGTATCTATATAGATAGATAGATAGATCTAATATCTTGACTTCGTTGTAGATTTATATTTTACGTTTAACGAAACTCTTTTACTCACTCTTTTAGTCACGCACCAAAAAAGATATCGAGTTTTGCAACAGTGGGTAAGGTAAGTAAATGTGGTAAAGAAAGAGTAATTGTTGCAGTATAGGTATAGTTGTATTGAACCATTGTGCCTTAGGCACGCATCACGTGCCTCGGGCTGGCGGTATCCTTTAGGCAATTCAAGCTCTGCACTAGGTAATATTGCATGTCCATTTCTCGTAATAGCTTAGACTATATAAATATAAAGGATAGCTATAATTATATAAGTCTTTTTAATCGAGTACTTAAATATATAAATTTATAAATAATTCTTTTTATATAAATTCTTTTTTATTTCTTATAAATCGATAAATTTTTATAATAAAAGTTATAGTTCCTTTTTCTATACTTATTAACATTACTCGGTTCTTTACATTATATCAAGCTTCGATCTTATTCTCTTTCCGAGCACTAACTTGGAATCGAGGATTGAAAGTCTTATTTTATAGTTGAATAAATATAAGAAGATGCTCTTTATAAGCGTCTTTAATGTCTTCCGCGATCAGATTAACGAACTAATTATGCAAAAGTGCATTTGTCATTTCTACGATACATACTGTTAAAAGAGTATTTGAGTCCTAGTGAAAGTAGCAGAGTTCGGAGGGCGACGACTCAACACCTATATACTAGTGCTCTCTACGAACTTGTAGCTCCATGAGAGCTTAATCTGCTTGTAGATTGGATTGCAATAGGATCCTAGAGCTAAGATTAAGTCTCGATCGATATTTAACGCGTATAAGGTCACGTTGCAAAAGATGACGATTATAGTGAAGAACTCGTACGGGGTAGGACTAATATTAGCTTTTGTCACGTACACAAAAGACTACCCTCTGGTCGGGGCGAAAGGTCTCTGTATTCGACGATTCTAAACTAAAGAAGAAAGAAAGAAAGAGAGGTTCCTAGGAGGAACTGTAAGACTAAATACAGAGCGAGCGCATCGAGCGCATCGCACTAGACCAAATACGCTGTGTTACGCGAAGGTCACGTGACGACTCGTGACGCCCTCCAAAACCGTCCCTGTGTCACGTGCTGGTCTCTGTCTCACGTCCGCTAGACGTGCAGCTTTTCTCCTCGATTTATTACTAAAGCAAAGCAATATTTAAAGTAGCAAAGGGAAAGGGTAAAATACTATGCTATTAGGAGAGATAATAAGCATTAGCGATATGGCACTATTGTA
This sequence comes from Mollisiaceae sp. DMI_Dod_QoI, assembly GCA_009613015.1. Taxonomy (NCBI): domain Eukaryota; kingdom Fungi; phylum Ascomycota; class Leotiomycetes; order Helotiales; family Mollisiaceae; species Mollisiaceae sp. DMI_Dod_QoI. Next base: position 144,929 of record VXCB01000078.1, read on the forward strand.
AATTGTAATAAGTAAGTTAGCTTTTAAGCTAAAAGCATAGGAATGGATACTCGAAGCGAAGCTTAACTTATAGTAAGAATTCTTACTATTATAATCTTAAAGAAGAGAGCGGGGGAACTAAAGAGTCCTAGAACTGCGTTAGACGCTTATAATGAATTTTGTATATCCTTATATAGTACGTCTACATAGCACTAGTTGGCAGCTAAAAAGATTATTGATCTCAAAAAAATAAAAAGTGGCAGAGTTTGTATTATAACAACGATCGCAATTTCTAGGTCTATATTAGCTCGTTCGACTATTTCGGCTTGATGCTATACCTCTAAAGCTCTTAAGCTCTTGTCTGTTTGACCTCCATCATGCGGCGAGAGTAACACGCTAGCGAGGTTCTTTTTCGATTCCTGCAACTGCATGACTTGCTATCACGATATAAGCGATGTTCCGAGACCGCATTCGATGAAAACTAACCTCTTCAAACGATTCCTTCACATAGAGACGCACAGTCGTCACGTCGCGTGTCTGTCCAAGTCGGTAAATTCGCGCGAGGGCCTGTTCTTCAAGCGTTGGATTCCTGGGTGGTTAGCTGACTGAGAGGCGGTGTAGACAGAGAAGCTCACCAGTGAGGCTCCATCAGGTAAGCTCGAGATGCCGCCGTCAGGGTGAGCCTGAAATGTGTAAGTTGCACTGCTCCTATGTTCGGGGCTATACTGAATATGATTTGCTTACCCAACCGCACCGCAAGCTAGGGTGAGGAGCATGATGCGAATACTTGGATCTGCTCTAAATTTGTCTATAATGGCCTGTCGATCTTTTTGCGGGACTTTGCCATCGAAACGGATGCTGCGTAGGGATGCTTGATCCAAGCCTCTTTCAATGAGGTCGAGGCTAAGTCGCCAAGTTGAGAATACGATGCTGTGTAATGTTAGCTGGTGTACATTAAAAGGATTGCATGAGTGGGTACCATTTAACGTCTGAAGGAACAGTTTGGAGATCTTTTATAAGAGCCTCGACCTTGGATGGGAGGCTGGTAAAGGTTGGCTCTGGCCGTGCCTTGTGAACTAGCAAGTCTGACACCTCCTCCAATACTGTGCTGCATGTGGAGACTGTTGCCCCAGGGCACGAGGGGTGATGGCCACATGTCGATTCTCGCCTTGTTCTTCTATTCTCGCTTAGACATTCGGTGCATACGAATCTTAAACAATTGAAGAAAAGGGGGTTTTGTTGTGCCGTCGAGTCGTCTAGGAGGCTTTTAGATATGTCGAGTATTGAAGAGCACTGTAAGCATGTGATCGAGTGCATTTCACTCTGAGCATTAAATGTCGATTGGGCAACTCTGCTCCAATCAGCTGACTGTAAGTTCTTCTCGTGCCTTGAGTGATATTGAAGTCCTAGATTGCAGAATAGACGCAGTGACTCGATCCGCTGAAGCACGCTTACGTATCCCCTGTCCCTAGATGTTCCGGAGTCCTTGTGCAGGGCTTCATCAATCTTGCTGATAGTTTGTTCTCGAAGCTCATTGTAGACTGCCCTCTCCTCATGAGTTAATTGAACGGGCAATAAGCAGTCTCGCCGGGGAGGAAGATTAATGGTTCCTTTGGCTCTGCGCAGCATAAGACAAGCTGAAAGACGCTGGAGTCTTTGGATGGCATCTTGATCGTTTCCCGATTTCCAAACCTGGGATATATCTGCGTCAAAACGCTCTGGGTCATCATACGGGTGAACTCGTATGAACTTGAGTAGCGATACAAGATCTCCGAGACGGTTCTGGATTGGCGTGCCAGTGACAGCCCAGCGTGCCATCGAGTCAAGATCACAAATGGCACGAGCCATTCTCGAATTTCCGTTGCGGATAAAATGAGCTGCCAAGTTAATTTTTATAGTATATTCAAAGTCGCACACAAGGTAGCCTACCTTCGTCCAAGATGATTCGTCTCCAACGAACTTGAAATAGTATTGAGCTACCTGCGAGCTTATCCGACCTCCACTCAGCAGACACTGTATGATAGGTCGTTAGCACAATATTTACGCGGTCAAGCTCGTTGGGATTAGCTAATTTGGTTTGACCATGATGGCGACGACATTTCAAATCACCATCTGCAACGTGACTACGAATTGTCAGCCTCCGTCTGAGTTATGAGTACTTTTCAGCCATACTCGGATAGCTGTTCTTCCCAGCTCCCTAGGACTAGTGAAAGTCAGTTGGTAGGATACTTATAGAATACAGCAAGGCATGACTCATACGTGGTGGGGGCATAATCACAAGTGTTGCCGAGGTATAACACTTCTCAGGGTCTATGCTGTCTTCGGGGGTAACCGCCGCTATGTCAGTATCTAGATCGGTTGCTACCAGCGCTATCATTGTCAAGGTTTTACCGAGGCCCATGGGATCGGCAATGATACCCCCGTAGAATTGTGGAGGCTCTTCGGCTCGATAAGCGTCGGAAATAGTGTTGATAAACCTAAAATGATTTGAGCAATGTAGAAAGCGGGCATCTAAGAGCTCTGGGTAACACTTACGTTCGCCCACTTCCGGTATCCACTTTCTCCCAGATATCCGGCTGGCCGTTGTTAAAACCCCAACCTTCTTCTCTATGTAGCATGAAGGTCAAAGCTTGCTTTTGATGCCTATGAACGAGTTAGCAAAGTCGAAACCCAGATGATCCGAGAGGCAACTTACTTCTTCAGGGCAGTCCGTATGACTGAGGGTTGCGGTGCCTCCTCCAAATCAACATGGCTACTTAGAATATCCAAAGGATCAGGACGCTGCGTGATGCTTTGTAGATCTAATACTGATCCGTGGAGGACAATTTCTGATAGAAGCGGGCAAGTGTCGAGATCATGTGCTGAAAGTCTTTGCGGGTTATAGTATTTTACCTCCATATGGCATGACCGGGGATCTTGCAAATAGATCTCGTGTCCCTGAAACCAAATACCGATTTCTTCAAAGATCTCGACAGATCCATAGACGGTAATTTCCAAGACGCAAGGCAACAGTTCAAACTTGCGAGATGGCTTTTTTGCCGTAGATTTATCGTCGGTCACGCAGGAAACATGAAGTGTCACTGTCGGCTCGTCGATAAGGCCCTGGATCATTTCGCCATATTCGGTTGGGATTCGACCGTCTATCTTAATCCCATCTTGAGCCCTAATAAACCTGTTTGAAGACTCGATTTGTACCGAGAACGTGGATGGGATATCAGATGAACTCTGCCGCTCATAAGAAGCGGCAATGTTTGGGATCTGTCGGTTGCTTGTCAGTTCATGTATGAGCGATTTCTTGAGAACTCGTGAGCTAACCATGCCAAAACAAACTGTCTCGGTTTCAATATCTTCCGACTCCTCTGGTACATCTAATTGCGAATACTCCACTATGGGATAGCCTGACTCGTCAGTCATACGAAGCTCCAGCTCCGATTTGTTTCGATCCATTGTATCTAGAGAGTGCTGAATGGGTCCAAGGTTAGGTAGTGAAGCTGGGACGACGTATTCAGGGCACGGTGAGGCAGAGGCGGTCCATGGAAAATGTCCGATTACATGAGGTAACCCAGGAGGGGGAAACATTGGGGATTGGGGTTGTATTAGAACATTGGATCGTTCTGAGAAGGTAAATGGCAGTTGCCCTGCATAATTCTGGTGGTGTAAAGTTGAAATACGCTGGTTGGGATAACATCCAGGTCTAGGTGGCAGCCGCTCGGCCCCAAAAGATGGTTGGAGGCTATTGACCATCCATTGTCCGCCAAACTCAGAAAATCTTGGGTCAAAGCTATCAGATTGTCCTGTCATCGGAACGGCATGAGAAGCCGGATCGATGATTGTATGCTGGGTCAAAGGCGAAATGAGATAATCCGTTGACTGTGCCGACTGGATGAATTGGGAGCTCTGCAGACAGAGTTGTCTCAGGTTTGACCCTTCAGGGGCCTCTCCCAACCTTGGCCGCTTAGCTGGATGGCGAAAATGACCGGTAGTGTCCATTTTGAATTTTTAAGAACAGGTGGACGTTGTTAGAAAGATGGATTGCTAAAGTGCGCGATATTGGTGTTAAGGTTAGAACGCCTAGAATAAGCTTCGTCGCAATCTTCACCGACCACGTGCTGCGACTCCTTAGAGTCCTAAATATGATGTGTCGCCTACAAAGATTGAATAAGCTGAGACGCTGTCTCAATTCGAGGCTATGCAATCATTGATGTTCCTAAGGAGAGATGCTGGCATTATCAATTCATCATATTTAATGGGCCCATTGTGAACAAAATGCGCAGCAAGCTAAGCCTTGCGACAACTATCTCCTGCAGTTGGAACGCGGCAAGGCATATAGAGCCCGTTATCAAGGGTCTGGACCAATCAAACACCCATCTCTAGCTGTGTTGTTTCTCTAAGTCGGCAGTGGCTGGGGCTATGCATGCACCTAGTCGCGGAAACATACGGGTTGACCGCGAGGCTCTCAAATTCCCAAGTTCTAATTTTTCGATTATCTGCTGATGAATATGGACAGAGCTGCCCGCTCTTTATTTATCTTGAATCAGGGAAGTGGATGAGTCCAGGTGTCCGAAATGCCCCTCAAAGCACCGACAATATCTGCCCTGGCGAGGCAAACGATCCGAACGGCATTTGATGACCTTGATCGGACAATAACACCTGTTGATTCAAGGGGATTTCATTGTACCACCCTCCAGCATGTCCGGAAAGCAGCTCTGGAGATCGAGAACCAACTCGCTGCTAGACAGTCACTTCGAAATATGCGTCGCCTAGCACCCTTATTCAATGGGTTAGAGCATTATTCCAAAGTCGTAGATGTACTCTGCAACGGGACGCCTTTTCTAGCCTGGATATGGGCACCAATCACTCTGATCCTCCGTGTGTCCTTGGAATACGTGGAAGCCTTTGAGCATATTATCAAGGGCTACTCAAAAGTTGCGGAATCGTTGGTTCGGTTCGAAATTCTGGGGGATGCTTTCCGGAGCAATTTGGATTTCCAGCATACTATAGCGGTGTTCTACGCGGACATTCTTCAGTTCCACAAACACGCGTACAAGTTCGTCAAACGTAGCGGTTGGTGATTTTTGTCATCTATGACTAATGTGGTGGTTGCTAATATTAGTTTCTAGGTTGGAAACTCATGTTCTTGACATCATGGGGCCGTTTTCAAAGTCGATTCGATAACATACTCGAGGATATGAAGCGTCACGGAGAATTGGTGGACAAAGAAGCAAATGCTTATGATATTGCCGAGGCACAACAGATGCGTCAAGACATCCGTTCTTGGAGAGAAGAGAGTCTCGAGCAAGTGGAACGAATCGAAAAAGAGCAGGCTGCCAAACAATACAAATCCATCATGTCATGGCTCAAAGCTAACGAATCGGACCAACTTACAATATTCGATGCCATATCAGCGGAAGGAGCCAAGTTTCCTGGGACATGCAGCTGGATTTTACGTAACACGAAGATCAAATCCTGGCTGGAGAAAAAGGCGGATTATTCAATGCTTTGGCTGCAGGGGACACCTGGGTCAGGAAAGAGCGTCTTGTCCACGCAAATCGTCACTTTCATGAATGCAGCGAAGATGTTCGTCATTCATCACTTCTGCGTCCACTCTTACGCATCTTCCACGATGTATGAACAAATTCTTCGATCACTACTTCTCCAGCTGCTTCAGAAAGACTGTGAAATCACAGCTCATGTATACGAAGATTGCGTATTAGGGAAGAAGCCGCCTGCAGTCCAAGCTCTTGAGAGACTACTGAAGACTCTTCTCGCAAATACATCTCATGAGCCACGCCAAACTGAGTATATCTGGATCGTTATTGACGGGTTGGATGAATGTGAAGCGCAGACGCAAGCCAGCGTGGTAAATTTTATGAACCAGCTAACATCCAAAACATCTTCTTTTGGAGGCATGGTTTGCAAAGTTTTGGTCTCCAGCCGCAGTTCTTCGATCACAGCAAATCGACTTCGAGGTAGACAAGTCGTCTCACTTACTGAGGAAAAGAGCTGCCTAGATATTGCAATTAAGCAGTACGCCTCACAGAGGCTTCAATCCTTGGATGATAAGCTTTACCAGCTCGACATACAGAAAAAAGAAGTCGAGGACATCGAACTCGAAATCACCAAAAAGGCTGATGGTATACAAACCTCCGTCACCTAAGTACACAATAACAGGAATCACTAACTACTAATCTTAGGCATGTTCTTGTACGCCCGGTTGGTTCTCGATTACCTTGCCAAAAATATATTTTACAGCGGCGAGGAAATGAGGATCTCTGTTCAAGAGCTTCCTGATCAACTCTCTGAGTTGTGAGATTGAACTGTCCTATATGCTCTCCGAGTCATGCTAACATGCCTACAGCTATCGAAGGATACTCTCGCAAATATTGATTCAACTGGATGCTCGATCAGTCAATCGTGTCAGGTGTATTTTCGGCTGGATAGCATTCGCAAAACGTCCGCTGAAGAGAATGGAATTCTTGTCGGCTATCACATTCAGCTCTGGGGACCCTAAGGTCTCCCATATCGCCCCTCAGTACATCTTAGACACCTGTGGAGCACTACTCGAGGAGAGACGAGACACAACGTTGTCTTTCATCCACGTTTCTGTGAAGGAGTAAGTAATTTCTCTTACATAACCCCAGTTATCGATCTCACCAATAGTCCAGTTTCCTACAATCTCCATCAAGCAACCTCAAGGTCACGGAGCATAGAGCCTTAATAGAGCATGGCAAAGCTACTATCACCTGTCTCCTATCCGGTTTATATGTCTTCGCTCTGTCTCCTACGGACCGCAGTAGTTATATTAGAGTGCTGAAAGGCTTACACGGTTTCCACGTCTATGCCACGGAATACTGGTGGGAGTATCTGCTTTCTCATGCGGCTGACCTTGGTCCCGTGGATGATGAATCGGATCTATTGGTTCTTGCGAAAGATTTGGCGCAGAAATTGGATAAAATGTTTGAATCTGCTCCCAGTGAGGAGTTCAAGAGTGACGCAACGCCTTTGGATGACCGGTTGGAGCTCTTGAACTCACATCCTCTTCTTCAAAAACAAGTCAGGATCGCATGTAAGGCCAGGTCGTTGAATAGGTTGGAATCAGAACTACGTCGTGAAAATTGTTAGTCATATTAACGCGTTTAAAGTCATGATTTAATGATACTGACTCAGGATTAGACTCCGCCGAAAATTGTACCCAATCTCTGGACGGAATATCAGCCATCCTATTATCTTACCAGGAGGCACTTAGGTTTCTTCTCCGTCAAGATGATTACCCAGGAGTCACCGTCGAGGAGTTGGAGTTCTTCAAGAGCCAGTTCCGGACTTCCGCATATACTTGTCGACTCAGCTCCTGCCCTCGCACCACAGTAGGGTTTGAGTCCGAAGAGCTTCTCCGAGAACACGAGGTTTCTCACACGCGACGAATTGTCTGCCTGTTTGCCGACTGCAAATATCCCCCTTTTGTCTCGGTACAGGCCATGAAGAAGCATGTCAACAAGTATCATAACCCGAATCCTGCTCCAATATCGATCCGGAAAGTAGGCCATATTCTGACGAAGACCACGGCAACAAATTTTAAGAAAAGAGCCAACCTAGATGCAAGTATCACAAACCCTGTCAATGATGTGAATTGGATGCCTGACAGCGCGTTGGATGCATCAACACTAGTGCGGGGGCGAAACCAGAGTGGCAATCAGAACATATTATCAGACGGGCGGCGGGTAAATGTTGCTGCCAGTTTCGACAGCAGGGCTTTCACAGCTGGCAAAATTTCGTCGGGATTAAGCAATGCTTTCGAAACCAGCACGAGGGTTTCGAAATCGGGTAGTCATAGTGGCTACAATGGGACGTCACTACAGCGATATAGACAAGCTATACAACAAGCAGAAGCTACGCAGCAACAGAGACAACAACCAAATCAAGCTCAAGTCGAGGTACAGTCCCGAAAGGCGCAAATTCAGGAGATGATGAAAAGAAGGTCTATGCAAGACGAGAGACTAAGATCCATGCCTGAGCAGGCAGCTCAGCAAGGGTTCCCACATCCTCAGCATCAAAGGCAAGATTCTCCTATACCTGGCCATCAACCTCCGCAAGCATTGGTAGAACTTCCAAATCAAGGGCTCCAAGCCGTGGCGCAGAACCATGAACAACAGTTTCCAGATTTTTTGCAAGAAGAAGAGCAACAGTTTCTAGATCTTTTGCAAGCAGAAGAGCAACAGCAACTCCTACCTATTCCCGTTAAGATACAGCAATCTATCTATCAATCTATCTATGCTGCCCTCGCGCAACAAACTAAACATATCAGTGGTTGGCAATCTGGAGTACTGCCCAACGAGCGCATGGGCTTAATATTCAATATGTAAGTTCTGGCATTACTATGAAAAGGGGGACCGTATTATATTCTATGTTAAGCTGTAGTAGACTGACGTGACTATTCTAGAATTGAAAATATTCGTCTTGCTAGCCGACATCAGCCAAATGCTCCCACGATACATCGAATGACTGAGATGGGGATCGGGTTCGAGAAGGATATATTCGAGAAGAGTCCAAATAAAGTAGGATCCGTGGGAGCAGGACCCCTAAAACATCAGCTAACTATTCTAGGAGCAATACAGACACCAAGTAGCCTTGGCGCTAGACCAAATACTGGACAAAACTAAATCTAGCCATGGTCTAGGAAAAATTGAGGCCCTACTAAGCACCTTACGATGATTCAAGGCCTAGGAGCTTAGGTCTTAGGAGCGTAAGTAGTCCCAGGGCCCTCACGGCTCTCAAGAGCACTAGAATGGGCAGCATGTATCTTAAATGACTTGATATAATGTGAGTCATGGGCGCTTCTTTCCTGAGCTGAGTAGTCATGATGATTGACATGCAGCGCTCTCAAATTCCCCTCCTAGCCTAATCCAGACCCCAGGCCGGGCCAGGCTGACCTGACCCCTGGGTTAGGCAAAGGAAGGCGACTTAGATAGAGCTTTGGGCGAGGTTAGGCAAGGCGTACACGTAATTTTAGCAGGAGTAGAAAGGCTAAAGGGGCTAGGGTAATAGAAGTCTATACGTGTTTCCACCTCGAAGATTATATAAAATTCTTCCGAGAAATAGATACGTGCGTGCACCCCCCACTCCCTTTTAATCCCTAGTAAATTATCCCTTCCCCTCCTAGCCTATTCGACCTACAGGCTAGGTTAGAAAGAGCAATCCGACTAGCTAGGAAGAGGCCAGGCCGACCTCAAAAAACCCAGGCTACGCACGGAGAGGCACGGAGTAGGCTGAGGAAGGGCGGCCTTAGGAGGGGAAGATGAGAGCCCTGTTGACATGAGGCTGCACTCGAGTCTAAGCACCCAAGGACTATGCCATTCATCTGCATTTTCTCCACCGACTCTCGAATCTAATCAACCCAATACTACTCGTCTCTCATGTGAATAGACTTTTCAATGCCGAAGATCACACCTCTACCTGGACTCTCCATGAACTAGATCTAATTCACCCACCTTTTCAAGAAAAGTGCCCTAATTCGTAACTTAGATAGGGTTATGCCACTCCGCGATATCGATCTCCAGATTTCATCTTTGATCCTACTCCTCATTCAAGACTACCTTGGATAAAGATATTGGAAATCGAGAAAGATAGGGTCTTTCATTTTGTAGATAGCAAGAAATTGAAATTAAGCAACAGATCTCGTAAGGGAAGTTCTTATAAATCTCGCATTTACATCTCGAGGTGTGAGTAGAGCAGGTATTATCACATGCGTTGAGACCAGATATCATAACCATAACTCAACTCGATAAGAAATGAAGAGGGGTTTGAAGGTAAGCCCGTGCTACTACTACATATTCAAATAATTCACGCCTGATAGTTACCAGCAAACAGGCCCTGATATCGGAATAATACCGTCAACACGAATTTGGATGCTGATAGTATGATCAATATCTCAATGTGCGAAATGATAGCATGAAAGTCAAAGCGGGCTTGGATCTTTTCATGGGTTGAACATTTGAGTTATCACATCTTACGAATAATGAGGTAGTTTGCGGCCTAGTTATATAGTGCTAATGTAAAATCCAAGTGAAGGCATCGGGATTATGATGAATGTCTATTTCAGTCAAAGTAAATATTGTACATTATATCTATTTCGAAATTTTTGATAGAGTTGTGAAGTCCTAGCAAGTATCATATTGAAATCCAAGGATACTAGAATAAGTAATAGTAAAGTCGTAGCTCAGGTAGTTATCTTCAAATGGGGATGCTGTCAATAATCCGACAATGTAATTCTAGCATAGTGATGAGTATTATCAGAGCCAAAAATGATCGTCCCAGTCTTCTACGAGACTTGAACCCGTCATATCAAAATCTTGGCCCGCGTCCAAGAAGCTGCCATAATCGAAGGCGTCACCCATCTCTCCATAATCTTGATTCTCGCAGCCAGATGGTGTCTCAATCCTCGGTCCCGTCTTAGAAAACACAGATACCCTCTCCTCCAAAATAGCCTTCGACTCTCGCAAACTCTTTATCGCAGCTTCCGCAATGCCCTGCTCAACATCTTCTCCCTTTTCCATAGCCTCAATTTGCCCCAACGTCATGCTCGAAAATAGGTGGCATTTGGCATTCATCCCTCCCTCCCTTAGTCTCTCCCCTTTCAGTCGGATCGTGTCTCGGATAGCCTGAATGAGCGGTTCACGCATGGCTTTTGCATGTGCCGATGGCGGTAGTGGATTGAGCGCCTCTTCCTCAAGTTGCATTATGAGCTCAAGCGCGATTACCAGAGGAGGCAGCTTGCCAATATCGCACCAAATGCCATCGCCGAGTGTTAAGAGACGCAGGTAATCGGTCGAGGGGGAGAAGGAGACGATTGAGAGACAGGTGTCAAGACAGATTTTGCGCGAGAAGTAGAATTGAGGGTTGGTGCGAGCTTTGACTGCCCAGGGCAAGTGGAGGGAGATTAGGGGTTGGTGAAGGATGAAATCGAAGTAGTTGTGGTGGAACGGAGTCAGGGATTGATTGTTGCTGATGGTTTTGAATGACTGCGCTGTGCGGCTTGCAGTTGTGATGTCGGAGTGAAGGCGAAGAACGTCGTCGTAGGAGGGTTCGGATCGAAAGTTGATCGTGACGCGAGCGATCTCAAGCCTACTTGGAAGAGATTGTAGCAGGATTATTTGAAGAGATGTTTGAGTAAATGTTATCAGATCTCGTGATATTAGCGCGGTTTTCGTTTCTTGATGGATATCAGTATCGTTGATGTTGGCAGGTGGCTCCGTGTCGAAATCATCCATCGAGACCAAGGGAGGCATTGCAGTCCCAAATGACTCTTTTATCCCCAGCTCCATTATTGTAGCCCAAAGCCTTCGTCGCATCTCGCCGTGAAAAATAGACATCCCGGGAAAGTGTTTTGGATCTCGGTGGTATCCAAGTTGCATTGCAGCGCGTAACAATGAGCCTGCAGAAATCCAAAGAAGATCTGATCCTATTCCGACTGCTTCTCTCGCTAGAATAAGCAAACATTGAATCTGGATGCCAGTGATGTTCATGCGGGACTTTTCAAGAGGTGCAGAAAGCCACTGCTGTGCGGTGTAAACCCATTGTCGAGCTGCGGAACGAAGTGAGGGGTTCTCCGACGAGCTCAGCTGAAATGTTGAGCCGATTGCTAATATAAGGAGAAGTTGTATTACGAAAGGAGAGCAGCGACTGTTTTCTGCTTCTAGATTACTCCAGTATTCGTCATATCTAGTTAGGAAAGAAGGAATGTGAATAATTCGATAGATTGATTCAAAAGTCCTTAGATAGTTGCCAATCAACTCGTCGCAAATCTCCTTGGATGGAAAAATACTTCTAAAATCCGGTACAGCGAGCCATGCAAGTGGGTGCTCTGATTTTATGGCTCGCGCCAATTTTTTGCACTGCTGAAGAAGAACTCGAAGCTCCGAAGGATCTTCCGGACTTCTGCCTCGTTCTGAGCCAAAGAGAAAGGAAACGATCTTATCAAACTTTCTCAATATGAGTAATTAAGGTTTTAAGGCTCAAGCTCACAATCATAACATGGATGGCTCACCTGGGTCATCTGGTTCATCCAATGAGCCTCTCCAATAAGCTTCATCTTGAGCCGAGATGGGCGTCCGTCCATATCCACATCGGGAAACAAACCGGGAACAACTTGACGTTCAATATCTGGCGAGTATACCATGTGAGGCAAATGATTTTTTTTGGGTAATTTATCGTTGAGGGCCTGAAGGCCACCAACGGCCGGGGTTTCAGGCAACCTGGTGTGACTATCTGCATGGCTAGACTCAGAAGATATGAACGAGCCAGCATAACGAGGGCTATGTGGGACAGAGATAGTAGATGTTGAGGGATCGGGTGTTGGAATGTGAAAGTCTTCTCCAAAGGCATGCCATCGTCTAGGACGACCGGGGTTCTTCGGAGTCTCCTGTATCTGAGGAGTACTCCGAGACAATGAATTGTTGAAGTCGGAACGATATGTGCACACTGCGTCCTTTGATCTTTCGCACTGGCTGCATGGCTTTTTCTGGTCACATTTGACTTTTCGCCGGCGACATTGAAGACATGACAGCGCCGGCCTGCGGAGTCGTTGAGGTGGCGCCGCAATTGCAGCTGAATGCTCGGAGTACATATTAAAATATGAACAGGACAAGAGAGATGCAATCTTTGTCATAACATGCTATGACCGAGAGATACGGAAGAATTGGACGACAAGAAGAGAAGAAAGATCTGATAAGAATTGTAGGATGTTCGGTCTCGAGGACCTTCAGGTAGGCTGGTATTTCCGGATTAGGTCTAGCCTCGGCCGAAGTGCCTCTTCCCTTCCACTATCGTCATTCCCATTTTTTGCTTTTCGGGTTAGCTCGGCTTTTCCCCTCTGAATAACATGACCGAACTCTAAATCACCGGCCAATGGACTTTTCTCTCGGAGATGCCTTGACAGCAACGTGGGAGTTATTCCTATTAAATCCAGAGCCTTTCGCTGTCTTGGATTTCGGATTAAATCAATCTTCTCACTTTTCAAGCAGTCTCCAACCACTCCTCTTGGCCCAAAGATCGCATCGCCTTCTTAGCTCTCTTTTATCGACTCTATGTCGTCTCAGTCGCTTTCTCCGCGCGCGTCTGCCTCTGTAGATGAGGAGAAACAAGGCGTAAATCACGAGGTCCATGAACCCAACACAGCGGTCGAGCATGTCCAACCAAGTCCACAGATATCGTCAGACCCCGAGAAGCGCGTTGAAGGTGAAAGCAACCCAGCTCATCCAGTAGAGGACGAGTATGAGTATATCACGGGGATCAAGCTCTTCCTGGCGATGGTGGGCGTGGTGTTGGCCTGTTTCCTCATGTTGCTGGACACATCCATCATTACAACTGTATGCCCTTATCCTATCGTGGTGGATGGTTTACTCTTTGCTTACCACCCTACAAGGCTATCCCTCGAATTACCAGCGACTTCAACTCCCTCAAAGATGTGGGCTGGTACGGCAGTGCATATCTTCTTGCAAAGTAGAGAAAACCCATGCAAAAGATCGTATCTTGAACAATATGCTGACAAACTGCAGCTGCGCAATTCAACCTTTGACTGGAAGGGTTTATAGTAATTTTAGCTCCAAGGTAAGTCTAGTCTAACTGCCCTTGATAATTTCACCCCTAAAGCTATTAGTACACTTTCCTCTCCTTCCTCGCGACCTTCGAATTGGGATCTGTGCTATGTGGTGCTGCGAAATCATCCATTATGCTCATTCTCGGGCGGACTGTTGCTGGAATGGGCGCAGCAGGCCTTGTGAATGGCGCTCTTACGATCATCAGTGCGGGCGTCCCAATGCACAAACGACCTGCGATGATAGGTATCATGATGAGTTGCAGCCAAATGGGACTCGTCGTTGGTCCCCTCCTTGGTGGTGCTTTCACCCAATATGTCTCCTGGCGATGGTGCTTCTACATCAACTTACCCATTGGAGGCCTCGCTGCCTTGTTCCTCCTCCTCATCAATATTCCGGATCGTGTCGACAGGTCCGCGAATAGACCTCCACTCCGCAAAATATTGGGACAACTGGACACCGTCGGATTCGTTCTCTTCGCTCCGTTCGCCATCATGCTCTTGTTGGCGCTACAATGGGGCGGAATCAACTATGCATGGAACAGTGCGACAATCATTGGCTTGTTCTGCGGCGCTGCGGGCATGCTTCTTGTTTTCGGGGCTTGGGAATACCGTGTTGGCGAAGGAGCAATGATACCACTTTATATGGTGCGACAGCGCATCATATGGTCGTCGTGCCTGGTCATGGGGTGCTTCTTTGGTTCTCTCCTGAGTCTCACTTACTACCTGCCCATCTACTTCCAAGCTGTCAAAGGAGCTAGTCCAGGTCTCAGTGGGGTGTACCTGTTGCCTAGTATTCTGAGTATGATGATTATGGCCATTCTGTCCGGGGTTCTCGGTGAGAAACATCAAATCTTCTAGTTGCTCGATTCTCTACTAATAACCGCGCAGTTGGGAAGTTGGGTTATTATCTTCCTTGGATCGTCGTCAGCGGAGCAATCCAGTGCATCGGTGTCGGTCTCATGTCAACGTTCAAAGTCGACACATCTTCTGCAAAATGGATCGGATATCAAGTTATAGGCGGGTTCGGCCGTGGCCTAGGCCTGCAAATGGTACGTACCTCTCGTTCATTGTCGGTAGTTATCATCGTCTCTCCTCATTTACTGACTACAATTTTAGCCGATCCTCGCAATCCAGGCCTGCTTAAAGCCAACCAGTATTCCAGTCGGCATGTCCGTCCTCGTCTTCTCCCAAACTTTCGGTGGTGCAATCTTCCTCGCTGTCTCGCAACTCATCTTCAGCCACGGTCTCATCTCAGGTCTACAGGAATACGCACCAAATGTCAACCCGGAGATTGTGATCAACGCTGGTGCTACAGCGGTGAGAGGGGTGGTTAGTGCGGCTAACCTGCCTGGTGTGCTTCAAGCATACATGGTGGGAATCGATCGAGTCTTTTACCTTGCTACCGGTGCCGCTGGTGCTGCATTTCTGTTCTCATGGGGAATGGGGTGGAAAAGTATCAAGAAAGACAAGAATACTAATGCACCGGCTAAGACACCGGTTGTTGAATCGGCGACTGCTGAGCCGGCAACTGCTGAAAAGGCTGTCTAAGAGGACAGTGGTAGGTGCATATTGAGTGGAGTCCATAGCTTTGGGACTCATACGGCGTTACGGCCCCAAGATTGGCATGGATCTTGTGTATATTGGAATTTCGCGTGTATCTCCACTTTCGTAAAAAGAAAAGGAACGGAGACCAATCGCAGCTTATAGCCTGATGGCACGGATGTAGTTATAGTACAGCGTACGAGAAATATGAAACGCGCCAGTCAACTATTGCACATAAGGCTTTGACATTATCACGGTGTGAAGCCATAGTGAACGTGTGAAATATGTATATAAATAATGATCTTAGCTCATGGTGAAGCTGAGGATATATACATTATATCACGTGATCGAAACAAGCAGAAAGCTACCCAGGTAGGTATGTAAATCGAATTCAAAGGTTCGTCAGAAGAATGGAGCAAGCTTGATCTGTAATCAAGGATGAAGAGACTTTGGTAGCGCAAGCAGAACCCTCGACCTCACTTTCCGCTGAGAGAGTGAGACATGGTTGGAGTATTCACCATTACCTATCTTCGTACGATACCCAATGTATAGGTACTTCAGCAATGCTACTGACATATTGCAATTTACACTTTCGCTTCTTACGAGACTTTTTGGAATGAATATGAGTTGACCTCGATCCGTTGTAAAACATTCAAGACTAAACATACGCTGATACATCAAAGGTGGAATAGATCAGATCCAAACGGGCAACCTTCCACTCGGATTCTTCTCAAGAAGAATGTGTAGGATCACTCGATCATGTTGATTGTATGAAACAGGGCAAGTTTCTTTAATTGTGATTTGTTTCTCTCGTAGCGTGACCCTCAATATCGGCTTCAGATCCCTGACACTTGTTATCATCTTTGTTCCACAGGAATTATTAATGAGATTGCGCTTCTTTACGAGGAACATTTTTGACAGAACTAAAGAAATAGCTTAGAGGAGAAAGGTGAGACGAGCTGATGACTCTGCATGCAGGAAGTGGAGGGTGGGTATGTAAAGCATTTTTGCTAATGGTATTTCCTCTCAAATGATGCGCTAGCATCCTTGCAAAAACACTTCTCTTGGAAGGAAACTATTCCAATGGCATCTATTACACTATGTGGATAGGATAAACGAGCGCTGCGAACATCAAATAGAGGTGGAGATGTGAGCACTTCTCGCAGACTACCTCTGATGTATCGTATAAATCTTGATGTTGTATGGATTATGATTACTCGTAACGAAGTAATGACAAATGCCGGTTGAAGAGAGCTTCGAAAAGTTGTAATCAGGACCCAAACCCGCTCCAGACAAACTCCAACTCCTGCTTCATATCTCCAAACACGTCCCACATGTAGCGTACACCAGTCCTCCAAGCACCTTACTGATTCCTATAGAAGTCTGTCCCTTGATGTCCCGCTTCCATAGGACCGGGCGCGTACGGTACAGGCTGTGGTCCATATCCACTCCCAGCATACATTCCCTGCTCTGTCGGTGGGAAGTACTTCCCACCAGGCTGCATCATCAGCGGCCTCGGCATACCCACGATCTCCGGTTGCTGAAACATCGGTTTTGCTTCCTCATCCATCTCCTCAGCTCCCGTTTCCCGAAGTTTGGTTCCCTGTCTTGCTTTCCGCTTCCGGCTTCGATCGTAGCAGACGGCGAAGACGATGATGGCGATTAGGACGACGGCTCCGACGACGATACCGATTATCTTGCCTTTCGTGGATTGGTTGTGATTGTGTCTCTGGTTTTCGGCGCTGGTGGCAGCGGCTGCACCGAGAACACCGGGGTTGATGGTGTGGAGAGTCATGATGGCGGAGTTTAAGAGAGGATTCGTCGAACGTTCGATCAGCCAGCCAAGTTCTTTCGTGCGGAGACTGGATCTCTATATCTTCAAATCGAGACACAGATGTCTTTGTGTTTTGAGAAGTGGAAGTGTTCACCGACAGTCTTGAAGTCTGACATGAGCAGCGGATTCAAGCTTTCAAATACCAAAAGTCAGCTCATCAAGCACCAGCCGTGCTCAGCACTAGGGTCAATTAATAGATTGGAGCAGCATGTACCTGCATGTACAGGCTTCAGATCAGCGCTCGGTTATCTCCAGCCAGTTGCTTGGCTTGCAAAATTCCCACTTCGGGTCAACGACTCGAATGAAATGCTTCGTTTCTTGGCTAATTTTAGATGAGTATGTCAGAACTGTAAACTTGGGACTCTTCTTATTGGTCTGATTAGGAGCTGACTCCTTTGTGGAGTCGCGTCTAACCGGCGTCGGCCGACGTGAGGCTGATGCTTATTTCGTGGCTGCCCCTGGCTTAGCGGGCGGCTTAGCGAGCATTGTCTGAAAAGGGGAAATCACAGATTCCTATCGCTTATCACTTACCTACAATGTTGGAAGTAGTTAAATGTCAGGAGACAGGGCTGAAACAAGAATAAGTGCTCTGTGTCCCGCCCATGTGGTATATAGAGCAGCTCCCGAGAAATAGTTAGTTTCGCTGATAAAGCTTGATTATTCGATTCATTTGTCTCGACACGCTCGTTTACTTCAACACCTGCTCTGGAGAGAAACTTTTTCCAGGTATAAATAATCCCAATTTTCAGGAAAAATCCATCATGGTTACCTACCTTTCTATAGATGTTCTTTTGGTCCAGAGCTAACTCAGCTTGCTCCGTCTTCACCGTCGGCATCTTGGAAAATGGCACATGGGAAGTTTCAAGCTGCAAAAGGGAGCTGAGGATTGGAAATGAGTTTCAGGATCGCTATCTCCACTTGCTGTCAGATTGACACTTCTAAGGTTTACTTATCCTCCTCCTCAGCTTCATTGCTGTGGTAGTAGACCAAACCTTCTCGCGCCTCAAGACGTGCAACAAGAACTCATTCCATAGGAAACGATGATCTCTAGGGATAGATGGACTTTATCTTCCACGTTTTCCGAGCAAGAGCAGCGACGCTATCAATCGGCACGTGTTCCTGTGTGCGCCTGAGAAAATGTTCCAATGTCCGAACCATGAAGATATCCCGTTCAAGACCAAACTAGCCTCCTTTCTAATCGAGCTCAGACATCCCAGACATTCGACTAGATATGTCACTGCGGGAGCGGTGCAATCCGAAAATCATTGTTGTTAATTCAATGCTATCTGCCTGCTCACTTTGCAGACAAGTATTGGATATTGCTGATAATCTCGAACTAATTTCGCGTTAAGATCCCAAGTTGACCACTGTAATGATCATAGAGAGATTCTGTCCCATCTGTCATCCTAGTATATACGATTTGGACGTTCTGATAATGAGATCTCAATAATCAGACCCCTGGCTTCGAATATTTGCTTTCTGAAGAATGGCATGTCACGCGCAGATGGCAATGGGCGCTCCGTGAATCGTCAGAGTGATAGAGTCCTCACATTTTCAACAAAATCATTAACCATGCCTAGAGAAAGGATTGGATTGACTAGCCGAGGATGTGGAGAAGCAGGAAGTTGGGGCTGAGGGCGATGGACAGAACCAGCCACCCCCAGTACGAATAGTGAGAATGCGGGGATGAAAGGTAGCTCCCCTTATCTCTTGAGTAAACGTGGAACGTAGCCTGAAATTGGAGACGATATGGCTAGCGACTCTTTCGGGGACATTCAGGTCTGTCAGAGTGAGGACAAACCTGGCCGAGAGGGTCGGACATTATCGATGATGGTTCTTAACAAGCTAATATCTGGTGATATACGATAGAGAATGCATGGAATCCAATCGCCAAGCTTCCAGCAATGAAATAATGGACCAAGATGTTGGTTCATGGTTGTGGTAGAGTGTTGGAAGGCTGAGACAAGCTGTAATGATTTGCACAACAAGTAGTGGTGTTGGTGGCTGAAGGGTATGCGGGCGGTGAGATACACTGTGATAGCAGGACGGAGAGGTTGGAGAACACTCGCTCGAGTCTCGCTCCATGCGCAATGAACCAAAACACAATGATCTGATGAACAATTCATGCGAAACGAGTGCATTATAACTCCGACCCTTCATAATCACCCAGACCGCGAAATCATTCACCTGAAGCAAAAATAGGTCAATATGAAACGATTGAAGCTCTCGACCACCCTGCTGGAACAATCGGGCTGTGCCACGATTGGTCAAAGCTTGTCTGAGCCACCGAACAGCTCCACGGCGTAGTGCTGCAGCTGAAGTACATACAGGCGGCAGCGACCACATTTTGAAGGAGTCAGACTTCTGTTCTTGCAACCATTGTATTATTTTTCAGCTGAGGTGTGGAAGTTCTGAGCAACTGCGAGAGTCGGCCGATCCAGAACCACGACTTGCGCAAGGCTGGCGAGGCTGAGAACTGAGAACGACAGAATCATGGCGAATGAACATCGAAGAATAGACTCAGTGCCCCACGTCCGACTGACACAACGTCTTCCTCCTCTGCCTTTGAGCGATCTCCCTCCTCGATTATCGATTGCGACTCAAATACCTTACCGCGATGATCCGGAGGAGGAGGAAGAGCTGTTGTCTGCACAATCCGCACGATCATTGTCCCAACCTCCTCGATATGAGCCGATGTACGACTATCTCCGAGCACGACAGCAGCTAAACATAAACCTTCAAGCGCCAGCATGCGCAGCACCAAATTTGAGTCTGCAAACCCCAGCAGAAGAACCCTATCGAGACGAACCATTCGTTATCACGATCGTTGACTCGACAGAAGATGATGTTTCTCAGCCACCTCCACCGTCATATAATGAATTGTACCGGCAGAATGAGATCGAGATGGCGAACCTGATGCGGGAGTTTGAGGTAGAAGGTACGCCTGCAGAACAGACGGAGGAGATCTGTAAATGGGTTGTTGCAATGCTGTTAGTTGCATTGACAGTTGCATGCGTTGGAACGGTAGGCTTTTCTCCCTGCTTCAGCATACTGTGAAAGATGTACTGATTTGAATCCAGGCTTTCAACTGGGGCAGACCGACCTGTCATTGGCGAGATAGATCGATTGGGAATTGTTAGTTGAATACCCTGAATAAAGGAAAAGGCGTTTGGTACATTTGGAGTTTGGAATTGGAAAGCATAAGCGATAGTGATGTGATTATGAGGTTATATCTTAAGTTGGGCTCCGTATCCCGAGAGCTGATTAGAAAGCTATATAGCTAAAATATGAGGAAATTCTACACATTTTCCCATGTCTGTGCCATTCTCCTTTCCCAAATCAATTTTGTAGCCTTGACTTCCACTTTGAGGCTACAAAAGGGCTGGTGGTGAAGTGAGACATCTGGTTCTATAGCAAATTATATCAGTCCCTCAAGTCAGATCCTCAAGTAAGAGTGAAGGCCTCCGGCAGACTTTCAATAAGGTGATCGGAACGTCTGGGTGTGCGATTTCGCCGGCGATGTAGAAAGGTGGCTTACATTGGGTATGCGAACGACAACGCAACATCCTAAACCAACCCAAAACCCAGTCAAACCCAGCTTAAGTCCAGCTTAAGCCCAGCTTAAGCCGAGCTCAAGCTAGGCTTGAGCGCAACATGAAGTGCGATGTGCAACAAAACTTCGTGGTGTGTGAGGAAGGACTTTCCATATATGGTTTAGGGTGCAGACGGCCCCTTTCCGCATCGGCAAAACATCATTAACTAAGGTATCGCTCTCACTCACACTCCTCTTATCAACCCCACCTCTCAGTCTCAACAGCCTGCGTGTGCATCTCTATCCCACTTCTGGGTCATATCCGATTGTCCTACCAGCTTGTACATAGCAATCAATGCATTCTCTACACTCGACTTCCCCTCTCAACCTCTATACACTTCTCCACTAATCCGTGACTACTTACAATGACAACTACAGTGACTACGGCCTCTGGCGCAACATGGCAGGAAGTCGCAGCGGATCGCCAGAAGCATCGCGATACGACAATTGCTGAAATTGAGCCTGCGATTGCAGAGATCAAGGATATCCCACAGAATACGATCCCTCTCGCGAAGCAATTCTTGACAGCAGAAGAGATCTCTATTACGGAAAGTCCTGTCGAGAAGCTAGTGCCCCTGCTCGCGAAGGGAGATTTGAGCTCTACCGCTGTGATCAAGGCATTCCTGAGACGTGCAGCTCTTGCACAGAAAGCAGTAAGTCTCCTTTATCGCTTCAAATTCAATGACTCATTTTCCCAGGTCAATTGCATTACAGAGCTACTTCCAACCCGAGCGCTCGAACGCGCTGCATACCTCGATACCTACCTCAAAGATAATGGCAAGCCAATCGGTCCATTGCATGGCATACCTATCAGTGTCAAGGAGCACATTGGGATGAAAGGTCTTGATCTGAACGCAGGTTTCATTTCTTGGGTTGGCAGAGTTGGGGAAGAAGATGCGCATATCTTGCAGATATTGTGGAGAGCAGGAGCAGTATTCTATGCTAGGACAACGCAGCCCCAGACTTTGATGCATTTGGAGACTAGCAGTAATCTTTACGGGTGAGCAACTTCTCAAAACGCCCTGCAAATTGGTTGCCAATCGACTGGTGAAAATATAGGAGTGAAGGTTGATCATTACTCTTAGCGTTACTACGAACCCCTTTAATACCACATTGACTGCTGGCGGCTCATCAGGAGGAGAAGGTGCTCTTGTTGGATTTCGAGGAAGTTGCTTGGGCATTGGGACAGATATTGGAGGATCAATCAGGAGTCCAGCAGCAAATAATGGTCCGCCGAGTTTTCCCTTTGAGTTTTGTCTGTCTTATCTGATTCGCGCTACAGGTGTATATGGCATGAAACCCACCACACTGAGACTTCCAGTAATGGGTTGGTCGGCCACAATGGCTGGCGCCGAGCATATCATCCCCACGATTGGACCCCTGTCCACCAGCCTTGAAGGTTGCAGACTATTCATCAAGACACTTATTGATGCGAAACCTTGGTATAAGGAGCCATATCTTCTCCCCTTTCCGTGGAAAGAGGAGGACGCTCTCAAGGATAAGAAGCTAAAGGTGGCAGTGCTCTGGGATGATGGAGTTGTGAAGCCTCATCCACCAGTTTTGCGAGCCCTGAAAGAAGTCGTGGAAAAGCTCAAGGCGAAGGGAAACGTCGAGATTGTAGAATGGAAGCCATATAAGCATGATCTTGCATGGGAACTTATTGTAAGTCGCCCTAATTTGTCCAAAGTCAACGCTCATCGCTTCGTAGGCAAATCTATACTTTGCCGATGGTGCAGATGAAGAGACCGAAGCTATCAACAATTCTGAAGAACCATGGCGACCGCTTTCGAACCATATCATTCCTGATAATCCCCACGTTCAAGCTCACACCATACCGACTTTGTGGAAGGCACATCAAAATCGAGATAAGTATCGAGTCGAATATGCCGAACTATGGAATGCAACTGCAACGTCATCGGCAGCAAATGGTGATTTGGAAGGAATGGTGGATGTTATACTCTGTCCCGCAGGCCCTGGAGCCGCACCCAAAATTGACACTGCCAAATGGTGGGGATACACGAGCCAGTGGAATCTGCTTGATTATCCTGCATTGATCTTCCCTGTCGACAAGGTTGATATCAAGAAAGACGACGTCAAAGAGACGTACGAACCAAGAAATGAGAAAGACAAGTTTAATTGGGACCTATGGGAGAAATTCGGTGCTGAGGGGTACGAAAATGCCCCGATCAGCTTGCAGCTTGTTGGCAGAAGGTATGTAGATCCCTTTTTTTTTATGATTTCGAGCATGTTTCTATATTGACGCCAAATAGATATGAGGACGAGAAGGTCATCCAAGCGCTGGAGATCATCAAGGCCGAAACAGGGCTGCCATTTGTAGACTACGTTTAAGCTCTCAAAGCTTCCAAACGCGCTATCACGTTACCTACACCCCTATCCGCTAAGACCTTTGCATGCTTGATGAGTTGGTGGCGCTACTATGGAAAGATAGAAGGCCTAGTGGCTGAGTCTCGAACAACGCAGCGTTCATAGGCTTGTAAGAAATTGCTTTTTTGATTCTAGGTGGCAGCCAAAGTACTGCTGTCGTATGTGCACCTAGCCGCAATGTATCATTCGCCACCTGTTACGTCTTCTCCTCCTCGATATTTCTGCGGGCATGATGTACAATTTTTTGGTGGCGTAGGAGAAACTCCAGGCGAGATGCAGCCATGTCTCGAGATGTACAGTCGATCCGTCGTGGCCATTCACCACATAAAATCAATTGGATCTCAATGACCAAGATTCATTCATATCTCAGTTCCCGAGTTTTTCTCCCAGCCGCCAATATAACGTTCTCCTCCCGCTGGGATCATTCTCACCGGTTCATTGCTAGTTCCCAAGGCTCAAGTGAGACCTTAGTCGTGCAGCGAGTGGATAAAAAACGTACCCCGCATTTCTACCAATGCAGATTGGCACCCCACGCGTGCCACGTTACTCAATCAGAGCCAGAAACTACATGGATGCGACATGAAGCTTGCCATTTTCTCGTGATATGTGAGGCTTGCAGTGCATTTGCGCTCGGGGCGTGATGCAAAGGGATCGCGTTTGTGACCGCGTGCCCATCAAATGACGCCGAGCTCGGACGAAGTTCTTCTTCCAGATCGCGATCTGATTCTGCGTTCGATATTCCAAATGATTGTGTTCTAGTGAGCGACCTGGACGAGCACGATGTTCGACAGCAAGTGCTACAATTACACAGACACTAATCACGTATCTTAACTCCTAAAGTTGGGCGAATTGTGAATCATTGAATACACGGATTTATCCCCAAGGAAACGCGTTTCCGGGGCGGAAGACATATTTGTGAATATGTCTCACTTGGCCGAAGGGTTCCTGCACGCCACAGCTTCCCTGCAGCTCCTCTGCGCATGCAACTTCCACTCTTTGCAGCTTCGAAATGTACAGATCATGATGTGGCGCGTTACCATCTCACAACTGGTCAATTCCAGACATGTACCTTCTGCACGAGACCATTTTATCTCCCCTCTGTCGAAAATCGCGATAGCCGTTCTCGAATGAGAGGGATAGTATATGGCGACTGTAGGCCCAAGAGTAGAGATCGTATGCAATACTACCCAATTTTTCCGCGAGGCTGGGTTGGGATTGTATCATGTGCTGCGAACGAGGAGATCGGAGTTGCTTCTCCTTGAGTCAACTCTGATTGAGGATGGGATGGGCGATACGCGTGGTGCTGGGTAGCCTCATCCCCACGTACACCCGGTGGAGGTTGGACATCACACCGCTCTTATGTGATGGAATATTGATGGTGTTGGTGCTCGTGTTCGGGTTTATATACCCATCGGTCAGTCCTTCTATTCTTGATTCTGCTCTTTAAATTTCGTGATTTTATTATTAAATCGATCACGCAGCACCCGATCGCTACCTAATCCCCTGTTCAGTACCTTGTCGTCTCTCCTCGTCCTCATATCAATCTTAGGTCTCAACCTCTCAAATATAAATCATTTCATCTTAACTGATCGAAATGGCTGACGTTGCCCCCATCCCCACGCCCGAATCGCTCGCTATTCGCGAAGCTGCTGTAAGTTTTCTCTACCTAATAATTGAGATGTTGTTTGAGATCCAATCCCTTCCTTTCCCTAACACTTTCGTTCGATAGATCGTTGCTAAAGAGGCGGAACTTCAGGCTCGCGAAGCGGCCGTTGCGGCGAAAGAGAATCCTGCTCCCGTGGAGGCTGAGACCCCCGCTGAGGGAGTGAAAACCGAGGGATCGACGCCCGCTGCTGTGGAGGAGACTCCTGCGGCCATCGAGGCACCCGTCGAGGAAGTGAAGGTCGAAGAAGTGAAGAGTGAGGAATCAGCACCGGAACCAGTAAAGGAAGAGACCCCCGCCGTGGAGGAGGCTCTCGCTCCTGCTGCAACGGAAGAAACACCAGTATGTGAATTCCATGGTTCTCTCATTGTTCGGGTCGCGATCGTACTTTCTAGTACTTAGACGGGACTTTTTGAAATAAAACTGAATTGACAAGCTGACTTTTCTAGGCTGAGGAAATCAAGGCTGAAGAGTCAATACCTGCTGCAGTCGAAGAAACTCCCGTATGTTTGCTTTTATTCTCATTATTCTAGATCTGGATTTATTTTTCGATGCGGAAATGACGAGAACTGTGAGATAGACATTCTTGCTGATATACCACAGGCTGAGGAACTCAAAGCTGAGGAATCAACTCCTACTACAGTCGAAGAAACTCTAGCTGCTGCAGAAGAGACCCCCGTATGTTACCATTATCCTCCTTATCCCAGTGCTTGACGTACTTCGTGCTCTCCGAGGACAGAAAAAATACGATATAATCACTCTAACTGATTTTTCTAGGCCGAGGAAGTTAAGGCCGAAGAATCGACAACTGCCATTGCAGAAGAGACCCCGGTATGCATGTTTTCTGTTCTGTTCCTTATTTGGTCACTGGACCTTTTTATTTGATGTCGAGATGAACGAGAAAGACGACTAAGATATTCCAACTAATGTTTTCAGGCTGAGGAACCCAAAGCCGAAGAATCTGCACCTGCAGTAGTCGAAGAAATCCCAGCTGCCGCCCAAGAAGCTCCCGTAAGTCTCCGATATATCCCTGATAAAAATCCCAGCTCGACCTCCCGATACGCACGTGACCGAGATTCACCATTGACATGCACAGGTCGAGGAATCGAAGGAAGTCGAGGCTCCAGTCGCAGAACCCGTACCAGAAGCAAGTCTAGCGCCAGTTGAACAGAAATCTGAAGAAAGCAGGGCCCTCGTTGAACCTGCACCTGCTCAGGAAGAAAGTGAGGTGAAAAAAAGGGAAACGACTCCCGTCGAGGAGACGAAGAGTGAGGAGCCTGCTCCTGCTCCTCCTGCTGTGGAGGAAACCACTGTTGTGAGCGAGGAAGCGCCTGTGAGTTGTTCCGATCCATAAGCCTAGCGATGGAATGAACTAATTGACGTTTTCTAGGTCGAGGCCGAGAAGGAGTCCGTCCCAGTTGCGGATGAGAAGCCAGCAGAGGTAGAATCAAAACCCAAGGAAACCACTCCCGCCCCAGTTGAGGAAATCCCAATTGCTAAGGAAGAGACGCCTGTGAGTTGCTTATTCTTGATTTTATGTAGAGAGAGAAGAATAATGACTAATCGTGGGCATAGGCTGCTGAGGAAGAGAAACCTGTTGAGAGCGCTGCTCTAGAACCAGAAGCTACACTCGAAATTGCTTCGGTAGAGGAGCCTCCTGCTACGACAGAAGAACAAGCTCTAGTGGTAGGTTTTTGATTCTTATTCTTGTCAGGTGATGTGTGATTGTAAGGATTTGGTCTGACTATGTTTTAGGAAGAGAAGGCCGCTAAGACAGAGAGCGCTGCTGCGCCTGTTGAGGAGGCGGCTGCTCCCGTAGAAAGCGCATCGGCACCGGTAATAATCCTTCTCCTTTCATTAGCGTTAGGAATATCGCTGACCATATGAAGGTCGAGGAGAAGACTGAGAAACCTGCTGCTGTAGAGGAGACACTTACTCTTGTAAGAAACTAGGCCATTTATTCCGTCGCGTGCTTTATTTCTGTTTCGATGGATGTTCATTTGAGGAAACTAACAGAAGCAGGCCGAAGTAAAAGCCGTTGAAGAGACTGCTCCTGTCGAGGAGACGCTCACCCCTGTAAGACCCCGCTTTCCCTTGGATTTTGCATTTTAGTTCAGTCGTGAAGACGAATATTAAGAACATAATGACTAACGAAACCAGGCTGTGGAAAAAGCCACCGAGGAAATCGCACCCGTAGAGACACCAGCTCCGGTATGTATCATCTTGTCATTTCTTATCATCTTGAATTCGTGCTTATATGCCGCATATCGAGCGCCGTTCTAGGTATTCAAATCATCACTGACACGCACTAGGCTGAGGAGAAGGCTGCCGAGGAGACTGCTCCCGTCGAGGAAGTCCCCGCTCCTTCACAGGAAGCAGACATCCCCGCCGTCGTGGAAGAAGAGAAGACTGAGAAACCAGTAGCTGCCGATGAAGGCTCAGCCCCTGCTCAAGAGGCGGTGATCCCTGCCTCATCTGAGGAGACGCCTGCTTCTGTAGAAGAAACACCAGTAGTTGCTGAGCCAGAAACGGCACCATTGGTACGTTGAAACTAGAACTTCTAGAAGAGCACGTGCTTTTAGGACTCAGGTGGATGATTTAAATATATTGATATTTGCTGACGAGATGAATGAACAGGCAGAGGAAGTGAAGAGCGAGGAAAAAGAGACATCTGCTCCTGCTCCTGCACCCGTAGAGCCAGACGCACAGGTACCGATCGAGGAGAGCAAAGCAGAGAAGGCGGAAGAGACCCCCACTGTCGTTAAAGAGAGCTCTGCTCCAGCAGAGGAAGAGAAGCCCACGACCAAAGCTAAGGTCGAGACCCAGACCGAGACTCTCCCTCCTGCAGACCAAACTCCAGCTCCCAAAGAAGAGAAGACCGAGACCGAACAATCGATCCCAACACCTACGGAGCCGGCCGATATCGCTTCCGGTCCGGTTCTCCCTGAGAAGACGAAGAAAGCGGGGTTCTTTTCAGAACTGAAGAGTAAGGCTGCGGATTTGATTAAAGCTTAGAATATGTGACTCAAGCTGGGGTAGAGATTTTAAAGTTGGAGAGGTTGGGAAGGAGGATGAGTGGACGGGGTGGGGTGAGAGGAAGGAAATTTTTGGTGGAAAAGGTGGAAGGGAAGGGATGAAAATGGAATGAATATTGACGAATTGTTTGATGTATCGATCATTTCATGGTTTCAAAACGAAGAGGATAAGATGATTAGTTTGTTTTGTTTTATGCGTATCTGTTTCCGTATCTAGCATAGCGTGCAATATACCTCTCGTTTATTATTGAGAATGGAAGTCGAGTTATGTATTGTTTTCAACGGGGTTTAGATTCAGAATCAGATTCTATGTTTTTGAATCGTGGGGATGAGGATGGTGATCGGGTCTGGTGTGAATTTCCGTCCGTTCGACGTTCGAGCGCTGCTTGAACATTACCAGAATCGGAATTAGAATCACTCACACAACCAGACCAGTAATAAAAGATTTAAAAAACTCCACACATGCATCTTTTCCGCGCGACTTCAAACTCCTAGCATCTTCGCCTATCACAAAATCATATCTGCTGTAAACACTTATTAAGTTGGTTGATCAGCCGTGATCGTGATCGCCACCCCTAGCGCAAACCATCCATCTCATCATGCAGGCACAGCCCTCTTTCCATCCCATCTCACTCCCAACGCCGACTCGGACCCAATCAACTAGAAGCAATCATGAGGCGACGAATGGCCACGTATGGAAGCTTGGGAAGCACGTGGAGAAAATTCTGCGATGTGCAACAAAAACTGGTGCACAAAGATGAGAAGGGGGAATGAATGGAGGAAAAGGGGAAGTGGGGTGGGGCACGTGAGCGGGAAGTAAGCTAGGTACGTGGGATATGGTTTGTATGTATGTATGTATGTATGTATGTATGTATGTAAATATGTTCATTCTGAATATGTAAAGTTTGGTAGTAGAAGCGAATGTAAGAAGGTCGGTTGGACGGACTTCTGTCCTCCCAGTGATGAATAATGTAATGACATGCGATGCTCCCGAATGACCAAAAATGCTGTCCTTCCAAATTTCCCCTAAATGCTAATGCCATCCTTGATCGAACCCGATCGTCATGCATCTTTCTGTTATGCATCTCAAAGAAAATTCGCCTTGAAGAATGGAGAATCGTATATCATAAATCGTAATTCTCCTCCTCCTAGCTTCCGGCCTCTCAAGAGCCACGAGTAAGCCCAAAACTAGGAGACCCGATAATCCCAACTGTGTTGGAAGCCTCGCGCTTCTCTTCCGTGATGCTGAAGTCGAAGCTGGGAGACCCGGTGACGCCGGTATTAGAAGCTTCTCGTTCCTCGACGTCGACGGTGCGGTGATGGAGTCCAAACCCACCCATATGTCCGCTGACACCAGTGTTTGAAGCTTCTGGTGATGCTTCGCGCTTCTCTTCCGTGAGACCAAATTCAAGGCTGGGGGAGCCGGTGACGCCCGTGTTGGACGCTTCTCGTTCCTCAACATCGATGGTGCGGTGGTGGAGTCCGAATCCGCCCATGTGTCCGCTGACACCGGTATTTGATGCTTCGGGCGATGCTTCGCGCTTCTCTTCCGTGAGACCAAATTCAAAGCTAGGGGATCCGGTGACGCCGGTGTTGGAAGCTTCTCGTTCCTCGACATCGACAGTGCGGTGGTGGAGCCCGAATCCGCCCATGTGTCCACTAACACCGGTATTTGATGCTTCTGGTAATGCTTCTCGTTTATCCTCGATGGGACCGAGGTCGAGAGATGGGTCCCCACCGACGATGGTGTGTGGCACTGAAGGCGATGCTTCTCGTTCTTCGATATCGAGAGCGAGTTCTGGTGAACGGCTACTGATTGGAATGCCGCTCATGTGTCCGTTCACGCCAACGTTGCTTTCGATGTTGGGGAGAGGTGCGGAGAAGATGGATGGAAGGAAGAGAGCGAGAAAAAGGATGACTTGAGAGAGAGAAAACATGACTGGAGGATATTAGAGAGAGGGATTTAAGAATGTGAGGTGAGAACTTACTGAAAGGTGGGATGGAAGTGAGTGTTGTTGACGTGAAGTGAAGGTGTGTAAGAAAAGATGAACTGAGATGCCGAAGAACTGAAAGAACGTGACGACTGAAGGAGAAAGAAGCTTGAAAGACCGAGCTTCTTGAATGCAAATGCAGATGATGATGGCGATGAGGAGATGAGGAGATGAGGAGATGAGATTCCACTGAGATATCTCAACCTTATGTATACAGATGATGTCCCAGAAAAGAAGCAGAGAAATAAGGTAGTAAACAAAGAACGATCCTCCAACCTATTTCGGATGACTCTCCACCCCGAAATACTTGTATGGCCTTCAAGATGTCCTGCCAAGGACGAGAATGTTCCGCCGCAATACAAGCTCAGTCGAGTTGACCAAAGAGATTCGAGAAGATCTTGGTTGTGTTCCACCAAGACCCATTGTAAGCTGACCTCCACACTCTATATCCTAGCCGTGGGAGGCTGGATCATATGGAAGGGTCTCATTTGGGGACCCTTGGAAGCTTGATTCGCCCGCTTGAGCAGAAGTATGAGGCGTAGACTGCCATAAATACACACCAAGCTGTATCCGGCGACATGACGTGCCTTGCCGAATGCATGGGTAATATCTCAAAGTATGGTTATCGTGTATAAGGTATAAGCTTGCTGGCGGCTATTTGGGAGGCGTGTTGAGCCTCGATGGGCGTCGCGTGGAGGGTCGCGGTTATTTTGGGAGGGAGAAGTGGGCGAGGTCAGCTGTGGGGAATGTTTCCCTGCGCGTGATTGGCCTCATCCCAAAATAGGCGCTCTAGCGTGGCTTGAAACTAGCGAGGGCATGGGGCTGGGGCGCCAGCGACAGCAAAATCCTCCGGTCGCGAACCCTCCCCTCCTTCTTTCTGCATGCCACCTCATCAAATCAATCTCGACTTTGATTGTTTCCCACCTTGCAAATGCTGTAGTCAGCTATGCGGCATGCGTTCATTGGTACTCTATTGCTCAACACGCGACGTTTCGAAACTTTTACAGTCACCACCTACGTGTTCCTGCTTCCTGCCCGATCGCCCTCGTCCCATCAGGCTATTCTCATGCGTATCCGTCTTCCCGAAACCTTTTCATTCCACGGATACGTCCCACTCGCATCGGCAAGCTGCAGCGAGTTAATCTGCAATCTCAAGAAAAAGGCAGGGTTGATGTTCTAGGAACCTTGGCTGAATCTTTGTTGTCATTTTTGGGAAGCCTTGTCAATCTGAAGAGACACCTGCCACGCGGCTCTCGTTGTTTCCTTCACAGCCCACCTATTCTGAGTGCTTCCGGATGCCGAGTTAATCCTTGGCCGGATCACGATTTTCCGTTGGGTTTCTAATCGTCATAATGCCTTCACGTGCCAGATGAAGCTGCGACTTAGCAAAGGCAGACACCGGATTTCTGTGGTGGTCGAGACATCTTAAGCCTGTGCGTTGATCCATCCTTCATCCTTCAGGCTACTATTGCTTTCTCTGACCGGTTACCGAGCGGCGAGGCTCTCCTGGAATGAGGCACAGCACAGCTGTATGCGCATCGTGGTCGAGGTGGTCGTGGTGCTCGAGAAAAGGGGAATGCAACGATATCGAGGAAATAGATGTCAGCCCAATATACTCATGCATCAAAATCGTCTATCCCGATGTCGCAGAACATCACATGGCATGAAATCATGAGCATGATGTCTAAGTGGTTGATTTCTTGCCATTCGAATTCGAATCCGAATCCTAGAACGATTTCCAAAATGCCTACAGATTTTCTGGCCGCATGAGTGCTTACACTTTATCTTCCCTAAATCTATCATCTTCTATCTTGAGGTTTCTATTTTCAAGACTCTCCTGGTCCGCAATCAATCGAAGAAACCATGTTGTGCTCTTTCCGTGATTTGGAATTAGTATTTGTTGAGTACATCAGTTACAGCAACCCTAAATAGAATTCACGGGCCTGATAATGGACTTGGTCCTCTACGAGCACCAAGGAATAGGATCCTGAACATTCGCGTCGTGTCGATCCTTTCAATGTTTAACCTCCTCATGTCTTGCAGCATTGATGGATCTAGAAGATATTTGTATTTCTGATATTCCATCTGGGAGTTACCTAGGAGTAGGCGCGTCCCTCTACATGATGCTTCAATCCAATGCACCTATCCTCATGAACCCAGTGGAGTACCCGAACCCGTCAACCTTGACTCCATACATCCAGACGCCAATTGCCTTCCCACCCAGTCCTGTTTCATGCTCCTAAAATTTCCTGCTGAATCCCAAACTCCAAGCAATGATTTATTTCAGCAAAACTTCTGTCCATCTGGGAGATCTCCCGTCATTCCTGATGTCTTCGGTACACAGTTGGTATGGGCCTGAGATATTATCCCGCCAAAAACCGCGGCCGGAACCACAATAAACATAACCATTCCAATTCCCATACAGATACAAGCGTTCCTTTTGTTTCGTTTCCCTGACTCCGTGGTATTCAAATCAAGTGGCTTCGACGGCGATTCGGATCTAGAGTAAAAATTTGGATCTGATGGTGGTGTATATGCTGGAGGAAGCACGGTAGATGGATCTTGTGGGGGAAGATTGTGCATTGGCAGCTGAGCTAGCTTAGTAGGTGCTTTGGTGGAATATTGGAAATCTCCGGATTTCTCTGAGAAACTTACTAGTGGCCCATCATCCGACATGCGCGCCATGACTGGAGCAGGTCTAAAGACCAGACAGTGATCGAATTCCGTCCTGGCTGCTCTCTAATATGTATCGAGGAGCTGCCTTATAACCAGAAACCGGGTGTCGAAGAGGGAATCCTGACGCGAGGATACACGATTTTGAAACAGCGTCTCAGACTTGATTGCCTCGACCTCCAAGTTCTGAAAGAACTGAAATTTAAGAAATATCAAGTGCGAATCGCTTTGACTTATTCTGTGTCTTGATCAAGCATGATTGAGACGGATAGAGGGATGTTGTATGGTGTCCAGGCATCGTCGGTACTCACGCCGCAGTGGTTGGGTGGCTGAGTGCCGGCTTTCCCATGTCCGCAGGTCCTGTTTAGCGGAGTGAA
Organism: Mollisiaceae sp. DMI_Dod_QoI; assembly: GCA_009613015.1. Taxonomy (NCBI): domain Eukaryota; kingdom Fungi; phylum Ascomycota; class Leotiomycetes; order Helotiales; family Mollisiaceae; species Mollisiaceae sp. DMI_Dod_QoI. Next base: position 177,591 of record VXCB01000078.1, read on the forward strand.
CACCAACCCGGATTCAACCATCCCAGTGGCTCTCGATTTAGGAAGCGGTTAATTGCCAAATGAAATGCTTGGGTCATGGAAGTGCAAGCGGTTTCACAAGGCTGACGATGCATTCACCAACCAGATGCGAATCCAAAAATACCTGCACGTGATACCATCCTGTAAGGACCAGGATCTTTGGCGCTTTTCAGCATTTCTATCTATTCTGCAGCAGCTATTCTCGACTTCATCTACTGCATACTTTCGAAATTCCAAACGCACGCTTCTGCTAATTTCAGGAATTCACTATCGCAACCCGGATCGCAAGTACCGTCGTTAAAAATGCGATCACAAGAATAGCAGCACAGATGATCTTCCGCCAGGCTCTTCCATCAATAATCTGATGCCCGTCATCATGACTGATTCCTCCTTGCTCGGTGCGCGAGGCTGGCTTCGGTAGGCTGTTGGATTGCGATACTAAGACCTCGTCGAAATTGGCAGCTCCTCGAGTGCGCTCGGCTTCGTGATATGAGGGAGGCGGGTCGGTCGATGATGGTGGAAGGAGTAGTCTGAGAGTTCGTATTAGCCTTGGATGCTGAAGCAGAACATGATGTGGAGGCGAGATAATTTACCCTCGCGAGTTCGGGGTCGCCCATCTCCACGAACGACACTTGGACTTTTGGTGCTGATTATCCTGGGATGCGAATCCTCTGAGCGTTCAGCGGATTGGGGTTCTGGAATCTTTTCTTCTCCGTTCGGATGGATGGCTGCCGAATTCGCGACGTGTACAGTACTTTTTTTTGTCTTGTGAATCCAGCGAAGTTTCGCAAGATTCATCGGTTTTGTTCCTTCGAATGCCCTCGCAAATGAGTCCTGGCGCAGATTCATGCTCTCTTGTATCATTCTTCAGACCTAGCAGCATATCACCGCGCCGCAAAGTTGGTGGCTGATACTTTCGCGACCACCAACATTTGTCTTGTTTCGTCGAATCACACATCGCAAATTCTTTTTCAGGAACAGAACACATTGTTGGAAGCCACTGTTGCTGTTTCAAGATTCCATTGTATGGCGCTTGTTGTTGCGCTGATATTATTTAAATCGTGTTATACTATACAGAAACATGTGGAATCATTCCCCTGCTCGCTTCACTTTCCCACGCCTCGTCTTGCTCCTCCCCATTCCTCTCCTCCTCTATCCCTACTATACAACCCCGCTCCCATCCAAAAACAAAAACACGATCTAATGGTATCTCCCATCCAAAACACCAAACTCAAAACACCCTCAAAAAAAAAAACCCAAAACTCCAAACAAAATGCAATCCAACCATCCACTCAATCACAATTCCCACTCTCCGACCCATCCTCCCACCTCACACAGATATTATTCTTCCCCCACTTAAACGCCACGCCCGCCACCACCAACGCAATCACAATCATGACAATAACCGCGATGAGGAAACAGATGAAGCGGCGGCGGTTGTATTGTTGTTTTCTGTGGTAGGCGGCGGAGGGACTTTCTTGGCGTTTGAAGGGGCTGGGTGCTGGTCTGGGTGAGAGATATGGGGATGGGGAGCGAGAGGGGTAGGGTGAGGGCGAGGGTGATCGGGACTGGTTGTGGTTGTGGTTGTGGGAGAGAGGGTAGGAGGAGGAGAGTGTGGTGTGCGGTGGGAGGATGAGGGAGGTTCCTTCTTGGGCGTGGAAGTTGTAGGCGGGGGGTGGGGCGTTGGGTGGCTGTTTTTTTGTTAGATTTAGTTGAAGATGTAAATAAATGAATAGGAGGGGAAGGAGAGGGGAAAAGGGACGTACATCTAAGAAAGGATTCGGCGAGGGGAGTGGTGATGCTGAGGGAAGTAGGAGGTTGGCTTCCATATCGACGTCGTGGTGGGCTTTATACGGATTATTGGATAATTCCGCCATCTCCCTCTCTTCCTTCCTTCTTTTCTTTGACTTGATTCGACTCGACTTGTCTTCGTAAACCTATCAACTCCGAGAATGCGTTTTTGGCTTTTTTGTTTCTTTCCTTCCCCTTTCCTTTCCTTTTCTTTCGTTCAACTAGAACACAACCAACACAATACCAAAACAGAAGATCGAACAAATAAATCCCCAAAATCCAATAAGTGGGTGGGTGGTAAGCCCTTTACATACTCCTCTCCCTTCCTTCCTTCCTTGCTTCCTCACCTACCTAGCCACTCAGCTAAGTAGCTCGTATCCCACCCTCCCAAAAAGAGAGAGACCGAATCAGCCATCAGCCATCAGCCATGATCCCCTCCGCCAATTTGACATACAAAAACCGCTCACTCACGGTCAGAAAAGAGGAAAGGACAGGCCAAAGCCAACCCTTCTAAGCCCACTCGCTTGTCGAGCGGGCTTCGCTAAGGTGGCTGAGCGGGCTCCGAGCCCCGCGGAAGGAAGGAATGGAATGTTCGAACTTCGTAGTGTGCACGGGAACGATTGATTGGGATAAGCGAACGAACGAATTGGGAGGGTTTGGGAATGCGGGTGGGGGTTGGTTTACGATGTGAGATGAATTGTGCCTTGTTTGTTTGTGGTTGGGAGTTGTGTCGTTGGGTTGCGAGGTGCGAGGTCGGTGAAGGGAAGCGAAAAGGTGGGGGGAGGGAAGGGCATATGATAGAGAGATATCGTGCATTTGGACGGATTTGGTTCGTTTTTGAGCTGGAGGGGGATTTGTGAGAGGTGTAGTTTGTTTTTGATAACTTGATCGCTTTTTCTACGTTTTTGGGTAGAGCTTTTGAAAGTAAGGATGTGCTGAACCTGGTGGAATGACGCAGAGCTTCAAGGCTTCGTCGCTAAATTTCGGCGCTGCTACGGTGAGTTTTGGGGGCAGAGTCGCTAACTTGTCCAGGCTCTCCGGTGGTGGAGGCTCAGCGCTTCAACGCTAATTTTCAGCGCCGCACAAGCCCGGTTCAGAGTCGGATTCGCTAACTCTAAGGCTCTCAAACGCTGAAATTCAGGCATCTCGAACTCCGTGGAGGGGTCCAAGGCCAATTCTTGGAAGAAAAGAGACTTGGGTAAAACTACTTACTCGTTACATACTCTCATCTCGGAGCTTGAAAGTATAGTCCTTATTTTAGGGCTGCAATTAAACGTTAATCTTCATTCTCATTAATATATAGTGTATTCCAAGGGTCTGAGTGATACCGAGATCCTGCTTGGTCTGACTAATGGAAGATGTAGCATGCGTTGAACGGGGGAGATATGTTTTTCCGTGAGAATTGAACCAATGGTAGAGAATGCCTCACTAGACATCGGAAGGTTCATTAGAAGGGATATCTGAGTCAAAAATTCTTGTGTTTTTATAGCAGAATAGGTAGGTCCAAGGAAAATTTTGGAGGGCTAGATAAGGTCCTTTTAAGTAAATACTCGTAGGAATGAGTGTGTGCTTGGTCCATCATGATGTCAAAGAGCACCTAAATTGCACATCTTCTTAGTTCAATCTCATACGCGAGGTAATAAACAAAAGTAAGGAGAATAATGAAGGGATGGTGATACCACGAATTTCAATTTTGAATATACGCAAATCTCATCAAGTAAATTCGTTTTGTGCCGACTCTAGTCTGGACTTGATCGTGATGGCAGACGCTCGTCTGGATAGCTTTATTAACAGTCTCCTTATCATCACTCGATGCTCGGGAGAACGCCTAATGGGACGAATATAAGTTGTTGTGATGCGGAAATGCCTTGTGCCTTGATGCGTTTTGACATGTTGTGTTGGTGCTAGAGAAGCCGGCGTAAAGTGAGTGGGGTGGCTGTGTGGCACGTGATCAGCTTTTTAGGGATCTCAGATCTTTTCATCCTGTGCCTCACGGCTACGTTCGCATCAATAATTGACGGCCCAATGTTGTGGAGGCTCAGCAAGGCAGTGTCCTTCAATCCGAGTTGGCCAAGCTGTCATTGCGACTCGAAAATTTCTTATACGGAGAAACACCCTGCGAAAGCGTGCGCCGATTCGAGGAATATTTCAAACTCGAATGACCTTTCCCCGCAGACCCCCGAGGGCTAGTATTACCTGACTGCCGGACGAAACATGCAACAGAATGTCGATCATTCAAGGAAGAGCTCCCAAGATCTAGCAGATCCAATTGCGATGCTGGTTGCTGGATTCCCCATGATAAGTGTCCTGCATATCACCCAGGATATGTGCGGGGTGATGTGCTGGGAGAAGGGCCGCGTATTGGTTCACGACAGCGCATGCAGGAACAGTTCTCTACCAGCAAGGATGTGAATGCGATAAAGAAAGATTTTCACTCTCTCAGTGAGCTTGCGGGGTTATTTAACCCGATAGAAGCTCGGGAGAAGCTGGATCGATGTGTGCCAAGAGCTACCTAGGTTCATAAAGTTTTGAGCCCGAAATTGCATTTGGGATATATGGCTATCTTTGTCCACAACCTCATGATTGTTGTTTTCACGATTCGCTGCTTGATCTTTGTTTCGTCAATTGAGTTCCGAAATGTTTCTTGACTGCAAACAAGTCTTTTGGACTCTGTTTCCTGTTCTAGTGAGCGCCAGGACAGTAACTCACAGTATTCCAGCAAGTGTGCCTACTTCTGCAGCACTTCTGGACGTTGCTCCTGTTGGCATATCGTGAGTTGGCTATGCAATTCTTTGGTAGTGACATTTGGGATTGACGCGAAACAGTTTCGAATTTTTTACCTTCCCTTCGTACTTTCTCAATGTCACGGCGACGAATCAATGCCTACAAAATTTCGAGGCTCTGACGGGAGTATGGCCTCCAATTCGAATTGGGGGTACGACGCAGTGAGTTGTATGTGTGAAGGATATGGAGCTGTCTGATGAAGAGCAGAGATCGTGCAACTTATGATCCTACCACGTCAGCATATGTTGTGTACTCAGTTGCAGCATCGATTGACGCGCCTGCGAGCTTGACCTTTGGGAAGTCGTTTATGTCTCTTGCTGGGACATATGCCGGGGACGTCGTCGTGGGTGAGCAGTGTCCGGCAGACATCTGGATTGCCTACTGACAGTTTTGAAGGTCTTAATCGAGGGCACAACAACATCTCAAACACAATCGCTGCTGCCAAAGTAGCAAAATCCACGATGAGCAATCTGCGAGCAATCGAGCTTGGGAACGAGCCAGAATGTATGAATTACAATATCATTTTGCAGGTACCCCACTAATCTCAATAGACTATTCCGGTGCCTCTCAACCAATTGCTGTGGCAGCTGGCACCTGGACGCCTGCTGTCGACGCAGCCTCCCAAGACAATTGGGATATTCTCGTCGGCAAGGCCCTCCACACCACCTCCATCATCCAAGCAGGAAATTCCAACTCTGCTCCTCCGAAGTGGGGAGCCGCAGAGCTCATCGCAACAGAGAATTCTACAGCACAATCTTACGTCTATGATTATGCGCATCACAATTATCCCGGCGGGAAAATCTCCTCGTTAATGTCACACAGCACTATCAGCTCCAACCTTGCAGTTTTCAATGCTGATATTGCTGCCGCCGCTACCACTGGAAAAGACTATGTTCTTGGGGAGACGAACTCGGTTTCTGGCGGAGGCGCAAGTGCCGTCAGTCCTCTCTTCGGCGCCGCCCTTTGGACGTTGGACTATTCCGTCCTCGCTTCCGCGAAGAATATCAAGAGAACATATTTCCATCATGGCACGATCGGTGCTTGCTACTACTGCTTCTGGGGTCGCAACTCTATGGGAGCCCCTTATTATGGAGCATATGTAGCGACGGCATTCATGGCCGGTGCGTCTGCCATCAAGGAGTTAGATAGTGGGACAAATAATTATGCGGGGTATGTGGTTTATGATAAGGCGGGCAAACCACTAAGAGTTTTATTGATCAATAGTGATTATTACTCAAGTGCGAGGAGAGGATTTGTGACATTTGTGTTGACTGGATTGGGAGAGGTGGCCACTGTCAAGAGTAAGAGGTTGACGGCCGCGAGTGCGAATAGTAGGGTTGATCAAGGTGGAAACCCGACATTTGGCGGACAAACGTTTGCGAATGGTACGTGTGTTGTGGATGGGACGGAGACGTATGAGAGTACGGCGGTGAGTGGCGGGACAGGGAGTTTCGTTGTTAACTCGAGTGAGGCATTGGTTATCTACCTCCAGCAATGACTCAAAAGTAGACCTGCCTCAAAGTAGCATACGAAGATGCAAGGTCTTGGTAATCAGTAAATAGAATCAGATGCGAATAAAAACATATACACTATCCATCCCAGTATCAACACTCTAGAAGATTGCATTCTCAAGGTCAGAGTGGTCGACAAGCAAGCAAGCCAAAAGCTAGTATATTTCAGCTAGTTGATGTATAACAATCTCTCAACTACCTTCATCTCGCTTATTTGCTGATTAACAAGGTAGAATATATGGGTGAAGTATGCTATCCTCACAAGAATTCGATTTTCGCCTTCTCAGATTTTTGCACTTTTCTCCTTCTTTAACTTTTCTTTCTAATATAATCACAAATAACAATTTTGCCCACTCGAGCTGGCCTGTAATTGAACTCGAGCAATCGCCGCTTTGATCTGAGCCGAGCCTTAAGTCTTAAGTATGCTAATAATTTAGCTAGATTTAACTTCAGGAGTCCTTTGCCAGTCCCTCGCGAATCAGCTATAATTTCTCTATTATTTACATCTCAAATAATACAGATTACAATTACGTGTAATATAACTACCCCTTTAAGCTTATCGAGATTTTGTATTAATGTTCATTCTCGCTCCCCTGTCATATGTATCAAGGGTCCTCACCGAGTCTATTTAAATTTCCTTTTACTCTATGTAACCTAGAGAATTATTTCACCGGTATGAGTTCTACCTTACGAGCTATGGAAAATAGTCATTGGGATATATGAAGTAGAATTCAAAGGGACTAAATTAACTACTGTTTTACAGTAGTAAGTAGCCTGTTTTATAGGCACCGAACCCCCTAATCCAAGTGCATATAGCTGAGACTTTATTTGTATCAACGACTCCGATATTCAGCTCTACAGGATTTCCAACTACTATAAGCTCCGGCTCATAGAGCTCTATAACCCTATATTTGTTCAGTATAGCTATAGTAGTATTTAATATTATTAGTTATTTAATTTCAGGCTTTAAGTACTAGTGGCACTAGATTTCAAATAGATTTGTATAACTTTCCATATTAATCTCAAACAGTAATTTTGCTTACTTAAGTCCATTTTCGTCTTTGAGCCTGAGTAGTTGCTACTCTAACCTAAGCAAAGCCCTAAGTCCTAATCAAGCTAATGAGTTAGATAGACTTTGCTCTAAGGGTTCCTCTTTTGGTCTCTCCTGAATTGGTTATTGTTTTTATATTTTGGAGGAGGGGGGTGGGGAGTGAGACATTTCTGAACCCCTAGGTCTATTTGGTACTTGGAGTACTACAGTTTTGAGTACATCGGTTTGGGATACCATACCTCGAAGTACTTACTTCTGAAATACAATACTTGTATATACTACAAAATGGCGTAGATGCCTTACTTTTACTTTAACCCAAAGTAGTGCGGGTTGCAGCAAATACGCTTCGGACTACTCTAGTAAGATTAGGGCAAAAAGAGTGATGTCCTGGGACAAATGAAAGGACTGGAACTCAGCTTGGCGGCAATGTGAGCAAATGAATAAGAAAACCGGAAATAAGCATCGGGCGCAAACCTGGTTTTATTTTCTTTGAGGAGCAAAACTGTTGGGCCATGCAAGCCGATATGTTGGGGTAACTGGAGGATGCCTAACGGTCACGGTCAAAGTTACCTTCCCCAGAGTGTTAGATGCCATTGTGGTAAAGCATGAATATGGTGGGCAAATGATTGTATTGTATGGTCTAAGGTCTAAAGTCTCTATAACTAAGGAGCAAAGGAATGAAGATATAAACTAAGGGGATAGCACCTGGATCGAGACCCGAATAGGAAATGCCTCGTCACACCATCGCATCACGTTACGTGATGTATAACTGATATAAAAGATGGAGATCTCCTAGAGACTTTGTATTAGCTGCGCCTTCTAGCTTCTCTTTAATAACGGTTGATAATTCGAGCTAAGAGAGAACTACTCTCATTGCTCAGGAACAGGTCCTTCACAATCTCTTCTTAAAATCACCCGGCGTAATAAGCAAACCTCACCCTCGATAAACTATTTGCATTTTAATTATAAGATTAATAAGAGCCGTTTCAGTTATAGAATTAGAAGAAATCAAAACGATTTATGTAGCTGTGCAACCATCTACTGCTGGCGGAGCGATACCAGATAAAAGACAGAGCAAGCTGGAGACGTTTAAGTTGCTTCAGGTTGCTAACTGGGATAAAGAGCAGGCATATGATAAAGACTCGCGGAACTGCACATACTACTCAACCAAGTGAAGTTACGGTAAACAATAGAGAGGTGTCAAAGGACTGCGCTTTTTTATCACCCTATCTGAAAACTTGAACTTTTACCAATTCTCAGGCTTCAAAAACCCAACTGATGCAACCCTTGAATGCCTCCGACATAATTATTCGGCGGAGGCAGTGTGTAGTTCTCCCAATGCTCACTCGCGAGCCTATCCGTCAAAGCTTGCTCAGGCACCACAGCCTCATCCTCAGAGAACTCCTCATCAGCAGCCAAGTGCTCATGTCCCTCTTCATGGTCATGTCCCCCGTCATGACCGTGTCCATCGCTCGCTATGATGCGGGCCGCCACGGACAGGTCAACCGGCATCATCATCATGCGCGCCGAATTCGCCGGCTTGGACCGCGACGAGTTGTTCTTCTTCGGCTGCGGCAGCCGCACTCCCTGGGCCCAGTTAAAGAAGTTGTCCTTGTCCCAGCGCTCCTTAACGAGCTGCAGCTTTGCGCGGTTATTGCCGAAGTATACTCGCTCGTGAGTGTTCGATTCTAGCGTTGCATCCGCGAAATTGATGAAGGAGGCTCGCCCCATCATAGAGAATGGGCGCAACTTCTCCTTGAAGGTCCGTAGGAAGCCTCGCATGTCTTCCTCTAGAAATTTCCCCTGCCATCGCATCCAGATGTATGTGTGGTAGACACCATCACGCCAGCGGAAAGCGGTGGCTGAGCGCTTCTTCCTCTTTGCCTCCCCGCCGGCGTGGATCCAAGTAACTTGCAATAAACAATCTTCCCCTTCGAAAAGGCGTTTAAAGGCCGCTATCTCATCTCGAATAATAGAGGTAACACTCTCGATCCTATCTCGGTCGTTCTTAAAAACGAAAGAATAATAGAGACTATAGGCCGGATTTTCGGGGAATGCCTTTACGGTTTCCTCGAACCACTGGTTAACAAGCGTCTCGTAGAGGAAACGCGTAGATTTCTCTTCTAACGATCGCCGCTTAAGTTGCTTTGCCAAGTCTTTATGTTTGACGTACTGATCGATTAGTTTGTCGAAGTCGCCCTTCTTGCCATCGAAGTAGACGAGGAAACGAATCATGAGATCTTTGTCGGGGCTCTTTTGGAGGTCGCAGACCCATGAGCTGTCAATAGTGAGTTGATCGGGCCAATCGGTCGTGTAGAAGCGGTTCATGGTTTCGAGGAAGTCATTCGCAGTCTCTGTCTTCGGGTACCACGTATACACACCGGCCACCACGGTGCCAGCTGGGTTCCGCAACTTTTGGACATTCATTTTGAGTTGGACCACAACACCGAAATTACCGCCGCCGGCACCGCACAAGGCCCAGAAGAGCTTGCCCTTATCTGACTCGGAATCGTCACTCTTCTTAACGGTGACCTTGTTTCCGTCGGCGGTAATAATGGTGGCCTCTATCAGAGTATCGCATCCCATCCCGAAGCTTCTTGTAAATGGGCCGAGACCTCCACCTAGAGTAAAGCCGCTCACCCCAACTGTGGCACACCGCCCGCCGTTAATAATGTACCCGTCGTGTTTGCCATTAACTAGTTCCTTGTAGGCGTTGCCCCACTTCGCACCGCCCTGCAACGTCACCGTCTTCGTCTCCGATTTCATGTCGAGGTCGACGCGCTTCATCTTCGCGAGGTCTAGCGAGATGCCATTCTCGTCACTGGCGGTCGAGAATCCTGCGTAGGAGTGCCCGCCGTTCTTGATCGTGATGGGAATATTCTGTGATTTTGCCTCCCTAACAATGGTTTGGACATGGGAGGACCGCTCGGGCTGAACAACACAACCTGGTCTTGCGAAACGGTAGAGTAGGTTGGCGGTAGCGATGGAGCTTTCGTACTTTGTCTCTCCAGGCTTGTAGACCGGGATTTGCTTAGACTTGAGAGTTCCAATGAGGGCGGTGATGTCGCCCATAGTGTCGAGCAAGTATTGAATTCGGCGTTTTGCAGCAGCCAATGCCTGAAAGGGGATTAAAGATCCTCGCGTTAAATCTGGCAGTTTCTGCTGATTTTCCGTGAGACGCGACGTCTATATCTGAGTAAATGGAGGCAGGTTGAGTCTCGGAACCTTACGTGGTTTACGAAGTATGCCTCAACTGCTTTGGCACCCGGAGAGCCTTGGTTGCCTCCTATTGGCAGCAATATAATCGGAGACACGAGGCATGCGCGGCCCCTAAGATTGGACACAAATAACACGGTTATTGCCGCTGAACGTTTTGCAATGAGGCTTCAATTTAATGGCTTGATAATCAAGCAAGCTTGCAGATTTTCGTTGACTCATATGTCAAGCATTAGATACATGGTTTTGGGCTGAATATCCCTAACCAATACACTTGCATCGGGACCAGTGTACTGTGCATAATGATCCTTGCCGCTATCTTCTGCAGCCAGTTTCGAAACAACTGAATCCGAGGCCGGCAGTTAGAAAAGGAATTCTAGTAGACAAGAATCAGAAAGTCTTTTGAGTGGCAAAATCCTTTTTTGCGCAAATGGCTCTTGGGCCGGTAACCCTTTAGAATAATGAGGGTATAAACTGATTTAGAAACGCAATGACAAAGCAACTTGTATGTAGATCGAGAGGTCTCAAGATCCGATCAGTAGAGCTGCAAGCAAGCGATGGTACAACCAAGTAGTATCCTGTCCATTTTCTTTTCCTCTTTGACAAACCTTCATGTAATGACCAGGCAGTCGTGTGGAGAGTTCAAGTTGCTCTCATCATAGCAGTCGGGCGGACGTCTGGAAGGAGGCTTGCATACTGCAGATTGATGAGCTGGCTATCGGCCCACAGTCCAGAGCAAAATGTGGCCAATCAACACCATTATTACTCGAGCACAATTTCAGGCGGACTAGCTTACACCTCTAGGAACTCATCTCATTCATTGATTCACTAACAGCTCCTGAGATATAGATGGCAAAGCTGCCGTGGTGGTGATGTCTGGACTCTGGACCCCCAAGTCCTGCATGTGTACGACTGGCTCGGCTCGAACGGCCAATTCCCAATAGGACACTCGGTGCGGTGGCGTACCTCCTTGCTCTTGTTTACCCCTCATTTTAGGCAGGATTGCAGTTTCACCTGTTGATAGACGCCATGAAAGCCCAGATACCCCATCGACTGGTCACTGCTGTCGTTTGCGGCTTTTAGTTGACCAATCACACCACCAGGATCGTGCTTCAAGGCCCACCTTTTTTATCCCCTGCTGCTCATTTGATGCTAACAGTCGTCTACAGCAGTCGATAGGATAGATATCGACACTCAACTTCAATCCTGCGCAGGAGCGCAATGTCGGTAGGTATGCGCAGATCTCAACTGATAATTTTACTCAGTAGTACTTCTGCTCCGGTAGGTTTGTGAGTATTGTCCGGACTGTCCGGTGAAGTGGTCCTCTAGGAACCCCTCTCAAAGCATCTATTTAAGTTGAAATTCTACGAGCATGCCGAGCGCAAGTTAGGAATATCCAGACCTCACCTCTTGGTTTAGTTATCTTCTCATCCAAACATCTCTTTTCTTCATCTCAATTCCCAGCTTACCCTACGCAAGTTCATCATGTCGGATTTCCTCCCAAATGCATCTTTCGCCACAACCGCGCGGAGCAAGGCTGCCATTTTCACGTATACCCAGAGCTACTACGGCGACATAATCGAAATCCAAGGAAAACTGTCTTGCAACCCGGAAATCTACACAAGGACTAGTAACGGCACTACAGTTTTACCTATCAGCGAAGATCTCCCTCCTAAACGGTTCACCCCTTTAGCAACAGTATGCACGCATGATTGGAACACACGGACTGATAGGGTATACAACTCCCACAAGAGTATTTTTAGGTCATTTATTATATAGAGATTCTAATCGTTCAATAGCGCTATGTTTTCTATCTCGACGACAAGAACAGGCTTTGCGACACATACTTCGACACTCAGTGGCACCAGGGTTCTCTTGTTTCCAAGAACTGGGTGGCTGCTCCCTACTCACAGCTAGCGGCAATCCAGTTGACTAACAGCATTGGTGCCAACTTCATCTGCGTCTACTACCAGGATACTGCCGATTCTGGAGACATTAAGCAGGTCAGCTACTCCCACTCAGGCTGGGAAGCTGGCCCTCCGCCCATAAACGACCCTCCCCTCATCAGGACTTCTCTTTCCGTCGTTGCGCCAGAGGCAGGCATTAGATCGGCTGTATCTCACGACAGTGCGGCGCCCGTCGTGTTCTTCCAGTATAACAGCTTGGGCCTTGGGTCTTCTCAGGACCTGGGAGATGATGGTAGGCCTCTGGCCCTCACAATGCTCTACTTATTAACTAAGATTGGAAAGATTACACGATCTACCCCATTCAGCAGCACACACGCGCCATGTCGGCACATGCCAGCATCGCCGCGGTCGATGACGGCAAGAATTGTTACTTGTTTTATACCTCCGACGACAACAGCGTGCAGCAAATGCGTATTGCCGCTACTGGAGCGATCCACCAGCCAGTGTCTGTCGGGCTGGCTATGCAGCCTATTCCGGCTAGTCCCCTGACTGCGATGATGTTCAATGACGCCCCGGGAACCATCATTCTATTCTGCCTTCTACACTGGGCGACAGACACTAAGTCCACCGACAAAACCAACATCTATGCCGCTACTCTCACTAGGCGCTCAACGGCAGATGCGGATGCGGATAACTGGAATGTGTCTGCGCAGGTACGGCTGAGACACTAAGAGTGCAATCGTTTGCACTATTTTGCCAATAGGGAAAAAAGGAAAAACAAAAATCAGACGTGGGTTCCTGTGTACTCTGCCCTCTGATCACTTAGGGGATATAGGTAGAAGGTGTGACGGCACATGCCTCGCCAAGCCTCTGGCGCGACTAGGTTCGGTGCCGTTTCATGGGGTAATCTTGCGGGCACTCAAATAGGGGTGCTGAGGATGATTCTTTCCTTTTCTTTTTAATCTTTATCTTCTCCTTCGTAGCAGGCCTATAAGTTAATCTGCTTCGATTTACTCGTGAAATGCAGATTTCATGAATGCACCGTTACATTTACTAAAATTATATATTTGGTGAATACTATAGCAATTTCACGAAATTTTATAATATCCACTAATATAAAATAATTAAAATATATTATTTCACTTAAAAGCTATTAACTTAATATATCTTTTGTCGAAGTAAGTGACAGATCATGCTGTGGACAGATGTCACGTGCTCAGGGGGAAGCACTGGGAGCACCGGTCCCAAGCTACCGGAACGGGAGAACCTTATTCCGTGGAGGATATAATACCCCTGAGTCCACTCTCTTAGAACAGTAACTCTAGTCAATATAATCACCCGTTCC
>VXCB01000079.1:0-184793 GCA_009613015.1 Mollisiaceae sp. DMI_Dod_QoI
CTGTAGAAGCTGTAGAAGTTGTGAATTATACTTAGTGTTGAGGAGAAAGTGCTAGAACAGCATGGCACTAAGCTCACCGCCTTACAGGGGGGGTGTTCATCATTTGCTGAAACCCCCTTTCGTACATTCTCAATTAACGTTTCCGCTCTGCTCCTACCTAGGTAAACAAGATCCTTCTTTCAACACCTCGAGTTCAAGATGCATGATTTATCTAGTGCACCAGAGTGTAGCCTTTGTCTTTTCAAAGAAGTGAGTTGAAACTATCGTGGAGGTCATCAGCTCTAGTCTAAACCTGAGACAACATTAGAAATGAGATCATGCTGATAACGTTGAAACTTCTACACCCTCTTTTCGCTTCGTTTCTTAGAGAAGTAGCTATACTTGGTGCTACGGAAGGAGAGTACTTGCTCGACACAATGTCAAAACGTGTAGATTTTGATGATCTCTGTCGTCTGATTCCATGCGCCAGCATGCGAGTTCTTTCCTTCTTAGCCCAGTTGTTCACTTCCATCTCAATTTCGCCATCAACCATTACAATTTCGAGGCCGAGGTGTCTCTGTTAGCATTTGTTAACCTTAAAACACACAGCACGAAGCTTGTTCCGGGCTATTGAAGAACATTGGAAATGCTAGGCTGCAGCTGCGGTTCCAACCTAAGATCCGGAGGCTCGTCCCGCAAACCCCCAAAATCGCTCTAGATATTTCAGGTAAAAATTTCCCAAGATCATATGGATCAAGCATTTGGAGGCACTGAAAGCTCCAGGAACCGCATTGCCCATACTGAGCAATGAACATCCAATCGCTTTGGCTGATTACAGCACGGGTTCGTTAGTTCACAACGACCCAGCAGCCGGTCCAGCCGAATTTCTAAAGGATCAAAAGTCGTCCTCCTCCTAACGCTGCATGCCAAGACGGACAATCACCAAAGCTTCACGTACTAGCCATACAAGAAGCCGGGACATGGCCCTATTCTAAAGCTGCTTCGGTGGATAACGTCATGGATAAGCAGCAATCCGAGTCTTCTCACTTGCTGGCCCGATGCCAGTCTCTTCCCGTTTGCATGACGAATGTAAAGCCTCCTTCGCCTCGATTTTTGGCCGAGTAGTATGCTGGTAGGATGGCACGGTGTTGAGCGAATTGGCAGCTGTCAGGCAACCCACGGGCTCTGATCCCATCCCAACTCGGAAAACGCGAGCTGTGATGCAAGGCATTAATCGAAGCTAAAATGATAGCAGCTCTGAGTTCCAAAGAATAAGAACTACTTCAGCACTCCCTGAATTTCCGCAAAGTTGTAGAGACTCCCGAGACAATTCACCTACGAAACCATGATGGTCTATTGTGTTGCCTTACTGTCGTTGGCTACCATAGCCACAGCGTCCTTTGTTACTAATCACAACTATCGCAGTCCATCTCACTTTCATCCTGGTTTGGGAGTATCGCTTCGTAAAGTTGCAGCTCGGAACAACCCCAGCGCAGCCTGGAATTCCTCGCAGCTATATTTTACCCACGGGGTTGCAAGTGGAGACCCGTACGACAACTCAGTGATATTGTGGACCCGAGCAGCACCTTCTTTAGACGATGACAAGAGCAACATCACTGTTTCTGGTAATGTTCCTCTGTATAGCCACGAGACAGAGGAATACGTCAAAGCTAGCAAAGCGCCAGTCTGTGTCGAATACAAAGTTGCTACTGATGTCGCCATGAAGAATTGCGTTGACGCAGGAACCGCTTATACAAGCTCGGATATAGACTATACAATCAAAGTTGAGGCAAAGAATCTGAAACCCTACACTCAGTATTGTGAGTTCTGGCGGTTTGTTAATCGAGCCAGACTTTCTAACACTGCACTTAGACTACCAGTTCAGTATCTGTAACTCCAATAACGTGAGTCCAATCGGGCGGACAAAAACGACTCCTAGCAAAGGCGACAAGGTCAACACTGCAATCAAGATTGCAGTGTATTCTTGTAGCAACTATCCTTTCGGATTTTTCAATGCAATCGGTAACCCGGCGAGAAAAGATTCCGTTGACTATGTTGTCCATTTAGGTTCGTTCATCATAAATATTTGCTGTTTTTTATTACATGTTTATGGGAGCTAGGAGCCTGAAGCTTTCTCAGAAGCCGTCGTAATACATTTGCTCATTGTGCCTTGAACAGCAAACTAATTATGAAGACTTCCGGGACAGCTGCTAGGCTCCGAGCTCATTCAAACTTTCTGTATTTACGGTGCTAATTCGTTGGGAAGGCGATTATATATACGAGTATAAGAATGGAGATTACGGCTAGGGAAACAGCATTGGTCGAATTCCTCAACCAGACCGAGAAATATACACACTCTATGACTACAGGAAAAGGATTGCAACTTACAGGACAGATCTAGATCTTCTGCTCAGCCACCAACAATTTGCCTGGATTCCTGTTTGGGATGATCACGGTGAGTATGCTCCTCGTGTTGGAAGCATTTGATGACTGATAGATGTACAGAGGTTGCGGACAACACTGTAACTAACTCTTTCCTTTGTTTCGCCCCTCATTTTTGCTGCGACATAACTCTACGGTCACGTTTCATTGTTCTCGAGTCTTCCTCTTCGGAGTGGCATTAATTTGTTGCAGTTTAGAGACGGTTCTGCGGAACTTAACAACACAGAGGACTCGTTCATCAAAGATGGAGGTGTCTCTGTGGATCAACGAAAGTAAGCATCCCTTTCTTCTTCTCTTTGAGGATTCAAGTGAATACAACTCTACCATGGGGATGGAAAATGTTCTGGTGCCCCTTGATTGTCTACTCTTGACTACAATGCCCTGAGCGGCCCCTCGATTATTCAACTTTGAGACTAACAATATTCAGGATGAATGCAGTGCGAGCCTACTTTGAGTGGATGCCTATACGTCAAGTGGAAATGGATGACAATCTACGAATCTGGCGTAACTTTGAAATTGGGGATCTCATGGATTTGATTATGCTTGTAAGTCACATCTTCTAGGAAGAAATCCCCTCTTCTAGCTATCCTTTGAGCTTACAGCTTGGTTACCCCCACACATGTGCATATCATTTACTCCGAGTACTTCTGGCTGTATATTACTTCCCAAAATATATAAAAACGATATTCTGACTCTGGGGTTTGGGGGACAGGACACTCGTCAATACGATCGTTCGATAACAGATTTGTACACTAATACCGACTATGTCCACGAAATCTCCAACGATGCTGGGCGTTCTCTTATGGGTTCTCGTCAAGAGAACTGGTTTTACAATAAACTTTCCGAGTCGTCTAAGCGCGGCGCTGCATGGCGCATCATTGGAAATCAAATCGTTTTCTCCCGTATTAACGAATCGATTTCATATGGTAACGAGAATCCTCTCGATTACGATGCATGGGATGGATACTTGGCAAACAAGAATAGAACGCTTGCGCATCTATATGATAATAAGATCAACAACACCATTTTCCTCGCTGGAGATAGTCATGCTTCTTGGGTCTCTGACTTAGTATGGCTAGACACACACCCTTACGACCCAGTAACAGGCGATGGTTCCGTCGGCGTGGAATTTGCTGGGTCAGCCGTCTCCTCACCTTGTCCATATGGACAGAACATCACTCTTAAATCCGCCAATAATTATTCATCTATCCTTGTAGATTCAAACCGCGAACTTCAGTGGCAGGACCTTTACTATCGAGGTTATTACGAGATCAGCGTTGCGAAGGATGCTGTCCACGCAGCATTTTTTGGCATGCCAACAATCGCCACGAGAAATGGGTACGAGATCTCTCTCGCCAACTTCACCGTCATGAGCGGTGCAAATAGACTACTGCGATCTGGACACGCTGTTGCTGGAGGGGTGGCAGAGAGTGGGAGCCTGAAATATGGAACAATCTCGGGAACAAATATCACTAATGATACAGCTACCGGCCTGTATTTCATCAGTAGTTACAATCTTGACACTTCTTAGAAGTTTATTTTCGGTCTTCGGCTGGGGAGGAGATGCGGACATGTGGACGAACGTATTCTGCTACACTAACTATATGGTAACTAGAATAGGATAGAATCGAAACTTTCAACTTCCTCTTCAGCACATGAGATAGTCACTAAGGCACCCAAAGACATGCCGTTCATGTCTGAAACGGTGTATTGAAGATTGCACGTTAAAATCCCGCTGTGTCGATAAGAACGCTAACAAACAAAATGTACCATATCAGATCATATTTTGACAGCAGGGCTAGCGAGCAGGGAGTTGAGCCTTCGATTCAAGATAGTTTGAACCTTTTTGGATGTATATTTGATGAGATCGTAGTCGTCCTCTTCAGGAATGACTGGAATTTTGTGATCCCATCATACTCAACCAAACATCAGATCAGCCAAGCATGATGTATTGGTAGGATATGTTCTAACTGATTGGGCAAGACTCAGACGTTCCCGTCCTTCCGTCGCCAAAGGATTTTGTGCAATTCACTTTGCAATGTTGGTGGCGCTCAGGTGGCTTGGAGAACAATATCAAGAAATCCAAGGCTTCGTATTGTTCTTCGCCTCTCTTTCATATCTTGTTTCCGCATTCCCTCACTAGCGGACGCTAAGAACGATACTGTTTTATCATCCAATCTAGTTGGTTGGACAATATGATCTATCCATTCTCCCTTAGCATTATTCTGCTACGCGTCCCAAAAAAGTCTCGCGAACTAGTATTGTTCAAGGTCTACTCAAGATCATGATTTTTCCAGACCAGCGGCCTCTCATATTGTTTTCAAGACATTGTTTCTATACTCAGTTATAGCTTCTGGGTATATTAATTCTCTTCTTTGAGCCCGCTTTCGATCTTTCTTTCTTCTTCATACAAGTTCGCACTTCTTCGAGACGCGCTTTTCAACCCACTTCAAAGTCCTCGATCAATCAAGCTTTCCGAAATCTACTGCTCTGCATTCAACTATCATCAAGATGTCTTCGCACCCCTCTTCCTTCAATCCGCTCTCGCAGAATGTCACCCTCCTCGCGGCTGACGGTGTTACTGCTGTCAACGTTACCATTGCCACCCTGGATTCGTTCTTCCTCTACAATTGCCGAATCACCATCAACTATGGCGCTCAGATTGGCGCATGCTTGGTCATGCTCATCATCACAGCCATCCTTACAAAGGAGTCGAAGCGTCGCAAGCCTGTCTTCATCCTCAACGTTCTTTCGCTGATTCTCGGCTCCCTTCGTGCACTTCTTCTAGCTCTCTACTCTGTCAGCCCCTGGACTGAGCTCTGGACATACGCAACTTTAGATTTCAGCTTGGTTCCCCGATCTGCATACGCTACAAGCATCGCAGGCACTGTCATGCCTTTATTGATGACTGTCACAGTCAATGCATCGCTCGTCCTCCAGACTCACACTGTCAGTAAGGTCATGAAGAAGAAGTACTACTACGTAGTTACTATTCTCTCCTGCATCGTCTATTTACTCGCTGTCGGTTTTCGCTTTGCCCAGGTTGTCACCAACTCTAGAGCCATTATGTCCGCTGGTTTCTACTTCGCGAATGCTTGGATTACAACTGGAGCTTTGGCAACCGAGACCATTGCTATCTGGTACTTCTCTATCATCTTCACTGGCAAGCTCGTTTGGACTGTTCACATGCGCAAGCATTTGGGCTTCGAAAAGTGGAGCTATATCCAGATCCTTGCTGCGATGGGTGGCTGCACCATGGTCATTCCTTGTGAGTACTCGTTTCCCCCCTTTCGCTCCATTGATGCTGACTTGTGAAAGCGATCTTTGCTTGCCTCGAATATGTCACTCCGTCCGGTTTTCCAGAAGCTGGCTCGTTGGCCATGTCTATGGTTGCACTTCTCCTCCCTTTGTCCTCTCTGTGGGCATCGATGGCCACGACCGAACGTACCTCCTCTTTCAATGTCTCACAACTCTGGGGCTCAAGACAATCTCAAGATGGTTCTGAGTGTGGGCAGAAGACCTTCGGCAGTCATTCGACTCATCTGACAGACTCTCATTATTCGAGCGAGAGAAAGGGGAGCACTGTGCCTATCAACCCGAGCACAAACAAAGCCGTAATTGAGAAGGCACCTGTTAAGGCTTCTAGAGATAGCACGGAGATCGATCTGGAGATGATGGGTGTTCGAGTTGACCGCTCTTATAGTGTCCATAGCGATAGGATGAAGGGTTACTGAGCTGGTGGCTGAGGTCTTTGGGCGTTATGATATGGGAGCTGGTGTACATGGAAGGGTCGCGAGGATTGGATTTCATAGAGGTGAAGGTGTTGGGGGGTGGATATTATTTTGTGCTGGATTGTGTCATGGGTGTGGTCTTTTCGCATCTCGCCAGCACATCACATTGCTCTTTTCTTTCTCCTGTTGACTATGACTATGAGAGCAGTTCGTCATTTAGAGACGACAGGCTTTATTGAATCGTACTTTCCTTTCTGATTTAGTCACCGAATTGATCCCTATCTCTCCCTATCTCACGCCTTCCTGTGAACATTACTCCCATTCTAAAAATGGCAAGAGCCGTACCGAGGAAGCCAAAAATGTTCTGCCAATTGCCGTATGCCTTTATCAGGTCTTGTAGTCATTGACTTGTCTCCGGGACCTGCGACTATTCTTCTGCCTAGTAAGGGACTCGCCATACCCCTATTTTGGAGAGATTAACGACCTATGTAACACTTCAGCTAACGGAGTACAGTCGGCAATGCGTTCTCGAATAGTCTCAACTCGTGCTTCTCCCCCCAACAATGCCCATCGCTTGAGATACACGAAGTCCGGCTGCAGTCCCGCAATTCGATACACACTGCCCAGCGGAGTCCCCGCCCCTTTATCAGAGTCTCCTCAGGTCCAGAACCCTTCTGTTTATACGACACACAGAATCTCGTCCAACCTGGTATCTCTAGTCACAAAATTTGAAGCCCTCGATGCTCTGAGCCTACCATTCAAAGTTCCGTCGTTACAGCCAGCTCCTCTAGAAGTTTCATCTCCGGTACGAAGACGAGGAGGTGGTACGGCGACAGGAGCCTTTCGAAGACTGTCCACAATCTTTAATCAAAGAGGAAGTGGTGGGGACAGGGAGGATCCTTTTTTTTCTGAAGGAGATGCAATTTCAAGCAGAGAAAACATTTTCAATTTGTCTAGTGCCAAAGTGTTGGTCTCGCTCAGCAAAGCAGATTCCATGAGGTCGAAAAAAGTCCAGAACAAGAGTAGTGGAAATAGTATTAAGAAATGGGGGCGGGTGGCCAAAGTTGGGCAGGACTCACCTGCAAGCAATATCACAGCGCCATATGTTAAGAACGAGTTTCCGACCAAGAACAAGGGTACCATTCGAGATAAGATCAGATTGTATGATGGCGGTTGGTACTCTTGGTTAGCCCAGCATGGTAATACAAAGACTGACATTTCGAAATCGATAGCAGTATCTGACGGCAGCACGGCGAAAGGGAAATCATCTACTGCTGGATCGTTCACACCAAACACCCCTACCCCGGTTTCCAGGAAAAGACCAAACGAGAATAGATACCATCCGAGCCCCTCGACAGGGAATTCAAGATATACGTCCAATCAACAGTCCAGTAAAGAACAAGGTTCGCCAACAATGCCTTGTCAGCCGTCTTCGAAGCGAAGTCTCTTGCTGGAACCAGGTTCAGCGAACCGATTTGTTAGCTCAAACTCACCATCCAAATCCTCTGTTAGCAGTGTACATGTATCGCCTAGAGCATTTAACCGAGCAAGAAGGGAAAGCGACACACGAATCGCGAAGTTACTCAGCTCGCGAGATGAGAATGTGGGGCAAGGTTTAGATAGGAGCTCCGCTGAAAAGAGGACAATTATGCCACAAGAGGCAGAGAGGGAGCAAAGTATGCTTCGAAAAGATATGCATGCAACACTTGATCGAAAACAGATTAGTGACAAGATCCAGCTGCTATATCGCGCCAAAAGTCTGGAACGGAACCAAGCCTCTAATCAGATAAAGAATTCGAGAACGTCAATTCCGGCAACAGGAATAAGCAGCTATAATACTGGTAATGAGCTTGCCGACTCGGACTTTGCCAGGTACCTCAGAAAGAAATCGTCCAAAGTTGCCGCTATGACCAAGTTGTTCAATAATGGCTCAGCACCAAAACCTTCAGTCATAGTTCGGACTGCTCAAACAAAGCCAGTCTTTTCCACCCAATCTCCATTTATAGAACATGGGAAATTAGCAGCCACGGAGGCCATGCCACCGCCAACTCCACCCCTCATGCCCCAGTTGATGGCTAAGAGGAAGTCTACCATTTCGCCGAAGACCGTGTACAAGTTCACTAATGTCCACGCTGATGCAAACTCTCTAGGTAAATTGAGAATTAACGCGATACAACAGCCGGCAATGCTACAGAATAAACCATCACAGCCAAAAGGTCGGACTATCAACGAGAAAGTGAGGCTTTTCGAGAGTGCTCGAGACGACAAGGAAACAATGCCTATAAGAAAACGAAGCGTATTCACAAGAAAGCTGAATCGGTCGTTAAAGAGCTTGTTCGAACCACCTTCATCGAGGAGAAGTGAGGATGAGAAACAAGCAAGACAGGGAAGAGGTTTAAATGGAAAAGAAGTGGCGGCTATCGTTGATGAAATCCAAGATATAGGCAAGCCAGCGAAAATTGGGAAGGGAAAGAGCACACCTGTCGGAAGATGGAATAGAGTACCGCCGGCTCTAGTCTCGAACGGAGGCGATGGTGCGGTCAGTGAGAAGGGAGTTGGATCTCCTTCCGCTGCCGAGGTTGAACAAATGGTCGTTAAGGAAGCAGAATGTGGACTGAAGGAACCAAAGCCCGTGCGAGTCGCAGAGGTTAAGAGAATGATGCTTATCTGCAAAGAACGGTTTGGAGACATGATGGATAAAGAGAAAGTACAGACTAGGAGGTCTTGATATTCCTATTGCCATGAAGCGCTTCAACTATGCTCCGTAATGCCCGTCTGCCATAGTCTTCCTAATAAAATGATCTCGCGTTTCGTCGTTGTGGCATGTTCAATAAGTATCTAAACCCATCCCCTTCCCAATCTTCTTCACCAAAGCCTTCTTTAGATACCACTCCCTTGCCAATGTCCTTGTCATCTTTGCAAATACCGCCGGCGTGATTCTACCTTTCTCAACCGCTCGTCCTAAAACAAACAGCGCGTCTCCCAGGCTTCGCTCCTCGCACACAAGGTCATACAGTTGATTTGCCACTACTGTTGGGGCTACTAAAAGCTCATCTACGTTGGGGGCAGTTCGATGTTGGCTTGACTCTATTACGGTATCTGCATCATGGAGAGCGGTATGTAGGATATTCGTGTTGTTGTTCAAGAGAGTATTTAGAGATTCTAAAGCCTGGATCTCGGCTTGCATGTTCGAGAGTGTGTTCAACATGGCTTTGTGTTGGGCGTCTAGACCTGGAAGACTGGACGTGGTTTGATTAAGGGTGTGTTGTCGCTGTGAATATATAGCTCGGCTGAGGTTGTGGAGAAGCATATCCTTTTCTGGGTTGGGTGGCACTGGAGGAGCAGGAAGGTTTGTAGACGATTCGGCTGGGATGTCAAGCACGAGTGGAGCATCTAGGAGATCAGGGGGAGGCGGCGGTTTTGGTTTTGGTTGTTGTGGTGCTTGTTGTGGATATTGTTGCCATTGAGATTGTTGGCCTTGGTAAGGAGTTTGTTGTTGCATATATGAGGGTGGTGGTCGGTTTAGTTGGGCATTATATTGTGGGTTCATATTTGAGGGTGGCGGCGGTTGCTGGTATGCCTGGCTTTGGAAGGGTTGCCTGTAAGCTTCCACTGGAGCATTCCTAGGGGGACTAAATGAAGAGTCTCCTGCAATGAACTGCCGTTGGGGTGGTGGAGGTAAAGGCGGAGCACTCTCATATCGAAGAGTGCTACTTCTTTGTGGGGCATGTGGTTGTGCATTTGGTGGTTGTGCTATCTGTTGGTTGTATCGTGTAGTTTCTTGGTTGGGCTGGGGTGGAAGAGGAAGGCCACTATCTCTCCTCGATTGCCCAACGGCCGAGTACGGTTGTGCATTGCTTGTAGGTTTTGGTGGCGGAGGAGGGGGTTGCGCTTGTTCGGCGGTCTGAGCAGGAGATTCGGGCGCTGGTCGTCCCACGCCAGGAGGTAATGGTGGGATTGGTGGAGGTGCTGGCGCTTCTTGAGGGCGGGGAGGTGCCTGTTGTTGTCGAGATATAACTGGAGGCTCTTTCGCAAATATCTCCCGTAATATGGCTAGGAAATCAAGGACGTTTGACTTCTATGACCGGCAGAAGTCAGTATGTAAACTGTAAAGAGCAATTGAGAAAGAAAACTTACATCCCAGAATTCCGCCCACCCTACCAGGTATGGGTGGTATATCTTGCCTTGCGGATCAACATGCTGACCCGGCCTGACCATCATTCCCTCAGTTGGCGTGACATATACTAGCGGCGGCTCCAGCGGATATGCATGAGGAATCCATAATGCTATCGGGAATCTGTAGGTCGTTCCCCGAAACACGACTGGAAGGGTGCCTGAGAGATGGAGGAGGAGGGCCGATTTTCCATTCTCGTATGCTGAAACACTTCAATCAGCCTTGAGCAAGAATTTCCTTGCATTGTATGTGCGTACTGTAGACATCGGTACGTGGAGACAGAGAGGAGTAGTGTGAGAGAGTCTGCGCAACGTCGTTGTATGTACGGTTCACATCTTTGTATTCCTATGAGCACTTAGCAATAATCTCTGGCAATGCGCCAGATATACTTACACTTGTCAAGACACTATACAGCCAGTTCAACACCTGCTGCTTGACAGCGGCCATAGTCACTTCAGCTTCATACTGATGGACGTTGAAACTATTCCCAGTAACTACCTTGACGTTCTTGGCGCAGGTCATGTGATGATATGCGATCTGATCTGATCATCGGTGGAACAATGTTCCAGAGGTTCTAGAACAAACCTTTGAGTGGCTAATAATGATGCGAAACCTCAGCCTCTTTTTGCTCGTTTCTCTTCCTGTCTGATCCACTTGTCCGCGACGTTCCGAAGTCGCCCGCCCACCTGCTTTGTAAAAGCTGCTCCAAGCGTCATGGAGTCATGGACACAATCAGAAATTTGTGGCGCCAGTATATATTTCTCCCCAGCACCCTCGATTTATTCCACAAACCCTCTGTCGTACATGCGCAGCACCACCCAGATTTCTACAACGGCTGAGGAGTATCGGACATAGATCTGACTACTCCTTGCGTCTGGAACTTTACCCCCCACGAAACCCCACCAGAAGAATGCTTCCACCCATCCCAGTCCTCAGCGACTACGGAATATCACCAGAATATGGTTTTCTTCCGGCCGAGTTGCCTCTTGAGAGACTTCCTGATCCATACTACAATAAATGGGAGGCTATTGTGGCAAACCTCCAAGGTTTGATCTTGAGCAAACGTCTACGCGGGGTCATTGATCGACTTCCTGTCCTCTCCACTGCCGGTCTGGAACATGACTCGGAATGGCGAAGGGCATATTCGTTGTTGAGTTTCATGGCTCACGGCTACGTCTGGGGTGGTGACAGCCCTGCAGAGGTTTGTGAACTCTGGGCATTCGCAATGAGTTGCGATGCTGACAATTTCATAGCGCTTGCCAGCCTCGATCTCAATCCCATACCTGCATATTTGTGCGTACCTTGAGGTTCTTCCGGTTGCCACATATGCTGCAGTGTGTTTGTGGAACTTCAAACCTCTATTTGCAGACGAACCCATCGATAACATGGAGAACCTGGCTACACTGACCACATTCACTGGGTCGATCGACGAATCGTGGTTCTACCTCGTGTCTGTTGCTATCGAAGCTCGAGGAGGTCAAACGATTCCCCTCATGCTCACTGCCATTCAAGCGGCTAGACTCAATGATAGTACCACGGTGACGATGTGTCTCCGAGCATTTGCTGAGGCCTTGGACGACCTCGGCACCCTCTTGCAGCGCATGCATGAGAGTTGTGACCCAACCGTCTTCTACAACCGCATTCGACCCTTTCTAGCTGGCAGTAAGAACATGGAAGAAGCAGGGTTGCCAAATGGAGTCCTCTATGAAGATGGTTCTGGGAAGGAGGAATTCAAGCAATACAGTGGTGGCAGCAATGCTCAAAGCTCCATCATACAATTCTTCGATATCATTCTTGGCATCGAGCACCGTCCAACTGGTGAAAAGAAGGACGCCTCTTCTGAGAGCGAACTCGAGGGAACAGCGCCACCGGCTAAGCACAACTTCTTGCTGGAGATGCGGAAGTACATGCCTGGGCCACATCGTCGTTTTCTCGAGGACGTTACTAGAGTCGCTAACATCCGCGACTATGTGGAAACACATCGCAACAATAGCGAACTCACGCTGGCATATGATGCTTGTCTTGCAATGCTTCGAGAACTTCGAAGCAAGCACATCAACATCGTTTCTCGCTACATCGTTCTCAAGTCACGCGAGTCGAGGTCTCAGTCTCGTTCAAAGAGCCCTGTTGTGGAACGTCGCAAGATGGACTTAGCGACGGCTTCTCGCCAAAACAAGCACGACCCTGCGAGTAAGAAAGGGTTCAAGGGTACTGGAGGAACTGCATTGATACCTTTCTTGAAACAAGCACGCGATGAGACTGGTGAGCCAGCCATCGACAATTGGGCAAAGCGAGTCATGAACAAAGACTTCAGCACGAGAGGCAAAGGAGATTTCTTCCTAGGAAAGCTTGATAACCTTCCTGATGGCGAAGTTGACTTTGGTGGGCTCGCTGGAACCTGGACATTGGATGACAACGCAGGTGGCTTGTGCCACTACTAGGCCAAGGTCTTTTGGTGTTCTTGCAAGCCTAGTACAGTCCAACATGAAGTTATGGTCGCCTTACTTACGATAGCAATTGAAATTCTGCCTACACTTAGACTTCACATAATGCTGTTTAGTGATTCGTCTGACATTGACAGTTCATTAGTCTGTGCTAACAGTGCACATGCTCATACTTCATTTCGTAACTCCTTTCCAATATATTTTTAATAAATCAAGTGCGCCCAACGAGATGATTTTATCATCGCGAGTATGTCGTGTCGTGAGACTTGTACTATTGCTCGCGTGCGTAGATATATATCTATTCGTTGCATGTCCTTGTGTAGGCTTCAGTAAATCCATTCCAACTTCAGGTAGATAATATCCCTCCTTTTGCCCAAAATATGGGGGACAAGATAGCACAACCAAGCCGGATTAGATTAGAATTAGCACGTTAAGATTGATTTTTAAAGAGCCTAGTGCACCAATGCAGTTAGCATACCTCTGCCAAATGAGCGTGAAAGGAATTCGGGGGTAAGAGGCATAGATTCAGAGCGGCAAATAAGCATGAGTTTGCGGCTAGGGTAACGCTCGAAGTAATGCAAAAGAGAAAGTCTGCTGTGGAAAGTTGGGAGGAGGAAAAGGCAAAATAAAGAAAAAAGCTCACCAGTCACTGTTAGCGTCTACTTGAAAATTCATGATATTGAATTCTGAATTTGCACCATTCCCAAGCTCTGGCATGTGCATCTCATTACCAGATACATGGTTCATTTCATTACCTGGAGCTACCGGAAGCCTGGGAACGTTGAAAAAGTCGAAAACGTCTAAGTATTCGAGTTCATTCGGTGCTGGAGTTCGAGCAGGAGTAGCCGATGGTATCCTCGAAAGGGCAATATGCTTTGGCTGCCTTGAGATTAAAAAATCGAGGCTGCTGCGAATTAGCATCGGTTTTTGAAACAGCAAAAGTGGTTCTCTAGTAAGAGACGAAATACGGGTTGGAGGCAAAACGCAATAAAATCAGAGAGGAGTAATTAAAGGGAAAGGCCGGTTACTCGTATGCACATCGTCTCATATCTGCCAGAATCTTGACAGATGATGGCGTGACGCGTTCGCCGTTTGCATCTGCAGACCTTTCTGAGTCTCGATGTTCATCAAGAACTCGTTGCAGGATTGCAGTATATCGTTCTGCCACGAGCCAATACCTGCCCATGTCACGTAAAGTATCAACAAAGAACGAAATCTGCGGGCTTAGCCGGTGTTCGATGGTAGAGCCATGCACAAGTAGTAGTCGTGCAGCTACCCAGAGCTGGAATCTTATTAGCATACTAAAAATATATTTCTCGGGAGAAAGCTCCAGAGCTCAGGGCTGAGACCTGTCTTGAGAGCTCAGACAGAATGATGACAAGCCATAAAGGTTCTCAAGATGAGCTCCCTTGGAAGAAGAAAAAGGAATTGAAAAGTAAAATAACAACATATCATATGGTTATGAGAATAAGCCTTACAGTAAATGCAAAAGGAGGTCCTAGCTTCGGAAGCATCCCATTCTGGACAACAAATTCTCCCAAGGCGGCAATGTTCTCTACTGCTCCATGACATCGTTGACTAGCGCTGTAAGAAGGGGTGAAAATAGGTGAGCGAGTTGTTGGATAAGCAGCTGAAGAGTGAAGTCTGATGACTGTGGTGTGATATGTAGCTGCAGGTATGTCAGATGCTTGTGCCACATGTGGCGTGTCAGATTCACTCACCATGAAGCATTACCCAGCCACAGTTGATTGACTTATTTCCGCCGGGCTGAAAGAGTTTCGCCATGTTCCCATAGTCAGCTGGCAGATCGAACTTCCAGGAGGTAAGCATATTATCTAGCTGTCGGTACTCTCCTTGCCACTGCTCAACATCAGAAAGTGCGCTGATGTCGACTGGCTTCTTCAAGAATTTGTGTATCCTGGAGAGAATTCCGAGAATCTCGATATAGTAGGAGAAGGCACCTAGATTCTCTGGCTTGTCTACGTCGTATTCTGTTCTCTCAGTTGTTCGAAACCACCTAGTCGGAACAGATTGATTTTTGCTCCAGAGATCATCTCTGCACGGTAGCGTTCTATCAATCTCCTTTTCATCCAAAGCGAATTCAAACGCGGTCGCGATAGTAGCGTATCTGTCGAGTAGGTATATCATCCAAAATAATCGTCGTCGCGATTCCTCTTCTATGAAATTATCTGCTTCAGGCAGAACCATTGCTCGGAGAGTATATATTGAAGGATAATTCGGTGATACGGAAGACGACGTCGTCTCAACAGCAAGGCCTAGTTGAACGACGGATCGAGTGATCAAAGCCAATAGATTCCATCCAGGAGGCCCATTACTGCTTCCAACAAGATCCAAAGCTAAGATGACTAGGGCTTGTAACGCCTTGACCGAGGAGTTTTCTAGCCCATATAGAAGAACTTTTTGCTTTGAGATATCATGATAATGCCGCCTCCTATCTTCTGTCAGTCGATGATCAGTCGAAAATCTCAAAGTCGTGGCTACAATAGCATGCAGCAGTATTCTATCGGCTTCTCCAAGTGTGGCAGGCCCGAAGAGTGCATCCAGGGTTGAACGACGGTGCAGTATTGGACACCAGGTATTTACATATTTGAAATAGAGGTCGACTAAAGCGTAAAGCAAGTCATATGGAGGGAGTGCCTGATCTGAGGAAAAATCCGTTTGAGATTGTGTTATATTGAGACTTGGTGACTCGAGTGGTGGTTGAGAGGTGCTATAAAACCCAGGAGCCTGTCCGGATTGCATAGAGCCTGCCGCTTCATGGGAATTATTTGGCTGCTGTATCCCTTGTTGAAAGACATCGCCATGCAAGGATGGCATAGATGGAGTTTGAGGAATCGGATTTCCAAAATCCATCGACTGATTTCTTGAAAAGGTGGACGGCTTTTGAAGAAACAGAGCTGTCTCTGCATGTGGTACATGGCCACGAGCGTTCTCTTGTGGCCGGAAGCCGGGAACACTTTGAGGAGTTTCATGGTCACTAGGAAGACTGTTGCTGTGATTCGTGAAGGTGGACTCGAGTATTTGAGCATGTGAGCGAAGTATATCTTCCAATCTGCAATATATCAGCTCAGATTGGTCACTGCCTCCATCACTCAAAAATAAGGAGTTTTCCAAGCAGTAAAGTTCACAGAGGAAATGTTAAGAACTTTTCAGAGTGAAGCCATATGCAGTTGCAAATGCAGTTAAAGATTCGCGAATATTTCTTACCGGTCTAGCCTTTGCTCCAACTCGCGACCGTAGCCGGCTCTCAATCCAGGTTTCTTTCGCTCTTTATATTCGCATATAGCCCCATTGCGGGTGCACCAACCGCATGATGGTTGGCCTCGGTCACATTTCACCTAATCCTATTAGCTCGCTGAATATGGGCATGCACCATGGCAAAGAGAGGATTTTGTAGAGATCATATGAATGATTCAGTAATGATCAGACACTCATTGTCTTTGGGCCAGATTTTAGTCGCCAGCAATTAGAACTTCCTCAAAAAGAGATAAAGGTCTGTAAGGCTTGAAGCATCAAGCAATGCCTGGAACTGAATGAACGAATACGAGGATAAATCGTTATCAGATCCACCTCCACATCAGCTACCGAGGTGCACGAATTCGTACCTTTCTTTGCTTGCAAAGCTCACATCTTCGGCGAATTGTCAGCCATTTCTGATCTTGATTTGGAGGATCGTCATCTCGCTCCAGTGTTGCAGGAGCAGGCTCGGAATTGTCGAAATCGACATCATCAACTGATGAAGGAGACATGGTCCTTACGATACAGACATTGGCCTCCGCTGTCTTTTGCGGGGCCTCTCCCCATTTTCTCGCGCACTGTCATCGTCGCTGTACGCATGCTCATCGTCACTTTCGGGATTATCTAACCCTGAACGCAGGGAATTTTGTGGCGACTGTTTGATATCCATTGGGAGTGGACGCGGGCGCGTTCTGGTGGAGGCTGAGATGGGGATTGTTTCGGTTGAGAGATGGCCGAGTGTTGTTTCTGGAGGAGGAGGGCTCGGTGAGATTTAATCGCGAGCTGCTCGACAATTGTGGGGGAGGAGCTGGAGCGTGGAGAAATCCACTCGGCTATCGACTTCAGGCAGAGCAGGCGTGGATCACGGATGACCATTCCCATTGACCATCGCATGCCGGTCCGAAGTCACCTTGAAACGGATGCGTCTGCAGAACTTTCACCGGCCGGCGACACGCTGCATCATCAGGGCCCAGGAGGGAGCGTCTTGCGAGTGGACGTGAAGACGGGTTGCAGAAGCATTCACCAATTAAAGGGAGATATCCTCGTACTGTATGAAGAGCGGGCTAGGAGAAGTCGTTCGAGGTCGTCAACGTCGCACTGCGATCGCAGCCATGTGACCGGCCACCCCCAGAACGGCGACATGCATTGCGGGGGATGCCCCAGCCAAGCACCGATGCAGCACGGTCAAAGTGGTGCCAAACGGCCCAAGACAGCGCTCTTACGAGGTTGAGTCCACGCGTGTGACTGATGGAAATGGCGCCTGGTCTCTTCCGGAGAATACGGAGGGACAGTACATGCCCTGGCTGTTGTAAGTTGTAAGCTGTAACAATTGTCCCAGTGTCCCACAAATCTTGGGGTGTTCTAACTTCCAAGGCAGGTCTCAAAGGGCTGCCTCGTGGCGGGAGTTGCACAAGAATTAAAGCTTCAACGGCGCCATCGTGGCTGCGGTGCGCAAGCCATGCCTTTCTGTTGGAGGGCCCTGTGCCCTGTGACACAGACCGCCAGGGTCTCAATCCAGCGCTGCACTGCACCCGGGTTTCCTGCTGTACCCCACGCAACACAGCGACGGCAAATCGTCGGTGATCCCAATTCGCATCGAATCGTGATTTTGATAGAGTCGAGAGTCGAGATTCGAGAATGGCCGCGTGGGGAAATCAATTTGATTGTCTCAACAGCAGCAATCCCAATTGAGCGATGCCGGCCACTTCATCGGCCCACTCTGCCTTTTAGCTTAGTCTCGGCCTGTTGGGTCAATCTTATGCCGACCCCTCCAAAGCTCGAGTACCGCCTCCGTCTAAGTTTACTGTGCACTTTCACATCTCAGGTTGTGAATACAAAAAGCCCTCCAATTTTCTGTGTCCAGTACCGCTGCATCCAAATTCAACTTCTTGCCCTCCACTGTCTCCCGTTGCTCCGAAAACATGGCGGCAACCACAGCGCGTGGTTTCCCCACCATCAAAGCAATTCGAACATTTGTTGTCGATGGCGTGGGTTCCGGAGGTGACTACCACAACGTTAAAGGAGGCCATTGGTGAGTCCTTGTATAATGTATAACTAGCCAAGTCTAACATCCACGCAGGCTGATCGATACTCCTATATCGACTCCTATGTCACGATGGGAGAAGTATCGGGCTTCGAGAACAAGCTGGGGAATCAACGTCCTGGGATCTTTCTGTGTAGAGATTGAAGGCACAGATGGTACAGTGGGATTCGCGACTGGCTTTGGGGGTATGTGCATCTCTAACTCCATGTATCTTCCCAAAACTAATCTCAACTCAAGGTCCTCCAGCATGCTGGCTCGTCCACCAGCACTTCGAGCGATTCCTTATCGGCGCGGATCCGCGAGACACCAATCACCTCTTTGAGCAAATGTATAGAGCTTCTATGTTCTATGGACGGAAAGGGCTTCCTATAGCAGTGATCTCTGTTATTGACCTCGCATTATGGGATCTGCTTGGTAAAGTCAGAAACGAGCCAGT
This sequence comes from Mollisiaceae sp. DMI_Dod_QoI, assembly GCA_009613015.1. Lineage (NCBI taxonomy): Eukaryota > Fungi > Ascomycota > Leotiomycetes > Helotiales > Mollisiaceae > Mollisiaceae sp. DMI_Dod_QoI. The sequence goes on from VXCB01000079.1 coordinate 18,509, forward strand.
TTATAAGATGATCGGAGGAGCGACCAGAGACAGGTTGGATTTCTACTGCACTGGCCCTGAGCCCGTATCAGCGAAGGCAATGGGCTTCTGGGGTGCCAAAGTTCCGCTACCATATTGTCCTGAGGAAGGACATGCAGGCCTAAAGAAGAATGTGGAGTTTTTACGTAAACACAGAGAGAGTGTCGGACCCGATTTCCCAATCATGGTGGATTGCTACATGAGTCTCAATGTTCCATACACGATAGAGATTGCAAAGGCTTGCCTCGACCTTAATATCAATTGGTGGGAGGAATGTCTCTCACCAGATGATACGGATGGATTTGCACAAATCAAGCGTGCCCATCCTCAACTCAAGTTCACAACCGGAGAGCATGAGTATTCAAGATATGGCTTCCGAAAGTTGATTGAAGGCCGAAATCTCGACATTATCCAACCAGACGTCATGTGGCTTGGCGGCATGACTGAGCTTCTGAAAGTCGCTGCCATGGCCGCTGCTTACGATATCCCTGTTGTTCCTCATGCCAGTGGACCCTACAGTTATCATTTTGTTGTTTCTCAGACGAACTGTCCATTCCAAGAGTATCTTGCAAACTCGCCGGATGGAAAGAGTGTTCTGCCAGTCTTTGGAGATCTCTTCCTTGACGAGCCAATCCCAGAAAAGGGGTATCTTGACGTTACACAACTCGATAAGCCTGGCTTCGGGTTGACATTGAACCCAGCAGCTAGATTGATTCCCGCACAATACTTACTAACGCCTAATCCGGAGAGGCCTTTGGGCCAGCCAGCTGCTGCTTCCAAAGTAGTCGAAGCTAAGAAAGACGAAGATCATGGTGGACTTATCAATGGAGTTGTCAACAGTGTGAAGGAGCTTCAGACATCATAAATAGTGTTGTGTAATTAACTCTGGGGATTTAGTACATTATATCGTCCGAATATAGGTGGAGCTATTACCGTTACCTTCGGCCATTTCCAATAAAGATAACATTCTTCGCATTGAAATTACGAAGTTTTGATATAACCTGTTTCTTAGTGTGTCTCGTGATATGACCTTCCTGTGCATCAAACAGCCGAGTTATGAAAGTGCTCTAAGATTAGACCTGGTCTTCGTATTTGTTCATTATCAGATGCAAAGTCCGATATTCGCAATGGCGTGCATACGGCTCTTCTGGCCTCATTTTCTGTCCATCTCTCCGAGAAATAATAGCGGTCCCTGAAGTTGCTCGGTCGTAGATGTCTGAAAAAACCGACCCGCGGGGTGGATTCCAGGGGTCCTTCTGACCCGAGCTCCACTCCACCAGACCGCGACCTTCAAGCTCGAAGTTTCACAGCTGAATACTTTATAGGGCTTGGTGGTGTTTTTAGCAATTGTCAATAGCGAGGCCGCGGATTATTAAAGTTGTAATCGTCCAAGCTTAACTTATGGACATCGGTTAGTCAATATATTTGAATTATCCCAATACTTTGGACAAGTACTTAAACGGTCTACGGACGATCCAAGGGAGGGTAGTGCCAATTAAGCGCGCCCCACCAAAATCACCTCGGTTTTGCGTGTTCTTGATACCGGGTCCCACTTACACTACAACTTCCACGGAGTGGTACGGCTAATTGAGATAGTTCTTGGACCAGTACACCCCCATGATCATATGTTAGTTCGCCACAATTATGGAGACTCGCTGCTTGAAAATGTGAATGGATCGCACGGATCGAGTTTGTATGATGCCATAGATTTCTACCGCAGCAAAAAGTTCAAAGCAGCATAAGATCTCTCCTCTTCAAGTTACTGCAATATAGACGGGTGTCAAGAATCTACTTGGTAGGTAGGATAAATGATTGTACCCATGAGGGTTTATACTTCTAGCACTTTCCACATACAAATCGAGCAAAAATGGCTCGCTGATTGGTCGAATCCCCTAGCTCTGTCTGTGCTCTCGAACCCTCATGTGGTACACTTATTCACCCAAACACCAAAGTAGCATATGATCGAGGGGTTGGGGTGAGGGGGCTGTAGGGTAGCTTTTAGTGTAATGCCAGAATACGCGTCTTGCGTTGATGCATCATTCTTCTCATCTTTGATCAATGAACTCTATTACTCTTGAAAAATTAAACATCATGAGATAGTGAAGACAACCTACCCCACCATGCCTCACTACCTCCTCCTCTCCAAAACCGCCGCCATAACAGGTGGAACGACAGGTATTGGACGCGCCATCGCACTCGAATATGTACGACAAGGATGTAGCGTCGCTATCAACCATCTCAACCTACCTAGAGATGAACACCACAAAGCCTCTTTGCTCGAAGAAGCGGCTGCTATTAAAGAAAAAGATGAGAAAGCAGGAAGACTGATCGAGGTTGAAGGCGATGTCACCAAGCCAGAAACGGGGAAGAATCTCGTGGATCAAGCCGTAAAGGAGTTTGGAAGACTGGATATTTTTGTTAGCAATGCGGGAGTTTGTCAGTTTGCTGAGTTCTTGGAGTGAGTTCTTGTTTCCTTGTTCTTCTCTATACAGTTGCGCTCTATATTAGAGGTGTAGAGAGATTTTTTGGAGCTGTATGCAGGAGATAAAACCAGGGGAAACTTGACAACAATAGCTAACACCTCCAAGCCTCGACCACGACCTCTTCGCCTCTACCGTCCGCATCAACCTCGATGGCGCATTTTACTCCTGCCAAGCTGCCGCCCGCCAAATGGCAAACCAAGGCTCTGGTGGCAGCATAATAGCCATATCCTCCATCTCCGCTCTCGTTGGCGGCGGATTACAAACACACTACACACCTACAAAAGCTGGCGTTCTATCCTTAATGCAAAGCATGGCAGTAGCGCTCGGAAAATACAAGATCAGGTGCAATGCTTTACTCCCCGGAACAATTAAGACACAGCTGAATGAGGAGGATCTGAATGATGATAAGAAGAGAGAATATATGGAAACGAGGATACCACTCGGGAGAACGGGCGAGCCAAGCGATATGGCAGGGCCAGCGGTGTTTTTGGCGTGTGAGGAGTTGAGTGGTTATGTTAACGGGGCGCAATTACTGGTTGATGGAGGCTTGTTTGTTAATTTGCAGTAGCTGGACAACGAATGATTCAAGCTCTCTCAAATAAGGTCAATGACAAACCTCACAAGTCCGACTTATATGATAATACCCACAAATAATTAAAAGCAAAGCCCTCCACTTTACATAAAAGCAAAAGTCTGAAGGATGTATGACGGATGATGGCTCTGTTTCGTAGACCCATAAAGTGGCCACGCCAATCTAGTCATAGGACAATACGAATTCAAGTCTAAATGGATAGCGTGACGTTCGCCTGCTGTCTTGGATAAATTGAATGGTAGATTCAACCATAACAGTAAATCGATAATCAACATCCACAAGCAAAAGCGAATTTCATCCTTGCCTGTTCTTCTGCGATCCAGCCTCTCGCTATCTGAGCCACGGCTTGGGATCGATTTTGTGGCCAACTTTGGCACATTCCCTTCCTTTTTGCCATTACAGAGAAGAATGATCTGCGAGGGACGTCCCTTGTTTGGATAGATAGTTCCCCATGTCATCCCTGAAGTCTTTGCAGTAACTAGTTGCATTCGATCATCCTCGATGAGACGATACATTTAGGACTCGGCAAAATTCTCACCTTAGACATCCGGTTCTGCAATCACGTTCGGTTTGTTGACTTTCTTATTTGCGAGATAGATTTTCTTGTCCTCCCCCGACTTAGGTTGATGTCCTATATCTAAAGAGCCTCCCCGGCATTTCAACATAAGATAATCCTTCGATTCTTGCTACTAGAGGAATCTCATCCTCTTTAATTGGCCATGGTGAGAACCAAATTCTTTTCCAAGATCCTCGGGTTGCAGTTGTTTGTCCTCCGATGCTTGCCGGCGCAGGTGGCCGAGTCTTTAACATCTGAAAGACACGAGGTAGCTAGCCCCTCAAGATCGGCCTCCAGTTGCTTGTCCGTCGATCATCGACTTGCTAATCTGTCCAGCCAGCATATAAGGGCTCGAGCATAAATAATGTGAAATGCCAGCACTGTCGCTTTGAGCAGTAAGAGAACATGAATCCCTAGAGGCCACATAGACAGCTACGCCAGAATATCGATGCTAATGAAAGTGATGCGTTTTATTCCAAGATGTGCGAGACGAGGGGTCTCGATCGCCGAGAAGAAGCAAATTAAGTGAATTGACTAGTTGCATCTTGCTCGCTCACTTACTTCTTACGCAGATATTTACCTTAACTTGGGGTCATAAATCCATGGTTTGAAGTTTTCCGTACAAGTAAATGCAGAAAGGAATCCTGAGCTTGCATTAAAGATCAAATAAATAAGCCAAAAACCAATTTGTGATGGCTAATTAGATCCAAACAACGGCGGATACCAACAGGGAGATCAAAATCTAAGCAAACCCTTTGTATTTGAGCGTGGCTAGGAAAGTTACTTATGATGACGATGCTGCGATATTCTTCAGCATTTCCCTCGCTATGCTGTGTGGGGCAAATCGCGCCTTCCCAGAACAGCCTCGCGTCTTGACACACGAAAGTGTATTTCCGCTTCGTACTCTCGCCTTGTTCTGCCAACGATCGAAATTTTCGGATTTCACTTTTGAGAACAACAGCATACGCGATACACCCGTTTTGGCCTGTATATTCCTGTTATTGTACTGTTTAATCTTACACTCTATCAATTTGGAAAAGTAATTGGCTAGAGGGATAGCTTACTTGCATGGCCTCCGGATATCCATCCCCGGACTTCAATCCAGTAGCTCTAAACCTAGGTAGGTAACCCCGCTTAAGAGGGAGGAAAAGCATGCAACTGATACATATATGCATCTAGGTAGTGCATGCATCATCCTACGCTGGACAGGCTGCCTGGAAGGCCACCTGCCGCAGCTCAATGGATCCCTGCACAAGCAAAGAATTTCATGTCTTCCATGTGTAGTTGCTGAAACAAAGTCTCATGATGATTCAACGGGAAAAGAATCTATCACCGGCTCCGATACGTCTCTATTTCCACGCGTTCCATCTCACACTTGCGAGGAAACTTGGAAGCTGCTGACTTTCTGCGACAAAGTGCTGCAGGTGTAGTCGCCACTCTAAAGATTGAATTCGACTATGAATTCAAGAATGAACCTTGAGCCCATAGGGTATGAGATGTAACTGCCATAAAAGGGTTACGAGAGGTGGCGAATAAGTTGCAAAGCCTCGCAGAATTCGAAGCTAATCAACCCCACGGACAGAACTTCGACTGAGGCTTGGCGATGATTTGCATTCAAGTCGGAATTGACACGCAATGAGCCATTTTTCGACGTCAACTTGACGCCGAGCATGACCAGCAGATACGAAGAGTCGCAAATCTAGATGAATACGCACAAACTCAAAGGGCGGTTACAGCTCGAGGCTTTGAGGACTCGTAATGAATCTGATGGTATGCTTGTCATCGTTCTCTCGCAATGGATGGCTGATCTTGCAATAACATACCTTGCGTCGTAGCATCATATGCCTCAGTCAACTCTGCAGAAACAATTTGGGCCCAGGCGCTTGGAGAGGCCTCAGCTCCGGCCGCTCGAATCTGAAGCTGAAGAATATATCGAACGATAGCACGACAGCAGGAGACAACAAGAACCCCATGCGTTTCATCGGCGCCGGGTTCTTCAGGCGTCCGTTCCTCAGCGCCCCAGTGGCTGGAGGCAGTATTTTGCGAGGTTCTGAACCTGACGGCTGCTATACCTCCTCCGCCGAAGCTTCCGTCGTAGCACCGTGGAATCAAGAAACGTCGTAATGCCATGCCCTGTCATGACATGCGGATCTTGGAGATAGTCGAGCCGACCTCCGCAGATTCCATCATTCAACCAGGCTTATGGTATTGCTGCCTTCAAGAATGGCTCTGAGTTTCGGAGCAGCCGACTTCTTCTACAGTTTCAAAGCCGCCGACAGTGTCAGCACGGGTTTGAGTGCCTGGTTCGTGCCACATCGAGGCTGAGCAGATCACGTTGCGTTGTGGCAGACGAGCATCGTAATCGAGCCAATGATGTCGCCGGCGCAAACTTCCAGAAACATTCGAGCGGGGACACTAGAAAGCGGTCTCCTTACAAGGCAGAGTTGGCTCTCACCCTCACGCGTCACTGATACCGCGATACGGGTTCTAGGATAGGGCAATCGCGAGTAGGTTGTACTCCGTACGCAGTACGCAGTACTAGCAACCCGATCTACGTAGTAACTAGAAGGGGATCTCAAACGATGCGCGATAGATTGACCGTGCATTCTGTGATCCGCTAACCTTACAGTGTTCACTGTCCTGGACGGAGTAGGACAGTGCTTCTCTGCAGAAGGCGTATTCCGGCCTATGGCGCCTTTCGATTACAAACATCCATTACCTAGGTATTGCATTATTGCATGCACCAGATGCGCCATTTCCCACCGCGCTGCAACTGCTGGACGTTCAATTGCGATCACTGTCCATTGTCCCACGTCAAGCCCTCGGTCGCGGTCATGAATCACCACCCCGTCCTGAGTCCTGACTTGCAATGGGACCGCCCACCTTCTGTGACGCTTCCCGCTCACCGAGAACAGTAGCCTTTCGTTCTGAGGATAACTAAACGCGAGTATTCGAGTCCGTCGTGTAGCTGAGAAATGGAGTCATAGACCTCGGGGACAGAGCCTTAGGCAAGCAGAACGTATTCGTGCCAATCAATGCTGCTCAGCCTGCAGTCATCAGGCCAAAAAGATGCACCGTGAATGAATGCCTGGGAGCGACGAGCGACGGACAGTTCGTCGCGCGACTTCAGATGCAACGATGATTTGTGGACGGTAGTTGACTCCAACGGCTTCGAATCGCAGCATGGGATTCGTTTCCCAAGTTCCCACGCCCAGGGAGGGTTTCCGGCGAACGCACCGCCTGCATGGATTGGATGTCGATAGGTGCGGTGCATTGGATGGTTGGCGTGGTGGTTGGGATGGTGGATGGTGGTGGCAGAACATCGCTAATGGAGGCACTCACCTCACGGTCGGTGCCCGTGCCCGCTCCCAGGGTCGACTTGGCGGTGTCCCTGGCGGTCTATTTTCAACATGCTGACGTTTTCGTCTGCACTTCTGTGTCCTGGTCTCCACGAGCACACTGCGACTTGCGCCGACTTACCGCAATTGTCCTCATGGCTTTTCGAACCCGCTTTAGACTACCTCCCTCACCCTCGCATCTATCCACTGCGTTCGCCCATGTCCGAGCGCCCATCCTCGGTCGACGTTCCCCGAGCCCGCTCACCTCATGATATGAGAGACAGCACCTTAACATGCAGCGCATAGCTGCCTCCTTTGGTATATCTCCGGACTCTGACTAACCTCAAACGAGCCAGATCGTGGAATGGAGACTCGAGGCTGAGGCTGACAGCTCTCTCTCTCTCAGCCCTTTGACCAGTTTCGGCTTGGTCCCTTGGACAGGGCCCTACATGCTGTAGGACTAAGACTGCTTGTCTGAATTCTTTCCTCGACTCATCCTCTTGTCTCCCCCCTACCTAGTACGACTACCTGCATGTTGACCTGCATATGGCGTCTGTGGTTCATTCAGATCCGCGCCCACCCACGTCGTTGCCTTATGGTACTGGCAAGTCCTTTTCTAGCCAAGCTGCAGAGTCTATAAGGCAGTCACTCCCTCGGCGCAGATGACTGTTTTGCACCACCTCTCATCTTGTCGTATCTGTTCCTTAGATTTCCTTTGCTCAGGCTTCTCTTTCAGTCTCTGCTCCTTAATATATTTCATACTTCCCCTGCCCTCTATCTCAGGTTCAGTTCTATTTCACATCTTCGCCCTGTCTTCTCCTCTATTGCAGCATTACCCCACCACAACTTTGATACAACAAACCGTTTACCTCATACCAGCGCCTCAGGATGTGTTACCTCGTCGTTGAACGGTACAGGTATGTCTCCTCTCATCCTAGTTTGCTTTTCTATTTTATATGAGCTCTTAGGCCCTCAACGCCTTCGAAGGTTTCTGGATATTACAGGGCTAATTGAAAAACAGCGTGTGCAAATGTCTCTATTATGAACATGCTATAGATATGTGTTCGGCATACGGTACCAAGAACCACCCAGTACAAGAGAGGACGGTATTAGTTGGATACGCTTGCGAGAAACACTCCAATTACCAGCAAGAAGCATCATCTTCAAGGGATGGATATTCGGATTCAGGTTATGGCACAGCAAGCCACGGATCTCACCACCACTCATCTCGCCGCCACCGCAGATGAAACGTATTGTCTTCGATAACTGGTTGTTCATGGCAATCGTCAACTCTAGTGCGCTTCGAGTTTGGCCATTGGAGGCAGTATCTTTTCTCATTCCGGGCAAGGACGTCCTCTGCACCGCCGTCCGCACTCACCCTTCTACTCGTCGGCCACGATCGATTAATGTCGTCGTCTGCCCCTTGACGTGCGGCACATACCCTCCACCCCGATCTACCGCCTCCTCCACTCCTCACGAGATACGAACTACGAACGAACGAGACGCGCAATGCCATGATCTTCACGAAGTTATCGAAGGCGCAAAGAAGGGATTCATAAGGGCACTGCCTACACACACATGAACACGAATATCGGCACAAAGTCATTGAAAATTTGCATTGCATAGCGTCGGCATTGGGTCATTGGGCATGGTGTTCCTTCTCTTCAGCGCGGACAGTTTTGCTTTTCGTTTTTGTGCTTCTACTCCTCTCGTTTGTTTTGGGTTGCATGGGATGATACCACATGGTGTTTTGGAGGAACTTTGATTTTTTTGCTCTGAACTATCTTTCTGGTCAAATATGGCCTTTCCTTTCACCAATGATGTAATCTGAGATTCATTGTTTCATTGCCAGGAGCAACTTTTTTTTTCTATGTATTCTAAGCTCAGGCAGCTCATCATGTTTTCGTTGGATGGATCGCTTTAATCAGGCAGAGCCTGCAGGAAACGGGAGACCCCATTGGACACACAATCCAAAGGTTTTGAGTCATTGTCACCATTGTATCAGCTGTGCTGAAGCCTTATCTGCTCCGATTTCCTTGCACGATTGCGCTACATTAGCTAGAGCTCATGTGATGCACATTTTACACAGCGGGGCTCAGGCAGTCACGCTCTGGCATGCAACAGTCATGTCAAGCACTGGCAGCACGAATTGCACATCCTCTGTGCCTCGCTCTTCCTTCAGGTACCAGGAGTACCAAATTAGCTACAAAATAAACATCTCACGCTCATATCTCTATCCAAGTCACCCGTTGAATTGCTCAAGACATAATGTTCTCTCCGCAGCAGCCCCCAAAAACAGCACATACTCGAATCCATTGCCCAATGAAAAGCCAGAAGCATGAAAACGTACCACTCGACTCACCTAAGCCTTAGGCGCGAGACATCTCAGAACCCAGTATCCGGCGTCTCGGAGTTATACGAAACTCCATAGTTCTCAAAAGCCAAGCTTTCTCTCCCCAGAAGCATCCCAGGAGTAGTCGTTTTCCATCCTGTCATATTGCGGCACCTTACATCAGACGGGCACCAGAATGCCGGAGACGGCCACTGATTTGCGCGCTGCCGCGCCAGTGAGGGGTGGCCGAGGTCCGGGACGGGACTCACGCGGGAGTTATTTATAGATAGGGATGATTCGCCTAGTTGTTTCTGCCGATCGGAAACACATTTCAGGTTTCCCTCTACTTCTAATAGGCGAGTATGCGCCACTCCACTTAATTTCTGACGAGGCAGACTGTGCTCTTTTTGTTCTTTCTTTTGCTTTTACTATGAACAGCGTTGTAGCAAATCTGTTTTGGGTGTTTTTGAGTGTTTAGGCGAATTTGAAGTATACGGATGTATACTTTCTGGCGCTCTACCCCATAGTAGTAGGATTTCTAGCGAGCATCAACTTGCCCGAACCAGCTGAAATGCCATCCTCATCTATGCTATCCTACTCAATGCATAGCAGGTTAAGATCCGTTTGAAACTCAAGTCGTATGTCCGGGTTCAAAATAGAGGGGCAATTAACTGAATTCCTTCCACCAGCTCCTGCGATTCAATTTCTCCATCCTGAATCCAATCCTTCTACCTGCTCTGCCATCTCTCACAGCTGAACCGAGAAACAAGAGAAGACGAGTAAGTGGTGATACCCTTAATTCATAAATTGAGCGCAAGGCTCAGCTGCCCTTCTCTCTCTGCCCTACCGTCCCTCGAAACTCCCGATTGGGGTCGGCACACTGCCACCTCCAGCCACTCAGACGCTCAGTTAAGCGCCGGACCACCCACTGCCCTTCCCTCCTGCCCCACCAGCCACGATCGGATCTCTGGATGCCGCACTTGCACCACATGGCAGGGCATCAGATCATGGCGCGAGAGCGGGCATGGCGTAACGAGGTAAGAGAGGTGTGGGAGTGGGATGTTTGGGTCCCGGCGCAGTGGATCCAAAGGGGAATGGGTTGGGGTCCAAAAATTGGATGTACGTGAGACATTATCATACTTTCTTACCCATTTACCTAGGTACCCTACCCTATACCAGTATGCATATCGGGAACCAGAATCAGATATCTGGTAACGACCGACATTATCCGCCTTTTGGGCCGAGGCGAATATTACTGAGAAATTAATGGTGTGTATTTGTGGTGGGCGTGGCCGTGAAGATGGTTGTTGCTATACTTGAGTTTTGTATTACCAATCTCTCTGTGCCTTAGGTTAGAACTTAAAATCTAGGTTACAGGGGTTGAAGAATAAGTCTTTGAATGGGATTATGGGCATGTTTACGAGAGAAAGTGGGGTAAGGGAAGGAACCGGTGGCGAGGGAGAGAGTGTTCGAGAAAGACAAGATTTGTAACTGATTCCAGTCGATACAAAAGACAACATCGTATGGTGTTGCGTACTCTGCATATGAAGATCTTGCTTTCGGTAAATGTCAGGTGGAGATAGCTGACAAGGCTGAAGGCAACAGTTGACTGATTTGAGTTTCGGGATCGGAGCAATGAAAGATCCAGGGTCTTGGCTTAGGTACGGTCGGGTCGGGGCCGGATGTCCCCTGGCTAACGGACTTTGGTTTAAAAGCGAGAAACGACAGCAATGATGTGTCCCTAGTCAAGTAAGCAAAGATTTTGCCACCTTGTAGCTTTTAGCTCGTAGGTCATTCTGCATGATAGTTTGGAAACATGGCCACGAGGACGATACCTTAGTTCGCCGCTGAGGCTGCATTTGGAATACCAGCTTTCTGCAAGGGTTTCCATTTAGGAAGCATTTATATTTCGCTAGCTTGTCATAAGTAGGGTATTGTACAATAGCATCAGGGGTAAAGAACAAAATATGCCAATAATTACCCCACTTCAGACTGCCCTTGCAATCGCACTATTTGAGAAACGCTGAAGCTCGGCCAGCCGACTCGGAAAGTTGAAGAGCACATCGATGCCTTTGCTACGAGCCCACTGTACCGCATCGGGACTGATGCTGTGGCACTCATTCAGCTTCAAAGACGTAATGCCTCTATTGACGAGCTCCTTCACAGCAACACCAGTAATCTGCGTCCCTGACATGTCGACTTTCCGTAGATTTGGATATAAACCCACGATTTGCAGCGCGTGACTGTCGTTGAGATGCAATAAGGCCAACGAGAGCTCCTCCACTGTTTCGGAAGCTGGGAATTCTTGTTCGACAGGCGTTTGTTGGGTATCATTCATGCGTCCGCCGATGAAGAGTTTCTTAAGATGACGGTTTACGATTGCTTCCAGAGTGATGTGCTTAACCGTTACCGCGTCGAGAGCGGTACAGTGACAATTGAATGTCTCGAGTAATGGTAGAGTCGTGAGCGTAAGAAGTTCTGCTTGGTCGCGGACAGCGAGGAGAGGATTGTCGGCCAGAATAAGATGCTTCAAGGTCGGCGGGAGCTTAGGAAATCGCGTAATTTGCGTATTGGTGAGGTCAAGGTGTTCGAGGACTGTCCATGCATCTAAATCGAATCGAGGTACAACAATTTTCCATTCAGGCAAGATCGCAGTGGTGAGATTTGGAGTAGCATTTCGGAGTCCAACCTGCATTGACTGTCAGCAAGACAACGCCAAGGCACGCAGAACGTTTGTATAGTGGATGCCAATGATAAGACAAGACTATTGAAGCACTACTTGAAGGCACAAGAGTAATCCTACCGTTGAAATAACATGTTGAATGAAGATATTCAAGGGGAAAGACTTACTATATCCAGCTGAGATCTCTTATCGGAACGGAGCTCTAATTTTAGGATGTGGTCATTCTGTTTCCAGGCACTATCTCGAAAGCCAGTTGGACTACCCTTGACCCTCAAAAATGTCATGTCCAAAATATTTTTGCAGTTTCCCAGACATGACTGCAAGGTTGCAAGAGATACCTCCGTCTTATCAGAGACGTAGATGCTTTCCAGTTTCTTGGAAGCTGGCACCGCGGCACTCAATGACTCTCCAACCAAGCCCAAGCCCTCGATTCGCAATTCTTGAAGTTCTTCGCATGTCCTGGTGAGAAATCCCATCTTAGGTGTGTCATATCTTGCCTTTATTGTGATGAGAGCATAGCGCAACTTGTACTTCCCTCGCCTAAGATGGATCTTCAGTGACTGGAGACTCATGGGTTTTCGACAGTAACTCGTATCAAGCGTGTCCCACAAATCAGGCCTGGATTCCATGAGAGTTTTCCAGCCCCGCGAAACGGCTAGACAGACGCTGAGAATTGGTAAGTAAAACCACAATTTCAAAGACTCAAGTTATACCTACACTCTATCTCGCAATTCAAGGTGTTTGCAGATCATGACTCCTAACTCGAAAGGTAGATACTGCAAAGGATCCAGCGATCTTCCAGGATTCATAGCACGTAGTAGCTTGTTATACTGTCCTTGGAGAAGCTAGATAATTATCATTAGCTGCAGTAGTAACATATACTGGAAGCGACCCACCTGACGACCTTTGTCTGCATTGATTTTGACCTTTTTCAGGCCCCTTTCGTAAATTTGGAGGGCAAGCTCATCGTGTCCCGAGAGCTGGAGGACCTTGCCACATCGCAAATAGCCCTGGATTTCGTCAGACGTTGAAATGCTTTTTTGCTAAGGGATTCATACTTTTGAGAATGCTGGCATGACTTCAATCATTCTCTTTGCATCCCGAAGAGCTGCTCTTAGCCGATCTAATTTCTCAAATGTAGCAGCTCGATTATCCAAAGCGTTCAGCAGTAAATGCTGGGTGCTCAGTTCGATAGCCTACAGCCACGATTAGCATTTGAGTTCTTGAAATTTTGCACTCAAACCTGAGCGTCAGAGGTATGTATCAGGTGACCACATCCTGTGCCAACCAAGTCCAAAGAGACTGCTCGTTGGGAATCAGAAGCTACGAAGGAATGCCGCTTCTTCGAATGTAAATAAACAGCAAATTCTCAAACCTACCTCACTGAAAGCCTCAAGAGCTCCCTCGTAATCTTTCTGCGCGTACCGCTGACGACCCTTTTCTGCGGCACTCAACCCTTCCTCTTTCTCGCCCTTTCCCTTTCCCTTTTCTTTCCCATTTATCTTTGAATTCTTCTCCATCCTGCTGATAACTCGCGCGGCGAATGGCAATTTCTGGTATGCGATGCAAAAGTGCGGTTGGACGCGATGAAGGTTGATGGTCGCAAGTCGCGCCGAGGAAGTTGGTGGACGTGACTGGTGGTCCGAGCTTTGACAAGGGGCTCACTAAGGAGGCTTGCCAATTCAGGGGTGAACTCGTCTACAATCCCCTGAATTGTTAGCGAGCGAAGCCTGCACTGCATCAAAAGTGAGTGCTTGGTGCATGGCTTGATTAAGAACTTGATTGTGTGCTTCTACCCACAAAGAATATATCTCCTAAAGGGACATCGCAGATGTGCTTTCTAGCAGCTCACTATATCAGTACCAATTTCCCAAAGAAAAAGTGTCTTGATCTTCTCTTGCATCAATTGTGCACGCATGTTGCAGAGATATAGGAGAAGGAGAAGGAGAAGGAGCAGACCTGAGATTCACCTTGATAATCACATGCATGCTTTCGTGGGTCATTGGCGCCTGCCTTAGTCAGTATGTGAATTCAACACACGCTTGACGCTATTCGGCCGCCAAATCAAGTTGAGGTTCTCAAAAGGAAGGAAGTACTCCTACTAGCTCGACTATATACCCCCCCCCCTTCGGATTCTCTCTTCCAGATCTTTTCTCTTCTCTTTCCACACATCGCTCTCGTGCAAAAAATTGCGCACAACGACCTGTGTTAAATGTCACTTACAGGATTAAGTCTTTGTCTCTCATTCACCAAACTATTCCTCAATCTCCCACCGTCAAGAACCTCAAAACACCGCGTTCTTCTCGCTCCCATCTAGATTGTTGTCAACGAGCCCCATATGCGGCACAGGTTGCATACGAGGTCAAAGTATGATCGATTCCAGGCTTGATCATGATACTCATGTAGATTATGTGATTCCTCTAGAGCTAGATTGTTGTTTCTGAATATATAAGATGTGCTTAAGGGGCTTAATGACTGTTTGCCAGTCCGTCATTGTTGACTAAACTCTGGATATGTTCTAATAGGCCATACATTCTGGTACCGTTGTTCTCGAAATCAACTGCCACGCGAATCATCTCGAAAGTGCAAAGGACATTGATTCTAAGCCTAACACCATCTCCACACGTGTTTCACTCATCCTCATCCAGTACACATACTGTTCGTCATTGAAATCATTCATCATAACCATAAGCAGGTCCCAAAGCATATAGACGCCGGATTCTCAGCCCGCTTCCAATATCCAAATTCATCGCGATCCTATGCCATCAGACCTTCCTTCGTCCAACTAATAATATCCTTCCCACCTTCTGTGTTCGCCACCCCCTCTGGGCCATCCCAGAACATTACACCCCCAAAATTATCCAGCCTCATACTCTCGACGCTCTGCACCACACCCTTCATTCCCTCCGGGCTTCCAATTCCAGCATACGCAGTCGGACCCGCGGCACTCCAGGCAGGAGCTCCCAGATAAAATTTCGGTTTCCTAGCCAGAGTTGAAGCATCTATAGCATGACTCCATTGATGGACACTGGCATTAAAATCTGCACTGCCAATCTCGCAACCGGGGTTGTTGTAGAATTGCACCCAGACAAAGTCGCAGAGGAGGATCATGGGCATAGGATCCGAAGCGTCGGGGAAGGGACACTGAGGGGCGGAGGAGAGGTAGTAGGATTTATCTTTTGCCTGCGCGAATTTATTTCGAAGCGTCGAGGCCACGACATCGAAGTGTGCTGGCATGGAGTCCTCGTTATCTATTCCTTAGAAAAAGAGATGTATATCAGCTTCTCATCTTGACCAACCACACACCCACCCACAAGACGATTGAAAGAAATGAGAGCAAAAGGAAGAGAGAAGACGGACCAATATCAAACCCATCAACAATCACATCCCCAAAGGGTCTCAAATCCGCATCCACATTTCCAGTCGGTCCAAAGACATTCCAAAGCGTAGTCGCAAATGCCTTCGCCTGGTTCGTTCCCGTAAAACTAATCGAGCTCGCCGCACCTCCAACACTCAAGAATACTTTCTTCCCGTAAGTCGTCTGGCATGTCTCGATCATACTCGCCAATGCAGGACACCAGAGCAATCCCGGCGCCTCACTTGTCATCATTGCTGTCTGTCCACCGCATGCGGCACCAAAATTCACAGAGGGGTACTTGCCTCCGTCGAGTTGGGAGATGACGAAGGCTAGTACCACGATGTCGATGTTGGGGTCGGCGCATTGGGAGGTGAGGGTTGTGGTGCTGGTTAGGGGAGATTGGCCGTAGTAAACTGCTATGTTTGTCGAGGAGAGGGGGTTGAACTTGTAATTGTCTGCTGCTAGGTTAGTAGGAATGGGGTCCACTGTTGAGATGGAATTGGCGGTTGACGATTCGGCGATGGGTGCTGGTACTGGTGTCGGTGGTGGATTCGTGGGCATTGAGTCCGTTGCTGAGGTAGTGAAAGATCCAAGGAGCGGGTCCGGAATCGCTGAAGGGAGTGGTGGTGTGTCGATGGGCGGCAGGAGTGTGCTGCTCGGAGCAGATATAGCTTCAATGATGCTGCTTTGTGGAAGAATCGTTTCCGGTAGAATTGCTTTCCATTCAGTCGTCGTGCTCGGGATGCTGATCGTGGTTATCAGTGTCGTTGTAAGGTCGTCGGGCGTATATGCTGCTGGGCTGAGAGCCGGGGCCATTGCTGTCACGGTCTGGAGATTTACAACCTCACTTAAAATCGGTGGCACCTTGCTTCCAAGCAGTTCCAGAAGCCACTTTTCTGCAAGGCGAAGGTCGGCTAGAAGGGTTTCTAGTTGTTTGACCGAAAGGGTGATCTCATCTGGTCCGGATTGTCTTTTTAAGAGGTTAGCAATTCTGTTGCATATATACTTGCCTAGGTTTTCCAAGTCCAGCGGTGATACTGATTTCCCCTCTGAATGTTGTTGTGCATCTTCTGGTTTTCGGAAAGGTATATAGCTGCCACACACGATGTCGAGAAGGCTCGTGAAGAAAAGGAGGGAGAGAAAGAGCTTGTGGTATTGGTGTAACATCATTGATTTTGAAGTATGAGAACATATAATCTAGATTAATCTAAATGTCGCTTGATATATATGTGTATGCTTCGTCGTTGTAAATAGAGAGGTCCATGACGACGCATTCCACAGTTGAGAAATTGAGACAACTCCATATCTTCGGAGATTTTACATATCAGAACTCTGACAGAAAAAATCTTCCTTCGAACACTCTCTTAAGCTGCTGAAGATTTTGTGTTCAATTAGGTAGAGCTCTAGGTTTACCTGGACGAGAACTAAATATCGCTAGATGTACACTAGAATCACAAGACTTGCTTCGCCATCTCGACATAACCGAGATGGAGTAAGCTGCCCATGGATTCAGCGTATAGAGAAGTACAAATTTGAGAAGCGAAGCTAGGCAGAATGTCCGGAAAATTTCCAAAACCCAGCCTTCTATCTGCGCTCGAGAATCTCTCATTTTGGGCTCGACATTCAAAGCAGTTCATACACTTATAAATGTCTGCACTAGATCCAGAAGAGTCAACTCGACACTTCTATAAGGCTTGAACATCTAACTATGCTCGAAGTGCTTGTGGAAGTTGCAGAAGGGAGAGAGTATCTCTAGACCGACGAGGGCGATTGCCATCGCTCACCTCCACACAAGGATGTTTTTTCCTGCTGTCGAGATACTTGATCAAGCCTCGCATTCTTCGGAATCCCTCGTCTGTGTGAAGTAATACTTTTTAGTGTATCGAAGAGGACGTGAATTTGAGAAACATCGAGTAAGCTAAAAGGCAACAATCACTTGATTGGATTTAACCTTACTTTTGAGTTGTCCAATTACCAACCAAGTTTTAAGCAATGATATTGTACAGCTTCTGCGCTCATGTCTGTGTGATCTGCGATTGACATTGGAGCACCTTTCGAGCAGAGCAAAACTAGAGAAGGTAGGCAATCCTACAGAGATATCTAAAGGTTGGAATATAGAATCACATATACTCGAATCGTAGATATAAACAGGATAAGGAAAAATTTCTGCCCACTAGAGTCACGTCACAATTCTTTTCGAAATAGCAGAAATTGAACCAGAAACATGATTTAAATGGGTCGAACCCGTCATTAACAGTCTTTAGATTATTAATCTATGTACTTCTTGGTGCGCCATTCCCCATTGGACTGTTGTCCTCAATGAAAACCCAGATCGGCTTGGAATCATCGAGTAAGCCCAAGCAAAAAGGACGAGACCCGGCCGTCAAAATGTGGTGTGTGCATGAAAGCAACGGTATCAACAAATGCCTCCTCGATATGCCTTCGACGTTCGTCGATATTTGTGCAAAGTGTTTTAACAAAAGGAAATGAGTCCATGAGCATGATAGTAATGTAAACGCCTCCCGATGTCTGGTATAGTATAACTACAAGTGCTTTCCTCCAGTTGCTGCAGTGACCATCGTTTTATCACGGCTTTCGAAATTGACTTTTGAGAACAGGTTGGGCGACTAAAAGTTTTGAGAGATGCCAGCGCTTTGTTGTGGGAAATGTGCTGGATTCTCAATACGAGTGTTCCTTCGAGCTTGAACGTCGCGGATGACAGGCTGACCACTCATTTCAGCTCGTCCAGGCGGGCTGCTGCCATATTGAGTTTCTGGGACGTATGGGTTGCCGGCATCGTACTGATTGGTACCATTGTAGTACTGCCCAGCACCGTAAGCTCCTGGAGCCTCCCCAGAACCATCAGACCGGTTCGCCGCACTATACGAGGAGGATGCATTGGATGGTCCGCGGTTGATATCGCTTCGATTCCCTGACGCAGCTGGTCCCATTGCACCTAGTGATTCTGCTTCACCAGACTGAGGACGGCCGTCTACTAGCGGATTATCTGACCTAGTGTCAGAAATTGGGCCATGGGTGGGTGATGTGCCTTCCGAGTAAGCCATACCAATAGCTCCCGGAGATTGTCCTCCAGAAAGAGTAGTTGAAGCTTTTCGTCCTGATGAAGCCACAGCAGTGGTTCCCCATCCGCGATATCCCGAGGAACCTTCTTCGCGCATCTCATATGGCCCATCTGGAGACCCTACGCCACCGACTGCTGGTAATGTGGGATCATTATTTGGATTATAGCCATACTCCTCTACTTCCTTCCTTCTGAGTTCCTCGGCATCCTTGCGTTGCTTTCGTTTCCGCCAGAAATACAGACCAGCAAGTAAAAGGAGGGCTACTGCAACAATAGGAACGACAACAGCGACAGCAATTGTTCCTCCACTGCTCAATCCACTACTGGTACTCTTGCTCCCGGTCTGTAGGCCAGCAGTGGACGCTGGTGACGATGAAGATGAAGTTGCGGAGTCGACGCCTGTTGAGGATGTGTCACCACCAGCTGTTGATGTGTGAATCACGGTGACTGTAGATCCTCCTGCATTGGTACTGGTCTGGGTGACCGTTTTCACCTGTGCGGAAGTGGGCGGATTAGAAGTTGTCGATGCTGGCTGTGATGTCGTTGACGATGGGGTAGAGGATGATTGCGGAGTGCTACTGGAACTGGGAGATGATGAGGTCGGAGGTGTAGATGAGGTACTTGACTCTGAAGATGATGATGGTAAAGTGGCCGAAGAAGAAACTGGAACAGAAGTGGAGGATGTAGAATCCGTGGCAGAGGCTGTGGAAGTGGGACTGCTGTTAGCAATTGAACTCGACGACGAATCTGAAGAAGAGCTCGCTGGCGTTGACGCCGCCTGGGAAGACGTCGTAGACGTCGAAGAGCCACCGGTATCCGTACTTGTAGAATTAGAAGACATCGTGAACTGCCTGAACCTGAGATCCCTCGGCTTTCTGTACATCGCGATGTCAGCCATGAACGCTACAATCCTCATGATGCCAGGAGCAGTTGCTGGCAAGTCGAGAGCATCTGTCTCTGGAAGAAAAGTTTGGAGCTTTGCATCATACCTCAAGCCAGGATCAACCTTTGCAGAACAACGCACTGCAGGACTGGGTGGAAAAGGAAAGGGAGAGGGCGAGGGAGAGCGTTGATGTTTCGAGATGGGCAAGAGCGTCGGACGTGCTCCTGGCGGCCGTGGTTGCTGGGTAGGCGGCGAAGCTGAGTGGTGGGCGGACAGGCGCGGATGGCAGCTCGAAACTCGAAACGTTGAAACGGAGGGCGGAGACAACAGCAACCGAATGCGTCCTCTGCCAGAAGCGCGAGATCGTCGTCAGTGACGAGAGAAGAGGTCGAGGTTTACAAGTGAGGTGAGGGTGAGGGTCGACGAGGATGTCGAGAAGTGTTTGTTCGCAAGGAGGAGGGCGCCCAAAAGGGGTGGACAGCGAATGGATGGATTAGGGTTGGTAGGGTTGGGGGGGGTTCAGCGACTGTCGGCTGAGTCGAAATGAAGTGAGACACCCAAGGGCACACACGGTCCTGTCCTCCAGGGTTGCCCGCGGACGAGTGAGGACCTGCGAATTTGTTTTCTACCCGAACGAAATTAGATGGTGGAACCGCGGCCGGGACCGTGGCCGTGGGAGCGATGCGCACGTTGAAACTGGTGGAACTGTCGCGTCGCTCTGCGTTGCTGTTGGGTGATGTCGGTCGCAAGGTTGGAGGTGCAGACCGGTGAGAGTGAGTGGAGGTTTCGCGGTTTTGAGGGAGAGACGAGGAGATGGAGAAGTGAGTGGTAGGCTGGACAGTCGAGGAGGAGTGGCCCCGCGAGAATAAAAGCCATTCACACGGAGCCTGCGCGCCTGAGCCTGCACAACACCTGCACTTGCACCGCAGTTGTCTTTGGCCCGAACGGAACCACGATTCGCTGAGGAGCTAAGGGAAATACGGGATCAATCGAGAATGGGATCCATCATCCATCTCATCATCCATCATCAAGGACGGTTACACCACCTGCCACTACTGCCACCGCCTGCCCACTACCTTTTAGCAGCTGCGACCAAGACCAGAATCGATTTCAAGATTCTGACCGGTCGTCTTCGCTGCGGTGTGAATGGCCCGGCAAACATCGCGATCACCTTCTCGCCGCAAGGAGGAAAGCGCAGCATCATCGACGACAAATCGCAGCCCGTGCTATTTCGAGATTTTCCTCATACGAACGATCGACTTCTGCTTGTCATGACGGCTCCTGCTAGTCTCTCCACCGCAGAATCGCCTCCTCAGGTACGAACGCCGCTGCGTGCAGCGCATCCCATAGGCTCTTTAACGACTAATCATCAGGAAAAGCGATTGCCATTGGCCTCATGGACTGCTGGAGGCACAGAAATCGTTGAGGCGGTGCTCTGGAGGCTTACCTGAAATCCGCAACGTTACTGTTTGCGCCTCCACGAAACATCAATATTATATTCGGTTCGGTTTCGGAGAAAGACATCTGATCGTGACTTGTTCGCAGAACGCAGCTGGAGATCGCATCAGCCGATAATCGCATTATTCTACACCCAAATCGTGATGCCTCTAACCATCTTGAGGTACTGGGAACCAGCATGCTGCATGCTCATCGTCAAATGTCAATTGTCCTTGCCTAGCCGAGGAGGAGGAATGACTTCGAAGTTCGGACTCTCGTCGTCATCTCAATATCGATGCGCGTAAGACCAGTTGCGGCGGAAGGAAGTACGATATTCCATTACCAGTAATATTCTAATCTACATCCCTCGATCACTCAGCGCAGTACATCTCACCCACCATCCACCACCCCGCAGCTTCAATAAAGTCATTGGGCGGAACTCCGGCATGAAAAGCATGTGCTCTGAGACGATACGAGACCGAGACCGCCATCGTCCAAAGTCAACCATCCCATGATTTCCACGGTCTCAGTCTCTCACAATACTTCGTACAGTACTCAGCTCAAACAGACACTTCGACCTCGAATCGAACTTTCACTACCGAAAAGCATCAGCTTCTCGCAGGGTCCAGACCAAGAAACCTACTGCCGGCTCTAAATTTCCGCTGCAAGTACAACTGCACTCCTGCCCATCACTCTCGTGACCTGCCTGCCTGGGCTTCACGTCGTGTCGTCTGCATGCACTCATCTCATCTCCTCTCATCCCTTCGCTTCCCTCCCAAACATGGCTCTCAGATGGCAAGTTCAAAAAGTGAGATCAGCCCCTCGGACAAATCAAATTAGCCAGCGTGTTCCGATAAGCCTAATAACCTTCCTCTGCCTTGGAACTTGGAAGCTTCCAAAATCTCCAGAGAACACGTCCCCTCTTCTTCCACCGCTCACCGGGGTCTCGATTCGTCAATGCCGTCAAGGCTCAAAACACCCAGGACTCATGTTCCCCTCCTTTCGCACGGAAATTACTCGCCAAGGGACCCTCCATGCACGCCTTCCATCCACCTTCCCTGTTTTTGATTTTCCAAGCGGGCGCGGCAAACAGAACCACAGCACAGAACCGGAAGGCTGCTCAAGGGTACCATGAAACCTCAATTATCGACTTGATATTCTGATATTGGTGCTTGACGTCAAGTGTGCACTTTGGCAATTCTGACGTCTTCATCTAACTCTCTCTCTTTCTCTCGTGCTTAAATCTTTTATGCAAATTACGATTCGTACGCTGCATAGGAGAGCACATGACACATGATGAAACTGCCACGTGACAAACCTTCCCCTTGAACGTCCCAAGGTTTCCTTTTCAAGCTGAGACAGAGGATCGCCGTGAGGCTCAGTACAACAAACGTAGGCTGCATAAACGGTAAGCATAACGAAGCCTTGCGATGTATTATGCATGTAGGACCGTATATCGGGGCTGAGAAGGAACGAGAAAAAGGGAGAAGAAAGATCAACTGCTCGAGTCGAAATATATATACGCTCCCTCCACACGTATTCCAGAGCTGAGCATCCTTTCTTATATCATGACATCCAGATCCCACAATTTCACGTCAATTCAACCCAAAGGATCACGGTTTCATCACGAGCACAGTATGTATCACATTTCTCTTCAAAAGGTCTTCGTCAAATTGTCATCCCATTGCCATTCCTTACTATACAAGAGCCGGACTATGAAGGAATGTCCCATGTCCAGGTTGCAAGCTTCTATACATGTGCAACATTGCAACTCCCAACAAAACTGCCCGGGGCCCTCCATTTATTACAAGAAAAGACATTAGCCAGAGTTTATGGTATTTTCTCTGGAACCAGAATCTGGCTGAGCAATCATGAGTTCCGCAGCCAGCAGCGACTCGTTGAACACACGAGACGACGAGGAGGCTGGTGTAAGAAAAGGGTCCGCGGAGAGCCCAAATTGCTATTGGATGTTTGGTGTGTGATGAATCAAAAAGGAATGCGCGCTGAAATGCCTCGAAAGTGGTGGCCTAAGTAGGCATGCCCACCAGTACGGAAAATTATCAGACATTACTGTTGGTCATTACATCTAACTACCTGAGCGCATGCCCCATTGGGGCTTCAGGGTAGTAGCGAGATCATCTTTAGTGAAGACGACGTCCTTGGGGATGCGGCTGATGCGATAGGCACCGCTACGGATGGCACCGAGTTGGGTAGTTGAGATTCCACTTCGGTTGCTTCGAATACTGCCAGCATCGCTCATGCTGTCAGGGTCTCTGAACTTCTTTGGTGGTGCGAAGTCCAATGAAGTGAAGGTACCCGATTTTCTCAGCATGTGACTGCTTATGGGTTAGTAGTGTTTCTTGTAACCTTAGTTTGATAGAACTACTTACGGGCTCGGAATTGGGGCGAGCTCATCGAAAGCACTAACGACTGGAGCAAATGCAGGAACAGCTGGTGAGTATGGACGTCTCTCGCCAAAAGGACTCTCTGATCGACCAGCTGCACGGTCACGATAAGTTTGAGGTGGAGCAAACTCGATGGATCCCATTAGAGCAAATGAATCGTCCTTCAACTTGGAAGGTGTAGGCAAGCTGTTCAGAGGAGTTGGTGGAGGAAGAGCTCGCTTTGGACCAGGTTTGGCCATGCGACCAGAAGCAGATGAATATGCTCTAGGTCCTGGAGGAGGTCCACGCATGCCACCAGCGCTCATGGCTCCCATGGAACCTTGTCTACCCCGAGGTGGTCCTTGGAATCTTGGTGGGCCCATTGGAGGTGGTGTCATAGCACGACGAGTAATAGGTTCCGCGTATGGCATAACGAATGCATTAGTATCAGGATCAAAGTACGCCGCATCACCGAGATAGTTCTCGTCGTAGTCCTCATAGTATTGACCTTGCGGAGCCGGCTTGCTTTCATCGAAGTATTCCTTGTAGAATGAACGGATTCTGTTTGCTCTGATTTCTGGATCATCTGATTCAGTAGCAGCATTAGGAGGCAAAGGTCTGAAGCCCATGGACAATCGTTTCGGATCGAAACCAGGTGCGCCTAATCCGGCCTGTGCAAATTCTTCAGGAGGGACATCCATCGAATAACGCTGGCTGCGAACCTGTTCTCTGTTGCCGGGAGAGGGAGGCGTTACCTTAAACCCATCGCCATAGTCATTCGCTTGGCCCTGACGTTGCGGCATAGATTCCTTACGAACAGGGCGGGGATTTGTCGGGAGTGTGTTGATCGCTGGTGGTCCTCTTTTATTTGGTCCTTGTTCATGAGATGCAGGTGGAGGAGCAGATTCCTTGTCCATGATCATAGCGGCGAGATAATCATTGCTTTGTCTGAAATTGGCTGGATTGCCATTGCTTGCACGGATTCCCCGAGCCGGTTCTACAGCTTTAGGAGCTGGAGGAGAATTCGGTCCTGGTCGGGGACTCATTGGGAGGCCTTTATGCTGACTTTCAGGAGAGGAAGGAGTCGGCCCAGGGAGGTAAGCTTGCGGTGGTTGAACTGGATAAGGTGGTGGGATGGTCTCCACTGGGCTGGCCGAGGTGTTACTCTGCGGTAGAGAATTTTGGCGTGGAGGTGCAACAAATTCAGCACTAGGAGGATGACTTCGAGGCATCTGACTCGCATTCGCAAGTAGATTTGCAGAGGACATCTCATGCAGCTTTGAGGGCGCAGTTGATCCAGTATAGATGGAGGAGCCTTGCTTCTGTGATCGGATTGAGGCGCTGTCGCCAGGGTAATATTGAGATACTGGTCGGTAGGGATCCTCCTGCTGATGAATGGTCCTCGAAAGGGAATGAAGTGACTCTCGAGAGTTCTGGAGCTCAGGTGGTAGTAGATAAGGACTCGTCATGTTCAAGTCCATCGAAACTTGACGACGGCTCATTCCTCCCACCGGTCTTTTCTCCCCATAACTCATCTCCGGCATGGCAGCTGGTACTCTCTTCGCTCGCGAGGGCTGGGGTACATCTCCGAGACCAAAGTCCATAGATGCGTGACGGTCGTTGGCATCCTCCTCTCTTTGCTTTCGCACATGTCTTCGCTGTAGAATTATGAAAAGGATAGCTGCTCCAATAACAGGAATCCTGTATACTTGGTTAGACATAGTTCTGCGATATCAAGTCTGTCCACTTACGCAACACCAAGAACAATTGGCAGTGTGAATGTCGAATTGCTGACGGGCTTTTCACACGCATTCGCTCCACAACTGCTTGTCGAATCGGCTGAGGAGGATGTTGATGTTGTCGAATCGCGCAGCTCGATTGTTCGATTAGGAACAGCAGTGTTTATTATTGAAGCCATTCTCTCAATTGCATCTCCTATAGGAATTCGACGGCCCAGCCTAACAATATCTCCAATATGTGCATTCTCCATAATTAAGGATGCAAGCAAGCCTTGTGCCAGCGAAGGCTAAGTCGCACGAGAAGGGCGGGCAGATCGGTCGGCACCAAGTTCGACAGCGGAATTTCGTTAGGAAGCAGCGACTAGATTAGAATAGAGTCGTGATAAAGGTAAAACGCAGAGTGATCGTGTGATGGGTGCGGTTTCGTGGAGTCTATCGCCGCAATATGACCGCAATACTATTGAAACGACGTAAAACCGCAAATAGAGCAAGTCATCCGTAACAAACAAACACAAATATCGTAAATCGAAGGAGGGACTGTGGTTGAAATCGATGCAAGGAGCGGAAGGATCGTGATGTAAAGGAATGGCAGGCCCGCTGGCAGGCACTTTCGTCTCGAGGTTGTCGTGAAGGCGAGGTGAGGTTGAGAGAGAGTGAGTGAGAGCGAAGCTGGAGAGAAGGAAAGAAAGAGACGAACAGGAACAGGCGCCGTGATGGGCTTGGGCTGCCCAGAGTCGGGACGAGGGTCGATGCACTAGCCCGCACTGGATTGGATGGCACTTGATGGACCTGGCTAATTTGGGGGCTCTAACCCAACGTGGGCAAGCCCATAATTCGCTGGGCTGGGCTCAGGGGACGAAACAGTGGAGGGAACATTGGAACAAGCATCCAGATCCAGAACTGCCATTGGCGAGATGAGCTGCGAATTGGGCTCTACGGAGCTACAGTAGCAGTTCGGTCACGGCCATGATTCCTTCTGTCACCCGCAGCGTCTTCATGTAACACCGTTGGGTTTTCTGCAGTACATACGGTCTCCTGACGGACAATCAACACGAAGGTTACCACGACACTTCTAATGATAGACGCGCTCAAGTTACCTAGGTACCTCCAGACACAGGAGAGGAATGGTGGATCATCGATGTGACCATCACGGCGCGGAACTCGTGGCGGCCGGGCTTGTCCGCGATAGGTCTAGCCAGGTACACCGCGCCAGCAGGGGTGCCTCAGGAGTCAGGGATCACGAAGCCTCATCAAACTTCATTTCGGCGTCGTTGCTCGGCCTGGACAGCGGAGCGTGGAGATTCGGGAAGTCCAGATGTATTCATAGAAAAGGACTTGCGACGCATGATCATCACAGCCTATCTGTGTTTGGACGCAGAGCAATCCTGTGAATCTTCTGAATCTTCCTCAGAACTCGCGCTCGACCATCAATATTGACTTTCAGCTGCGAGCACATCTCCTTGCTGCCATCCACCGCAGCACTGCAGGATAGCAGATCGCAACACGGCCACTTGTGGATCAATAACCGTCGGTGCAGGGTGATTGGCGGGGATGGGGAGATTGAGATTGGCGGCCCTCTCACCGAGTCTAAAAACATCAAGACAACATTCAGCCAGCGGCGCAACACGCATTATTCCGCCGACACGGCATTGGACATGAATTACGCGTGATAGTATTGATGACAGTATTGATTGCTTTTCATCTTTCTCGAGTCTCAATCACAAACATTCGTCAGCGGCGACATAAGGAGGGGCATACCATCGGTGGAGTGGATGCTATAAGGAAGTCGCTCGTGATTGGCTGCATCCCACGTGCTTCAATTTAAACCTTAGCCTGAGGCCAACTATTCTTGACGGACCAACTTCAATTCATGTTTTTGCCCGCCATCAACTGCTCGCGCGCGTGACTGTCTCTAAAGAGCAATAGGGGCAAGGCTCGAGGTAGAATCCAATAATGTAATATCAAAATCATGGCAGACTTCGATCTCTCTGCCAACTTCATTCCATCTCTACATAAACCTGCTTCACTGCTGCCCATTGCTCGACATAGGCAAAATCTGCTCTACCTCATCGAGACATATCCCGTCACGATCGTCGTTGGTCAGACTGGATCCGGAAAGACAACTCAGATCCCTCAATATCTTGAACAGGCAGGATGGTGCTCCGACGCAAAAGTCATAGCAGTCACTCAGGTAACCTATTGTTTTTATTTTTCTGAGTAGAAAAACCATGCTAACATATTCAGCCCCGTCGTGTAGCAGCAACAACCGTTGCAGTCCGGGTTGCTGAAGAAGTAGGCTGTGAAGTCGGCAAAGAGGTTGGATATTCCATCCGATTTGAAGACGTCACTTCTGCCGCAACCAAGATCAAATTCCTTACCGATGGATTACTGCTCAGAGAGGCTCTGGTGGACCCTCTCCTGTCACGTTACTCTGTCATTATGGTTGATGAAGCTCATGAGAGATCCTTGAGTACCGATGTCCTTTTGGGAGTCTTGAAAAAGATCCTCAAGCGAAGACCAAATGATCTTCGAATCATCATCAGCAGTGCAACTTTGCAAGCCGAGGACTTCCTACGATTCTTCATGAACGATGAAGACTCTCAAGCGAAGTCAAATCCTCTCAGTCTAGACGAACTCATCTCTCAAGGGAGTCAAGGACTCCAAGATGATGGATTCGGAGGCAAAACTGGTCGAATCATTAGCCTTGAGGGTAGAATGTATCCTGTTGACGTGCTCTACCTGGAAAGTCCAGCAGAGGACTACGTTGAGAAGGCTGTGCAGACCGTCTTTGAAATCCACACAAAAGAGCCAGATGGAGACATTCTCGTCTTTCTCACGGGTCGGGAAGAGATCGATACAGCTGTGCAAGCCATTTCTGAACGTGCTGCAAGCCTTCATCCTCGTGCTCAGACAATAATGCCCCTTCCACTATATGCTGGCCTCTCAACAGAGCAGCAGATGTATGTTTTTGAAGAGGCCCCCGAGAACACTAGAAAAGTCATCTTCTCAACCAACATTGCAGAAGCCTCTGTCACAATCGACGGAATCGTTTACGTCGTTGACACCGGCTTCGTCAAACTACGCGCTTACAACCCCCTAACGGGAATCGAAACCTTGACAGCTACATCCATCTCCAAAGCCTCCGCGACCCAAAGAGCAGGTCGTGCCGGCCGAACCAAACCCGGAAAATGCTACCGACTCTACACAGAATCCAGCTACCAGTCCCTGGAAGAATCAACCATCCCCGAAATCCAGCGCTCAAACCTCGCACCCGTCATCCTCCAACTCAAAGCTCTAGGAATCGATAACATCGTCCGCTTCCCCTTCCTAACCTCCCCGCCCGCTGAGCTCGTCATCCGCGCCCTGGAACTCCTCTACTCTCTCGGCGCCCTGGACTCCTACGCCAAATTGACCAAACCGCTCGGGACTAGAATGGCCGAGTTAGCCGTCGAGCCCATGATGGCTAAGACTCTCCTTTCCGCGTCATCTTTCGGATGTCTCAGTGAAATGCTCACAATAGCAGCTATGACTAGTCTCGGTGGGAATGTATTTTTCCATCATGATGGCGAGAAGAAGAAGATGGAGACCGCGAGGAGGAAATTTGCTGTCGAGGAAGGAGATCACATCACGCTTCTGAACGTGTATCAAGCCTTCATTACTAAGGGCAGGAAAGAAGCTAAATTCTGCCACGACAATTTCTTGAACTTCAAAGCCATAACGAGAGCTGTTAGCATTCGAGCCCAGCTGAAGAGATACCTTGAAAGATTCGGCATCAACGTCGACGAGACATTATCTAGCAATGCGAATAAACAACCGGTGGCAGTAGGCGGTCGTGATAAGGGGGAGCAGATTAGACGATGTCTGACGACCGGGTTCTTTGCTCATGCTGCGAAGATGCAACCGGATGGGACGTTTAGGAACGTGGCGGGAGGAACGGTGTTGCATGCACATCCGAGCTCATTGATGTTTAACCGGAAGGCGGATTGGGTTATTTTTCATGAGGTGATGGAGACGGGCACGAAGACGTTCATCAGGGATGTGACGAAGATTGAGAAAGGATGGCTGGTGGAATATGCTCCTGGGTATTACAAAATCAGATAAATGAACATGTTACCAAGGTTCTTGCTGGCATACTCGATTCTCGTGTATCTTGATCGTTGTGCTGACTTTCCCTTGCCATGGAAAAGAAAGAAATTAACAAATTAAAAAGAGAAGAATAAATCTTTTCGGCCTTTCAGTAATTTATTGCTTTGTTGCGTATCTATTTCTATTCTTTTACATCGTCTGTTGCTATGTGCTAATAATACTGGTGATACAGCTATTTTCACGCTTTCTATCCCCTAACGCCAACCAACCCATTCACCATATTCATATACATACACCTTCTCTTCAAAACTCGAACAACTCCGTCCTGTTCCACCAAAACTGGCTTTCCTCGCTCGCATACCCATCATCCTTGATCTGCACAGCAACGCCCTTATGTTCACCACCCGCAACCTCATCATTCCCCTCACCAAACACCATCACCCTTCCCTCATCGACCCTATACTCCGGCCATTTCATCCTGTCAGGAAACCTCCCAGGAACACCATTCGGATCACCGTTAACAATAAAACTCGTCCAATAAGCATGCATCGACCCCGCGATCTGTCTCACCACCTCCCCTTTGTCTCTCCTCTCTGGCATGTAACTCACCCACGGGGTGTGAGACCCATGATCCGCTCCTCCATTGACGGAACTGCTTGCTGCGAAATGATACAAATATACTGGCGCTCCTCCTCCTTCCTTCACTCTCCAATTCGCTCCCCCATCACCATGGTTCTCTGACGCAGCAAAATGAGCAGTCTGTCTCACCGGCGCTATATAAGCAAATTGCCCATACGCTTGCTCAAGACGCATAAACTGCTTTCCTAGCCCGGGTCTCGTCTCCTTATATTTCGAGTTGGGATTTTCCGTAGGATCAGGATACACCTCATTCAATTTCTCGAGATCAAGAGCCCTTAATCCAGGGAGAAGCGTTCTGAAGAAATCTGTAAATTGCGCCCCAGCATCGAGCTTCTTAGGTACGAACATGGCACCTTCGTTGGTGTTGAATCCTGTAAGGATGGGGACTTTGTGGAAGTTGCCGGCTTTCAAAGCAGATATAGGAGCAACAGAGATCATGCCGTTTGCACCGTCGATTACGGGCTGGAAGGGCCATCGGACAGAGGGGTTGTATTTGCCAAAGATTGCTTCTGAAGCCTTTTTGAAGTCTGAAGTAGGAACTTTGCGTAAGGCGCGGAAGAGGTCATTTTCCGGGGTGGAGGCGAGGTTGAGTTTGGCAAGGAAGTCCCGGAATTGTTTCTCGTGGAGAGGGTTGGAGTAGGAGTATACGGCTCGAGCGGTGGGGGCGCCGGATTCAAGGATTACTCGGTGAAAGAGAGGTGCCTTGCTCGGATTGTGGAGGAGGTGGTGTCCAATCTGAAAGTATTAGTAGGGGATGAGGATATAAATAAAGACAAAAGTTGCTTGATAGCTCAAGACAAGCAAAGACCAGGCATACAGAGAAGTGTGTGATGTAGAAAGTCTCAACATACCGAATGTGCTCCAGCACTACTGCCCATGAGGGTCACGTTATCCGGATCTCCTCCAAAAGTACGAATATTCTCTCGCACCCACTCAAGCAGAAGCGCCTGATCCTTCAGCCCAGCATTCAAGAGTCCAGCTTTAGCGATGACCCTCGAAGGCAAGAACCCGAATGCTCCAACCCTATAATTGAACGCAACCGCAATTATCGGCTCGGTCGACCACGCCACAAACTGGGCAACGAATCTTGAACTTTCTCCGGCACCAAAGTTGAAAGCCCCGCCATGGAAATGAACCACGACTGGCAGTTTCAATCTCGGATTCCGTCCTTTGGGCCTGTATATGTTGGCATTGAGACAATCCTCACTCTGCGACCCCGAGTCCTCGGGACCTGCTGGGCATTTATCCCCGAATTTTGAAGCGTCGAATTCTTCCGTTGAGTCATTGACTGGTAAAGGAGGCATGAACCGTCTATCTCCACCGGTCGATTGGCCATATGGGACACCTCTGAATGCTTCGAGAATCTGGGAATAACCCGTTTCTAGCTCGATTCCTATAATCTTTCCTTGGCGAAGCACCACGACTGGCCGTTTTGGAATATCTCTTGGCATGTCTGGAGTGACGTTATTTCGGGGCATCAAATAGAGTAAACATAGGCTCAAGATGCCGATCGTAATGATTGGGATAATTCCCCCTTTCCATTTCAATCGCCTGCGTACGTTCACCAGTGTAGGCATGTTTGATGAAGTAGCACCAACTCGATTATCAGTTGAAGACCGAAACACCGCCAACCCTCCTCATCCTGCTTTATCGCATTCTTATGATCATGCCACAAATTTCACGACATTCGGAATATTCGAGTGAGGCTGAAGGTATGCTCAGGGGTCTAGAGGCGTTTGGCGGCGGTTAAGCTTATTCACGAGGTCGTATTCTGAGCTCATTTCCCCTGTACCCTTCCCCTGTCAGGATCACGGGATCGCTTAGGTAGGGTACACCTATCAACCGACTGAAGCCTATAGAATTCGGAGAGACATTGCTTTGCAATCTATTATCCTTAAACGTCAGTAGCAAAAGCTCATTCAAAGTCTCCATACTGAATGTAGGCAAATCTCGACCACGATGGCCGCTCAGAAATTGCGATCTCTCTATGGTACCACCCCGATGTCACTTCGAAAACGCTGCGCAGTGCCTGCTACCGTTAGAAATCTGGTTGGATATACGAATTTGTGCGTTTAGAGGTTGTGAATATCGAGAATCACTTCCATTCAAAGGGCTACTTAAGAGCTATCTATTCCTACAACGTCACTGCCATTGACGTATCACTCTGACGTGCATACAGCTGTCCAGAATGCAACCTGTCCTAAAACAAATAGAGAGTCCCTCCCAATACTCCGTCGCAAAAGGTAAGGGAATATGAAATAACGCAGAAAACTCCTAACGCATGACGCTGTTAACGACGGCTCACAAGGAAATAAAATAAACAATCAACTCGTACAACAAGCCAAGACTCAGAGACTCTCCCATTTAGTCCTGTTTGCTCATGAACCCAACCCCATTTGACCTCCTGGTCCATAGCCAGCGCTCATCCCCTTGTCACCCTCAGCCAACTTCCTTGCCATCTGCTTTTCAGCCCATTCTCGACTGGCTTGACGTCCTCGTTCGGCCGCCTCCTCTCTAGCACGCTTGGCAGCAGCTTCGCGGTCTCTCTTGTCCCGTTCCATATCCTCAGCAAGTTTAGCATCACGGTTGTAAATTTCTCGTGCACGCTGACGTTGAATTTGTACATCAGTCGTCGAAACAGTGCGTTGCATAGCGCGGCCGCTCATCGAAGGACCATGTGTAGTTGGGGTGGGCTTTCGAACAGGAGGGGTTACCTTAGCCCGAGGAGCCGACGTATTGGCTCTGCTAAGCTCCAAAATAGATGGACGGTGAGCGCCGACGTTAGATCCTCTCTTGGAGACAGAAAATTCGTCATTGCCCATGTTCTCGATGCCAACTTTGCTCTGCCTAGCTCGACTTGCAACTGTTTCACGAGGAACGAAGTCGGGGACGACACTGTTGCGGATGGGTCTGGCTTTGAACTCCCGACGTTTGCGCTCCTCTTCCTCTTGGGCCTTTAAACGTGCTTCATGGGCTTCTCTCTTCTTTCGAGAAAGAGCCTCGCCTGGAAGCTCGAAGGTAGATTTGGTTGGTGGCTTTGTCGACTTGATCTTTGGTTGAGAAACCACGCGAGTAGCGGGGATACTATCCTCGCTCGACTCTCGCTGGGCTAAACGAGCCTCGCGTTGTTCTTTCAACTTCCGTGCCACAGCTTCTCCAGGGAGTTCGAAAGTGGGACGAGTAGGAGGCTTGGTCGACTTTGACGTTTCCTTGGGAGGCATAAGACTGAGTGGACGTTTGATAGGGGCTTTTGCTTTGGGTTGAGTCTTGAGCTGGACCGAAGAGGATCGAGATAGCTGCGTGGGTGAGTTATTGAAGGTCATCGAAGTAGCCTTTTTAATAACAGACGGTCTTGGTGCCGTGGATTTTGCCCGCATGGTTGCTGCCCCAGACTTCTTAGCCTGATTCTTCGTGCTATTACTGGTCTGCACTCTTTTATCTATCATTGCTTTCTCATCCAGAGGAATAGGACGCTGTTGTCGATTCTTCTCTGGAGAGACCATGCGTTCTGCCAAAGCGGCCTGGTCAAGAGCATCCAAAGCTTCTTCAAGTTGATCAAGTGCTTCCACAGAATCTTCGATACGGGAGACTGGCTTTGCTGGAGATCGACTAGTGATTTGCTGCACAAAGGAATCCTCGCCTGCATCATCCGCAGGCATCGGAGAATCTTCCCGTCCATACACCCTTTCAACCTCTGCGAGAGTCCTGACAGGAGATTGTGAAGCATTAGAAATACTGTGGGTGTTCGCTGTCGCTTGCTCGGTAATCGAATCCCTAGAGTCACTTGTAGCTTCCACCTGCACAATTGAAACCACATTGTCATTCTTTGTGTTTTCCACAACTACTCTTTGTTGTACAACGACATCCTCCGCTAGAGATAGATAGTGATTAGCAGCCGTTTGGTTGTGAGGTGTTCCCAATGGAAGAATAGAATTCTTAAAAGTTCGAGACGGTCCTGTA
This sequence comes from Mollisiaceae sp. DMI_Dod_QoI, assembly GCA_009613015.1. Lineage (NCBI taxonomy): Eukaryota > Fungi > Ascomycota > Leotiomycetes > Helotiales > Mollisiaceae > Mollisiaceae sp. DMI_Dod_QoI. The sequence continues at coordinate 52,079 of VXCB01000079.1, forward strand.
GAACGGCCGCCGAAAAGAGAAATGAAATCGATATCCCGCAATTTCTGTGTCATGACAGAGCGATCCTGCGGTCCAAATAACTCTGATAGATTATACTGACCTGCCTGAGCTTTTGCTAGCTGACCACGAGTGGTGCGTGCAGCGGGAGCGGGTCGCACAATTTGCTGCTCTTTACTAAAAACAGCAGGTTCTGATGTTTGGGTTAGACTCTGTTGAAAGGGTGCATTTTCCAGGAGAGATCGTAAGCTACCTTCGCGACTCTGAAGCAGGATACGGGTTGCTTCAGGAACAGGACTATCGCCTGCATGACCAGACTGTTCCACAACAGCGTCCAACAGTGTATCCTCCTCCTCTGATGTGTGCTTTCCCTTCTGCTTAGCCTTGCTCTTCTTGCCTCGCTTTGCGACTCCGATTGCGGCTTTGTAGGCAGCCTTCAAACCTTTGACCTCGGAAGCGATTGAATCGTCATCCATTGAGAGTTTGTTTGACCCCATCGTATTGTGGATTTCGGCAAGAGGTTCTGTTTGTTTTGCAGGTGTGTCGGGCAAAGGTGTCTGGATTGCAAGAGCAGTATGGTCTTCCGCGATTTCAATTTTCTTCGACCGGGTCACTCGAGCCATTGTCCTTTCCACAATGCAGCTCTTGTGCTGGGTATCTGCGTCGGACGGTCGCCGAATGGAGACGTGTCTCCGAGTTTGTTTTCTTATGGGCTGTAATTTGACGACGGAAGTTTAGGGCAATGCGACCCAATGTGTAGAAGCCACGTAGAAATGCTGAAGCGGTGGTAATGGAGCAATTGTCAATGCACTTATCGATTGTGTCCGTGTCCGAGGATGTCCATGCGTGTTTGATATGGCTGCTTCCTTAAGCTTTCTGAAACATTATTTTTAGGCTAAATCACCACAGCAACCACAAAAGGGGAATCGACGCGCCCATTTCGCGACACGCGACAGCCCTCCCTATATTACTCCCGATAAGACTCAAAAAGCAAAGTACGATCGCGGATGCCAATGATGCGGGGAGATCCACGCCATTGCTGAATAGCAATTTTGCACTATGGACGTCTTTCGACGGAAATATTTGCTCGTCATTAATCATTTCGGGGTATCAAAGTGTCCTGTAGCCTTAACCCATCCAGCGTACGACCTATATACCCAATAGAACGCCTTCATGTTACCAACTCGATCAAAAGCTCGACGTCCCTACCATCTCCAAATCACTCACTGCTGGTTCCTCCGCCAGTGCTAGTTTGTGGAAGCATCGGCGCATGTTCCGTCGGTATCCTCACCAGCGTTTGTGGTAGTGGCATTTCCGTCTCGCTTTTCGTCCCCACCTCCTTTGTCTCGCCATCTTCGGTCTCTTTGGGCTTCGGAATTTTCACTTGTCTAATCAGCAAGTTGTTATTTTTCATGGGGCTTAGACTAACTGGAGGCCATGCTAATGGCACGAAGAACGTTGTGCCAGTTTCCTAAAACAGTCGCAACAGCTGTATAGTATCATCAGCTTAAAGAATATGCGTGGAAAACACCTAACATTGCGAACCTTCTGTGCCATCTGATAAAGTAGAAAGCTTCTCCTCCAGCATCTGCATCTGCCCAGCTAATCCGGCACTAAGATCTCTCAGCTGCTTGAGATTTTCTAACTCGGCTTTCTTTTCATTGATGCGTGCGAGCAGTATCGGGGACTGTCCATTTGCAGAGGAGGTACCAGACGTTGAGGCTTGTCGCAAATGAGAGGGGAGCGGCCGTGAGGAGTAGGACATATTGGCTACGGGAAGCGGAGAACCAGATAGACGAATGTTCAATTAATTGTAGATGGATTTCGACTTTTCTGTTGTTTGCATTGGAGAGTCGTCTGTTGGGCGTTCAAGGCCTCGGTCAATGCTGGTAGGCTTCTTTGAAATTGACTGGGATGCATGGCGCTAGGATATTAAGGGCCGATAATGGTCTAACCACAACCGTCGATATGTAAACACGTTTGTATTGACATTTCCCGAACACAAATTCTTTTGTTACGAGGATATACCGAGCAAGAAACACAACGAATTCTGCCCCTACTCAGAAGCACACTATCCAGACACATTTCCTTCGACCTTAAAACTATTCCGCCAACTTCTCGGCGCATGCCAGCGCAGATGGCTCGCCTCAATGAGCCAGCGCCGGCATCAGAGACTATGGAGTCCCGTAAGAACACAGCATACAAACATCTGGCAGATCACTAACTTAACATACAGTCAAACGGAAGTTCATGCGTCAGAATCGCGATATTGCTCGGGCCAATTCAACACAGTCATTGCGGATACGAAATCTTGAGAATGAGACCTCAAGATTGCTGGCAGAGAACCTTAGCTTGCGAGAGCAAATAATACGACTCCAGAAGGAACTTGAGGATGGCAGAGCACAAAGAGTAGCAGATTATGCTGTTGATTTGAGATCACAACTCGAAGCAAAACTTCTCGAACTTGGGTGTCTAATTTCTGGTCTCGGGGAGGATGCGCCGAAGAAAAAATCTTCACAGGCTGGGAAGATCACGAGAGCGAGTCCTACCAGAAGTCCAGACCAAAGGAATTGGAAGAACATCTGCACTATTAGTGAAGCAGTTGCAGGTCAAGATGGACGTTTGCCTCCAATCCTAGAGAATAAGACGTATCCTAGGAGAACTCTTGAGTATGGCTCTTCCGTGACCTTGGGTTGAGTATTTGCGCTGACTGGATTTAGACACCAGGAAATTGTAAACTTGGTAGCAGATGCCGAAGCCGACACTACAGACTCTCCAGAAATAGGGCCCCCGCCAGTGTCTCAGTTTGTAGATGAAGATCCTGTCAAGATTGACCTGCCGAGGAGACCCAAGAAGGAAGAAGTCGAAGAGCCATCTAGTTTCGATCCAACACTCTCGATTAATCTGGAGCACAGAAAGAAGAGAAAGGATAATGCTATATTCGTTGAACCTAAAACAACCAGCAGCCACGATTCTTTGTCTAGTACCAAGGATGCGGAAGTGCCACTGAAGACTGGAGCGAAGCGGAAACTCAGCGTTCGGGACGAGGACGAGAACGAACGGGCCCCAGTACCTCCATCTCCTGATGACTTTAGGTTTACTCGTGTTAAGGACGAGGACAAACTGAAGAACAAATCCTCGAATCAGCAGGAGAGAACTGGCAGCAAGCCAGCTAGAGAGATAGCTATTGCCAGAGGAGTGTCGCGTGAAAAGCAAAACTCTTCAGCTGCCACAACTACCAGGAAAGCTCTTGCACCCAAGAGCGTCAATAACTCTCCCAGGAAGAATGTCAAAGACTTAGTTTCAGACATTCTTAAACCAGCCAAAACAGATGTCTCCAAGTCGAATCCTAAGAAGGAACGCTCGAAGGAGGAAAAACAACAAGCAGTGCAGATCCAGTTACCAGTCAACCCTGTCATAGATGCCGTTGAGCTTCAGCAAGAGCCCGAGACACCGGCAGGGCTCGATATCTTTTCACCACCATCTTCACAGCCTTCGACAGTCCGGGTTGAATCTCGAGACACGCCACCGCCCTCTGATTTTGGTTCAAGTACCGACGGCCAACGACCGAGTCGTCGAGCCAGAGGTAGTGTTAGCTATGCTGAACCGAACCTTCGAGATAAGATGCGGAGGCCAACAAAAGATCTCATTGATGCTGTATCGAAGGAAGACAAGGCTAACCACTCGAACGCTGTCAAGCTTGAAGAGGGCTTCGGCCCAGATACTGTGACTATCAAATCAGAGCCTGAAGCCGATGAGGCCTGGAAGAATATGCCTGCGGCATCGACGACGACGGTAGAAAATAGCCCCCTCAGCAGTAAAGCACCGGAGAGTCTACCAAGCAGTATCACAACACACAGGAAAAGGCGCGAGTCCATGTTAAATCAGACAGAATTGGAATTGCCTCGTTCAACATCTGGAAATGCAATTGCAACTCTGCTTGCTGAGACTAGACGAGCAAGGGCTGCCGCAAAAGAAAAACCTCCAGCTATTGAACCTGATTTGGCGAAAGGGATGGAGAAATTAGACATATATGAGTTCAAGGCGTCACCACCTCTTCAAACCTCCGCACCGGAAGGGAAGCCTAGGGAGGAGAGGGCGACGTTGAGATTTTCGAGGAGACATCCTTCCGTACCTCGAGATGTTGTGGTGCAAAGTGACAGTGAGGCATCAGATATGGAGGCACCGAAGAAGACCGAGACTTCGAACGCCCGACGAAGACAATCAACTCTAGGTTTGAGAAGCTCCGCTAAGAATCCAGAATTAGCCAAAGGCGATGAGGCACAAAAGTCTTTAACCCGCTCAACCAGTGCCGCTGCATTGACGGATGTAGGATCTAGGGGTGAACGCGTATCAGCACGAAGACGGAGCATGATGTTATGATTAATGAAAATGATACTCAAGTTTAAGCTGTGGGTTGGATGAGCGATTCTGTATAAGTTGAGCATGGGAGCGCTGATTTTTAATGGATTGCTGATTACGGGATTGATATGATACCAATAGAGCCTTAAATTCTCCATGCTGACTGGACTGGGTCCGTGATTCGCCGCGCAATGATATACCTGCAATCTCAAAGAGGGGGCATCTATTCTTCCCCGAGTACAGGTATGACCACTATGATTCTGGTCTTGAGCGTGCCTCATATCTGCATCGACTCAGGTCTATGCCATAGTCGCCATCCCAAGATCTATGAGGCTTAGATGTCAAGAATTGTACAACTTATTCGTCCTATCATGATCCTCCCACGACCTTTGTGTAAGTGATCTTCTCCACATTCACACTCTCCACTCCATTCGAATCTTTCCTCAATTGATAAACATAGAGCGTCAGACCAATACCCTGGACCTATTCATAAAATCAGCATTTTACTTCCTGATCGCAGTAGGGCAACACACATCCATCAAGCAGAAGCTCGGCACAAGCTCCTCCCCCTCTCCCATCCAGCCCGTTGTAAACGCACCCGTAGCACTTCCCGGGTTCACAAAAAATTTGTTCTCGTATTCATAGGCATCGAATCTGTGCGTACCGCCCCAACATAATACATCCACATCTAACTTATTTGCCTCTGCTAGCATGAGGTCCGTCTCCATAGGCGCTACCATTGTGAATCCTTCTAAGAAGCCTATGCGTAGCGAGCCATGGGTAACGACTTGGGAAAGAGGAAGAGAGTTGGCTTCGGCATCAAATCGACCTTTCACTATCTTGAGGTCTGGTGCAATGCTTCGTAGGTATTCGTAAGTAGGTTTGTCTGTGAGGTTGCCTAAACATAATGTTTGGCCGATTTTGCCGGGTGTGAGGAGCTTCTTGAACTGTAATTGGGGTTTTAGCATGTGCATATGACAGTAGATGGAGCTGCAGCCACCTTTGCCGGTATATCCAGAGCTCGGTCTGGGATGTGAAGGTCCCCAATGACCAGGACAAGGCGGGAGGTCATGTTGCTTAGGAGCGTTATTTGGGGGTTCGGGAACGATTATGAGCCAGGCATGAGTTGATTGAAGCTGCTGGGTAGCCGGATCCTGAGTTCGCAGATTTTCTAATTGAGTTGGCGAAGAGGTAGAAGGTCCGGCGCAAAGTTGTGGTATCGTCGTCGTACTATGTTGACGAGGAAGGCTGCGTACCTACCTAGTTTGCTCTGTTTGCCCGCTCTTCGTTGATGTCACGTGCAAGAATATTCACCTGCGCTTCGACTTCGCTCAAGCCATTATCGTGTCTAAGAGGCATATCACAAGTGTGACAATGGCCTTCTTGAGAAATTGACAAGCTCTTTGGTTGAACATTGTATCTAAAGCCCAGAGATATCAATTACAACCTCCAGTTGAGATACTAGTCACCAGCCACACTTCTGGACGAGGACCTCACGCTCTCCAGGATTCGTCCGAGACTACCTTGGTCTCCTACCAAAATATTCTCGAGGCGCTTATACATACTCTTGCTCTCTATTGCTCTTACTGCGTTTCCATTATTCATTTGCCACAATTCATTAATACATACATGTAATAAGTAAGATAAGATCAAGTTCGGAGTCAGATCCGCATACCTAATGCGCTCATAGGAAATCGTTCGAGGTTTCCTAACGTTCGATATTTCATATTCTCGAAAGAGATCACCAATGGGGAGCCTTTAGAGTAAGCAGATACGCCAATGATCGACTCTGGCAGTTCGCGGACACTTTCCCCATTCTTGCACTCGGCGCACCCCGCGCCCTTCAATAGCGTGGCGCCTTTCGAGCCAGACAAATACATATCATATGACAGAACAGGACGTCAGACCCTGACAAGTATATATATATTATTTGTTTCTTCTTCAGTATCATCTTCAGATTGAATTCTTAGTATCTTAAAGATGGCCCCTTCAGCAACATCAGAAATTGTGGTCCCAGAAACGAAAGTGGGGGTTACAAAGCAACCCGAGAAACATGTGCATGGTGCTGAGGACAAGACTCCCTTGGAAGCTATTAGCCATGGATCTATGATTCACCCTGGTGAGAAAGTCCCATTCTCTTTTGCCCTTCTATTGTGCTTCTCGTTTATGCATGGTGCCACGCAAGTATATCGTAAAGAGTTTCTATACTCATCCTTGCTTCAAACACGCGATGCGTTCTGATCCCTTGGACACATCGATACTTAGCTTTAAGGTCTTCTAGGGGAGGAATCTCCTTGTCATTTTCCATATATCTCGTCCTTTGACAATATTAAGCCTACTTTTCGTCCCTAGTAGTGTATCAACACTATCTTTTCCCGAATAAACTCTTTCTATCAATGTATATGCTTATTTAGAACTAGGAATCCCGACATTCTCCTCCCATACCGAAGAAAGAGCGCATGTCTTGATTCACACTGCAGCCGTCTTTCGTGACTTCTCCCGCAAGGGTTTCACTGAAGGGATGTCGGGCCATATCTCGGTTCGGGATCCAGAATATCCCAGCTACATTGTAAGTTCTTTTATTCCTTTGGCTTCCTGATTTTAGCAACTCTGTGCCCACATTACATCTTCCTGAACTCATCCTCCTCACGGAAAATATAATACTAATTCGTTGTAGTGGATGAATCCGCTTGGGAAGCACTTCGGCCTCATGACCGCCGGCGACTTGATCTGCCTTGATATCCAGACTGGAAAAGTGGTTGGAGGAAACAAGGTATTTGTTGTCCTTTCCAAATAGGAAGACAGGATGCTAAGAAGAAACTAGAGCAGAGTAGCCAATGCTGCAGGGTTTCTAATCCATTCCGAAATACATAAAGCAAGACCTGACGTCCATGCCATCTGCCACGCACATACGAATGCTGGCCGAGCATGGTCGAGTTTCGCTACGGGTTTAGATATGCTGCACCAGGACATCTGCTACCTGTATGATTCAATCGCCGTGTATGCATCATATGGAGGTATCGTATTCGCTGAAGAGGAAGGTCAAAATATTGCTCGTGCTTTAGGCCCTAAGAATAAGGTAGCCTTTCTTTTCTACTTAGTCGTGCCCTTGTTTACATGTACAAAGGTCGATATCTGACAGTGATAGGTTGCAATCCTTCTCAACCATGGACTCCTTTCTACGGGCAGCACTGTTGACGAAGCCGGATTCCTGTTTGGACTCCTGGACCGTGGCTGTGCGATGCAGCTCCAGGTTGAAGCTGCAATGGCTGGCAATCCAGCATTGAAGAAGCACGTCGTCAGCGATGATGAGGCCGCGTATAACTTCAAGATGGCGAGTGAGAAGAATGCTCTATATGCAGAAGCGCAGCCAGATCTGGACTACGAGTTTGCAATGGCGGGTCCAGGTGTGATAGAAAAAGGGGTAGAAAATATGAAGATCGATGTCGTGGTGTAGAGAAGTCATCGCCTAAGGAAATTTGAAAAACGCTATGTCTAGAGGTTCTCAGCTTGTCCATACGACAGTTTTGCCGATCGTGAAGCTGGCCTAGAGAGTGTCTGGAATATGACATAACCTTGGTGTGAATCACCGATATAATTGGATCCATTGTTTATCTGAAAGCTGGTTTCACTTGTGAGGTTCCAACCTGGCTGTCGTTCCAAGCGGATCACCCTCCAAGTTCAATGATTTTCGGTTTCGGATCTGCCACGATCTGGGGAGCAGTTCACTTGGCTATGATCGCTTTTATCATAGACCATTGGCGCTGCTGATCGTAATCAAACTCTTATCACGTTCGAAGTTCGAACACAAAAATCTCATACTTATGACCAGCCGAGATAGTGATTGAAAGGTTGCGACATGAAGTTACTGTATCGATGAACAATACTGTAGCAGTGATAACTCTACATCTTTTAGGACGACGCTTCTCGAGATTACACTCTTCGTGGATGTGAAGCTCGGAAGTCTTTCTTTTTTCACCTTGGCCGCGACCAGTCGGTACTTACTGTAGTCAGGGTCCTCGTGTGCTCGGGGCTATCGGGTTAAAAGCGTTTAGAAAGCTAGCATGAATCCAACTACTACTAAGTTAAATTTAAAGTTCCTGCCAGAGATCAGGAGGCACCATCTAGGTCATCTCCTCTTTGCTGGTGTGGCACGAGAATAGTTAACCTTGCTTCGAGCAAAGATTGCGAGCTTATAGTTGAACTTCTTATAAGGTACGCGCATGGTTGAGACCAAGGCACCTCCTTGTACGATACATACCGGCAGGACAAATTGCTCTGGGAGGTTTCAACACAATCCAGGATAACGGAATCTTCTCCGTATCTCACGTATCTCGCTCGCCTCGGGCCTTAGATCAGATTTTCCCTCCCATGTACCCGTCCCGCGAAATCTGGGCGCACATCCTGGCTGGTGGCGCCGATCAATGCTCGAATGAAGATCAACACAATTGGTCGTCAAACATGTGGGTGCTGCCCCTGCATACAGACCACGTACTTGCAGGCTCGCAGCTCGCAGCTCGCAGGACCTCTTACTACCCCTATCTGGAAACGGAGTATCCCACGCAGCAGGACAAACAATCGCAGCATCGAGCAGCGCACACTGGTTTGCACACGATCAAGCTGCGATGCAGCGGGAAATGCGTGGTTACTGAAGCTAGAGATGGTAGCAACGCCATGATAGACCGGGAAGTCTGTGAGTCGTGCGCACTGCGCAGTACTGTACGCACTGATGAATTTGACTTGGATCATCTCTCGGACGATGCTCGAATCGCACAGACCTCGCCTGCTCATGATTGCATCAACCCCACTCCCACTCCACCGAGGCTTGGGAAACCTTTCGAGGTCTCGGCGATGTCCCCCAGAAAGTTTACGTGCATGGCTGGGAGCGCAAATGAGGACTTTCAAGCGGCTGAACCAATTTCGACCGTCGTTCGACATGCGACATCCCAGGGAGTTTCCCGAAGGAGGCACAGCTGAAATGCGACAAGCCTTCTTCAGATCAACCAGTCACTTGGTCTGCTATCAAGGGGGACTTGAATCCTTGATGCAGTGTTTTTTGGTTGCGTGGTGGTTGTGCCGGCATAAATTAGTAATTAGACTGACTGGAGAAGAGCCACAGCACTATCAACTGCTCCAATCAGAAGAGCGGAGACGATGTTTGCCGAGCCTAACGGCAACCTTGTAGGCTTTCGTGCAGGAAGGACCTGGCAAGACTATTCTAGGGCGTCGTCTTTCATAGAAAACAGCCTGCCTTCCATGTGGCAGATATGCTTCCACCTGTGCTCCTGTTCTCCACCACAGGGCGTCATCTCCATTTTCATTCTTTCTCGTCTTTGCTTGTATAGTTGCGTTGCCTGTTTGTTTTGCATTCTCAAGGCAATTGTTGTTAATCAAATGCCGTAAGAACGAGGGTGGGGCTTTTTCAAAGACATGTCTATTCTTTTTTACCGTCGTCCAGACTACTTGGATAAGGCTATCAGTCCTATCAACGCGACAGATTGTGCCCGTTATGTTGAACGAGCGAAAAGTGAGTTCGAAAAGCTATCATACCGGATGACAAGTGCTGACAGTACCGAGACTCGGAGCGAACAATTCCTCCGGGGCTTTCATTCGAAGAGGTTATGAGCAGTAAAACACTACCAGTATGTTAGAATTTCCCGTTACAGTGCTGCATCTCGGTTTTGCTAATTTGCTTTCAAGCCATGCTCCCTGAACGATTTCATGGATTATTTGGTGTATGTCGAGTATAATGCAGAGAATCTCCAATTCTACCTATGGTATAAAGACTACGTGCGACGCTTTAATGCCCTACCAGAGACAGAGAAAGTCTTGTCCAAAGAATGGATCCCAGAGGCCAAAGATATCCCTGATCTGGCAAAAGATCCCGAGAAGGTTGAAAAAAGAAAACGAGAGACCTTTTCAAATCTTGTGGAAACAAGATATGATACGAAAGGAGTGATCTTGTTCAGCGACGACGAGCCTCCACTGAGTCCTGTGATGAGTCCTACTTATCCAAGTCATATGCCCTTTCCAATCAGTGGAACGGCAACTCCATCTGTTGCTGGATCATCAGCGCTCAGCGATGCGGAGGTTGCTGCTCAGTCAGGTTTGAAGTGGCAGCCATGTATGCTAAACTTTTCCTTTGGCGAGATGATATACTGACACAGCACAGTCACCGTCCAACCACTGCGAGATGAAATAAATCGTGTCATGCGTCATTATATTACCTTCGGCGCTCCCAGAGAACTTAACCTCTCTCACAAAGACCGAGCTCTGTGTCTTCACGCTCTCCAACACACGACACATCCATCCGCTCTTCAGCCAGCAATAAAGATCGTCGAGGCCGCTCTCCGAGGACAATCCCACCCAAACTTTATTCGCTGGTCCATCTGCAACGGCAACAAACCCCGCGTCTTTTTCGTCCGCAGCATGGGCGTCCTTCACATCGGATTTGGCTTCATAATCGCGATTCTCCTGACCCTCTCCAACGTAAGTCGTTGGTGGAGGATCCTCGCAGCTCCGATGTTTTTCATAGGATTTTCGACAATGGTAGCAGCTTATAAAGGTCTTTGCGTTATTTTACATCACTCACATGCTCGTAATCTTCGTCCTTGGGAACAAGACCTTGATTCGGAGCTTGGAGAGGATAGGAGAGATTCTTTTTCCAGCACGGCGAATAGGGATGTGCAGATGGCTTCAAGGACGGGGAATTATGACGATATGGATAAAGCGGACGATGCGAGCTTTAGGCCGTCGAGCTTGCAGTTCTTTGGGCCGAAGAACAGCTTCGATGATGCGAGTTGGGTGGAGAAATATCAGAAGAAACCACTGATGCACAAAGTGTTCGATAAGCAGGTTTGGACGCAAGATGAGACGTTAAGAATTCTTCAAGATAAGATCGTCCTTGGAGCGAATTTATGGGCGATCATTCTAACCGTTATTTTTACTATTGTATTTGTAGCGTTGCCGAAGGGTAATTTCTATTAAGCGTTTGCCTTTTGTACAATTTAATCCCTTCACTGTATCCAATGTCCTTCTTAGCAGCCGTATTCTAACACGTTCTTCGCGGACTCTATGCAGAACTATGAATAGCCACTGCGGCATGCTCATGAGGACAATGCATTTGCATAGTGAAGTTTTGTTTCGCTTGGGCGCCTCAGGAACCATGTCATTTGTTCCTTTCCAATCTACTACCATACTCGACACTGCGCTTTCTGCGTCGGCACTTCCAGATACTCTTCTAGTCTCTGCCTGTCCCCCCTTTGGCTTAGTTTCGCCCACCATTGGCCTAGCATGAGCTTTTGATCATTATGTGATTGGCGCAAATATCCAATATCCTGTGGGCCATGAATCGCTGAGGAGAAGGTTGTGAGGGGGATGTGATTATATCTAAAGTCAAAAATAGCAGCGTAACGAAGTCTATACGAGCACACGCCAGTGAGAATACCAATGAGGATCCCGGCGAAGATCTCGTGGGTATGGTGTTGCTTTGTGCGTATTAGACAATCGTGCACTTGTCAATTGAGCAGGGAACTTACGTGCGTGACATATTGAGATCCGGATATCAACGACGCAATGAAGAGCGGGGCAACGATAGCTGCAAGATCTAGAACTCCTGGTGCGAGATCAGAGAATAGCTTCAGCTTGGCGTTGAGATATAGCGCTAAGAACACAGCCGCAGCGAATGAAGTGGCAGCATGACCGCTTGGAAATCCCCGAAGGGCTTCCACTATGTCACTTTTCTTCCCAGTACAAGCTGCCGGGCTCATCCACCAACTGGTGTTCGAAGAAGCATTCATGTTCGTGAGAAGGGTGAGATCCGGCTGGCAGGCCTCAATGTAGTGCGGTCGAAACCCTCCGACAAAGTGTTTCAAGGATACAGATATGATCGTCCTGTCACCAGAATGATATCCATGAGCATCTTGTCATGCCTAAGTCGATGCATATGAGAAGAAATAGATCAGCGAGGCGGGTGGTTACATACGTAAACAGGACTGTTTTCACTACGCCTGTTGTTCCGATATAAAAATCCAAGACGCTTTGAACCTTCACCTGGAAGAGCGTGATGACTAACGATGGCATAACTCCAACAAGAAATGTACATATGGAGGTAGAAACCAGCGGATCCTTTATGGGATACGAGAGCTCTGTAGGTAATGTGTATTGGTTAGAAGGACCGAGGTAGACCGGAATGATGCGGTTGTCAGGCTTGTAAATGGAAGCACTGTGGATGGCAGCAGCCACTCCAGCCAGTACGATGCAGCAAAGCCAATCATAGAGTACAGCAACTCCATTATTTCGAAAGAATGTCAATATTGTTGGCCTGACGGACTCTGGTGAGGTGAGGTCGGAAAGAAGACGACTGGAACCCATGGTTCCAACGAGAAGAGGAATAAGGATGTTGTGGAAAGAAAAAAAAGAAAAATTCGCTAATAAATGAAAGAACATTACTTAAAGAAAGCAGAAATAGAAGGAACGATTGAGCGAATCCTAGTGACTTGATTTTTTTTAACAGAGCCTGCGAGGAAAGAATGTCCGAGTATACTTCAGACTTTCAGCCGAAAATGGAAAGCATTATATCTTAAAAATTCAAATTTCCGCGCAGCAAGTTTAATATACCGATCACTAGAAGTAATACTAGACACCTACCTATTTTCGAGCCGAAAACATACGAAAACCTTGCCCCTGGACATGACGCTGGAGGGAGGCCCAGAGCAGAAATGTAGTATAGTCACTTTTGAATATCCAAAAGCGATGTTAGATGTCTGAAAAGAGCTGAAAATTTAACAAACAGACAGGCGAGAAGAAACTAACTAGAGTATGTGGGGAAACTACGATAGCAACATGAGGTTGATAACATTGTAAGCGAGTGAAAGACAGAGTAAAGGGGGAGGAATCCCGAGCCAAAAAATCTCCAAAGGCGGTCAGGGGCACAGACCCCCATGTAATCATGTGATCCCCGACTTCGGACTGCAAAATCGTCATTGATGAAAGTGTCTAAGATTTCAGACCAGGACAGACCAGGATCAATAAGTTGCTCTTTTCAGTTCCTACCTTCTGTGACCGTTTTAGAGGCTATCGTATCACACTCTTTTGCAATTATCGTTGTCAGATCGGCGGATTCCGGCTAACCCACGTCAACTCTGTCACTCTGGCTCTCCGAAGCCTACTACCCCGCCTAATGGTGGCTCCCCACGCCAAAGTCAGACTTTCTTTGATCTCCAGGCATTTGGACTCTCGTCCCTCACTTCCAATCAACACTCCATACTCTATTGAAAGACTGCCAGTCGAAGCATCTGCCACAGCCCGTGTAAGACGATTCAGTTCGAGCTCGCAGTCTTCAGAAAGTTCCAAGATGTCCAGTCAACCAAATCACCCCGCTTTGCTCATTCCAGGGCCAATCGAATTCGACGATGCAGTTCTTCAGTCCATGAGTCACTACAGGTAATCAGCCCATGCCACTTCATTCTTGAATAGCTCAAGCTGATAGATTTTGCTGCATAGTGAGAGCCATGTTGGCGCTCCATTCGTGGCAACATTCGGCGAGACTCTTTCGATGCTTCGAAAGCTTTTCCAAACAACGGACCCGTCATCACAACCTTTTGTCATAGCTGGTTCCGGAACACTCGGCTGGGATCTGGTTGCAGCGAATTTGGCTGAGCCTGGTGACGACGTCTTGGTCCTACATACCGGCTATTTCGCAGACTCCTTTGCGGATTGCTTCGCAACTTATGGCGCCAAACCAACACAATTGAAGGCTCCAATTGGGTCAAGGCCTCAGCTCCCCGAGATAGAGAAGGCATTGAAAGAGAAAAATTACAAGTTGTTAACGGTCACTCATGTTGACACTTCTACTGGGGTCTTAAGTGAGCTTAAAGCTCTGTCGGAATTGGTACACCGGGTTTCTCCCGATACGCTCCTCATTGTTGATGGCGTCTGCAGTGTGGGGTGTGAGGAGATTGATTTTGACAACTGGCAACTCGATGGTGTCATTACCGCAAGTCAAAAAGCAATTGGATGTCCCGCTGGTCTATCTATTTCCATGTTCAGCGGCAGAGCAATGAAGACGTTCCAGAGTAGGAAAACGGCACCTGGATCTTACTTTGCGTCATTTAAAAACTGGATGCCAAGTAAGCCGCTTATCCCCTTCTGTTTTGCACACACTACTAATCACACTTGAACAGTAATGCAGAATTATGAGGCCAAGAAAGCCTCCTATTTCGCCACACCTCCTCCGCAACTTATTCATGCGCTGCACACCTCGTTGACCCAGATATTATCTAAGCCACTGTCTGAACGATTTGCAATTCACCGGGAAACGTCTCAGAAGATCAAGAAGGCTGTTACCGATCTCGGTTTAAAGCAATTAGCATCAGATCCTGCAGACCAGGCCAATGGTATGACGGCTATCTATTTGCCTGAAAATGTCAAAGCCCCTGAGCTATTGCCCAACCTTTTAAAGAAGGGTGTCATATTTGCTGGTGGTCTACATAAAGAGATTGCTGCTAAATACATCAGATTTGGCCATATGGGTGTCAGTGTAGTAAGTATAACATCGTCGTCCACCAAAATATCGGCTAATTAGTTCAGACTGACCCCAAACGTGATGATGTTGATCGCGCAATCCAAGCTTTGCAGAGCGGCCTATCCGATGCAGGTTATCAAAAAGCATAGAGATTAGATTTCCATAAAGGTATGACACGATAAAAAGCAATGCAAAACCTTTTCTCCGCGATCTTCAGCACGTTCTTTTGGTGGCGAGATATATTGGCACACTCACGCCTTCAAGACCCTCAAGTTAGTCCATCGAGGAAATACTAGCCACAGGAATGGCTACCAATCAGATCTCGATGTGCAAGTTAAAATAACGCCTCGAACGCTTCTGCATCACAAGTGTGAGTAACAATCTCATAAATTTAACACTCAATGACAGCACGTGCCTTGCCAATAGATACCTTTTCGAGGCTGCTTCGATCAAATTTCCTCTCTCGCCCGCCTGCCGTGGGACATTGTTCAGTTTCGGTGGTGGGCTAGCAAACCATACCGGAGACCAGCCATTATTGATTCCACGGACAATGTCTATCATATGCAAAATTGAAGATTCCAATCCCCTCTGGGAGAAATTCGTTCTTGTGGCGTTTTGTGCGCAATAGACCACTTGTAGCAATTTCTAGGTGGTATCGTTTATTGCCTATATAAAGCAATTGGTAGTAGTCTGTCCTCTACATTCTCCATCCGTTTAGCTACTTCTTCATCTCTACAAATCAACCTACGGAAACTACCCCAGTTCAAGCATCGTCAAATATGCGTGTCTCATCCCTCCTCGTGGTGGTTGCTGCTGTCGGTTGTCATGGCTCAATCTAGCACCGCGAGTCCTTCCAGCGTATTCTTGCCCAGCGAGTAATACTAACCAAGGCGCCAGTTCTCCAAGGCTACTGTCAGCTCCTCTCTTGCAACTACGCTCGCCAGCAGCACGGTCTCCTCGATCACGTCCAGCATCAAGCCTGCTAACACCTCTACCGTCTTAGTTACCTTATCTTCATCAAAGGTTGCCAACGCAACCTCCATTCTTGCTTCTTCAAAGCCTGCAAACACCACGTCCGCATCCACAAGCGCCACCGCAAAGCAAGCTTCCGGTGCTATAAGCGCAGCTGATCCTGGGAAGTACTACCTCGGCGTTGCAGGTCTGTCAGCGATGGTTAGCTCTGAAGGGGAAATAGGAAATATATTTTGGATGATGAGGAGTAAGATCGCTTTTGTAGCATTTTGGCTGCCCAACCACTTATTGTTAATGACCACCTTTGAGGAATATTCCTTGTACACAATAGAAAAAAGTAATAGATCCGACTGTCACACATATTCATTGTTGACCTTTGACCAGTTTAGAAAGCTTGAAAACTTATGCTCATTCGAAGTGCGATATAAGACTGAGCGTGATTAGCACCCATGAAATACAGACAAAATGGATGCTCCAATGAGTCAGCATGAAAAAAGGATTAATGTACATATCTCTGGTGTGTAGGACGAAGGCTTGATCTTAGGTAGGTTCACCGAAACGGGTGGGGTCACATGACAGCGATCATTGCCGCTAGCGCCTACGAGGCTCCGGTGGTGGGGCAACGTCTTGAGGCGGCTGGGACTTGTCACCTACGATCAACTCCAACTGGCTTTTCAACAACCTCAAAGTCCTGCACAGACGACTTCTTTCCATCAGCGCAAGCTGCACAGAAACACATTCCGAGCGAGCATTCATTTATCGCAGCAGGGTAAAGGACCAATCTTCTAAGATCAAGCCCCGAGGATGGCGCCGACCATTGAAGAGCTTGACGCGACTGTCCGCGCCTTTTATGAAAGTCGAGGAGATTCGGTCAGTTTTCCTTTACCTAACAGCTATATAGCTGTGTGTAGATATCATCTGCTAACGCGTCTGTTCAATAGCAAAAAGCTGCACAAGCCGCCTTGAACCAGGTATACACCCCTCATTTGCGCCGATGAGCACCCAAAATCACGAGCCTCTGCTGATACCATACAATAGTTCAAGGAGGATCCGGAAGCATGGCTGTTAGTCGACAAGATCCTACAAGAAGCTACATACCCACAGACGAAGTGTTAGTTCTCTTTTCATAGCCGTGCCGGTTTGCTAGATGGCGCTGACAAATATAGACCTGGGTTTGCAAGTACTCGATCATGTTATCATGACCAGATGGAAGGTTCTTCCAAAGGAGCAATGTCAAGGTAAGTGTCTTTGATGGAGTTGGTATCGGCAATAACCTGACCTTCTCCAGGTATCCGTAATTTCGTCGTGAATTTTATCATCCAGTGCTCTGCTTCCGAAGAATCTCTCAAGTCCCAACGAACCCTCCTCAACAAGCTCAACCTTGTCCTTGTATCGATTCTCAAGCAAGAGTGGCCCCACCACTGGCCGACCTTCATAAACGAAATTATCTCCTCCTGCCACACGAGTCTGTCAATATGCGAGAACAACATGGCTATTCTGCGACTCCTATCCGAAGAGGTTTTCGATTACTCGGCGGACCAGATGACATCAACGAAGACCAAGAATTTGAAGACAACTATGTGCGCTGAGTTCTCGTCCATCTTCCAGCTTTGCAACGAGGTCCTGAATAGTGCCACTCAAGCAAGTCTTATCAAGGCTACCCTTGAGACTCTCCTTCGTTTCTTCAACTGGATTCCTCTTGGCTATATCTTCGAGACGCCTATTATTGACACATTACGCACACGCTTTCTCGAAATGCCGGAGTTCAGAAATGTCACTTTGAAGTGCTTGACAGAGATTGGCGGTCTGCAAACTGGTCAAAATAACGCATATGATGAGAAGCTTGTCCAGATGTTCACGGAAGTTTTGACTACAATTTCCAAGATTATACCCCTTTCGCTTGATCTGAAGTCGACATACAATTCCAGCAACTCGAAAGACCAGGAGTTCATCCAAAATCTTGCACTCTTCCTGACAAATTTCTTTAGCGTTCATCTCAACGTAAGTTCATGAAGCCCAATCTATCCTATATCTATCACTCACACCGTGTCTAGCTCATTGAAAATCTACCAAATCGAGACTTCCTCACTCACGCCCATTTCTACCTCATCCGAATCTCCCAAATCGAAGATCGAGAGATCTTTAAGATCTGCTTGGAGTATTGGACTAAACTTGTACAAGAGCTGTACGATGAAATGCAGTCGCTACCCATCACCGATGTGAATCCCCTTATCAACATGGGCGTTGGTGGGCTTTCGAACCCCGGCGCACCAAATCCCACGATGCTAGCCAACTACCCACTTCGCAAACACAAGTACAATGAAGTACTTTCTAATCTCCGAGTTGTTATGATTGAGAAGATGGTTCGCCCAGAAGAAGTCTTGATAGTTGAGAACGACGAGGGTGAAATTGTCAGAGAATTTGTGAAGGAGAGTGACACCATCCAACTTTATAAGACAACTAGAGAGTGCCTCGTCTACCTAACCCATCTTGACGTGGTAGACACCGAGAACATTATGACCGACAAGCTTGCTCGCCAAGTCGATGGTTCTGAATGGTCTTGGGCCAATTGCAATACGCTGTGCTGGGCAATTGGATCCATCTCTCTTGCGATGAACGAAGAGACCGAGAAGCGCTTCTTAGTCACAGTTATTAAGGACCTCCTCGGCCTTACCGAGATGAAGCGCGGAAAAGACAACAAAGCTGTTGTGGCTAGTAACATTATGTACATCGTCGGCCAATATCCTCGGTTCTTGAAGGCACACTGGAAATTCCTGAAGACGGTCGTTAACAAGCTCTTTGAGTTTATGCACGAGTCTCATGAGGGTGTTCAGGACATGGCTTGCGACACTTTTATCAAGATTGCCCGGCAGTGCAAGAGACACTTTGTAGCTCTGCAGCCTGGTGAGTCGGAGCCATTTATTGAAGAAATCGTCCGAACCATGCGCAAGATCACCTGCGACTTATCGCCACAACAGGTACATACGTTCTATGAGGCCTGTGGTTACATGATTGCCGCCCAACCTCAGAAGAATGCTCAAGAAAGACTTATTGCCGAGTTGATGTCGTATCCGAATGCCGCTTGGGATGCGATCATCGCCCAAGCTACAGCAAATCCCTCTATCTTGCAAGATGCAGATACTATCAAGGTCATTGGAAACGTTATGAAGACCAATGTGTCAGCATGCACTTCCATTGGGAGTTATTTCTATCCTCAAATAGGCCGTATCTACCTCGACATGTTATCCATGTATCGTGCTACCAGTCAGATGATTTCTGAAGCTGTGGCTCGTGATGGTGAGTTTGGATGACTGAATATCGAACGACGAGATACTGACAGAAACAGGCGAGATTGCAACCAAGATGCCTAGGGTCCGAGGATTACGAACAATCAAGAAGGAGATTCTGAAGCTTATCGAGACCTACGTTGACAAGGCGGACGACCTTGAGATGGTGCGAACAAACATAGTGCCTGCTCTTCTTGATGCCGTCCTTGTTGACTATAATCGTAACGTTCCCAATGCTCGAGACGCCGAGGTTCTCAAGGTCATGTCGGCCATTATCACAAAGCTTTCTGTACGTTGGACCCCTCATCGCTCAAAGTACTCCGTGGTGCATCCCCATTTTCATACCAAGAAAAATTTCGTTGTATAACTTTTTGGCTTTTATTCAAAGTCTTGTTTGCTAATATCAATCTAGTCCCTTATGGAGGATAAGGTACCTATCATTATGGAGAACGTGTTTGAGTGTACATTGGAAATGATCAACAAGGACTTCTCTGAATTCCCCGAACACAGAGTCGAGTTCTTCACGCTTCTTCGCGCCATCAATCTTCACTGCTTCCCTGGTAAATTTAAACTTGTTCTTCTAGTAGAATTTCTGCTAACAGTTGAAAGCCCTCCTCAAACTCGATAACAGACAGTTCAAGTTTGTGATTGACTCTTGCATGTGGGCAAGCAAGCACGACAACCGAGAAGTAGAGTTTGCTGGACTTAACATGTGTCTCGAGTTGATCACAAACATTGCCGAAACTGATGCTGGCACCTCCAACGCATTCTTCCAGCAATTTTTCGTCCCCATCTTGCAGGATGTTTTCTTCGTTCTCACAGACACAGACCACAAGGCCGGATTCAAGTCACAATCAATGCTGCTATCCCGGATGTTTTACTTTGTTTCGCCCGCCGACGGCACAGCACCTAAGATCCAAGGACCAATCTACCAGCCCGATCAAGCACCTGCAGGAACAAGCAACAAGGAGTTCTTGGGTGGGTTCGTTGCGAATCTCCTTCAAAGTGCTTTTCCGAACTTGCAGCCGTAAGTTGGCCCTTTTACGATGACTAAAATTTAACACTAATTCGATTCAGTGGCCAAATCAAGGCTTTCGTTGAAGGATTGTTTTCTCTGAATAGTGCTTATGATCGCTTCAAGCTTAACCTTCGTGATTTCTTGATTCAGCTCAAGGAATTTGCAGGGGACAATGCTGAATTGTTCGCTGATGAGAAGGAGCAGCAAGATAGAGATGCCAAGGCGGCTGAGAGGGAACGACTCTCAAAGGTGGGAGGTCTGTTGAAGCCGGCCGAGCTTGCTGAGGATGATGATGAATTGTGACTGGATGAAGAGTTAGGGACAGACTATCCTAAGGCCACGGAAGCAGTCGATATCAATACTCCGACATATCCTCGTCGCCCCGCGATTTCAAACGATTTTAGTGGATGGGATATGTACGATCTTTGATTATTCAACCCCCGATACACATCGACTACTTTTCACTCTCTGGAGATGATCACACATTTCTTCTCGAATTTGTCCTCTGTTTGCACCATACCCGACGGCACGGGTACTAGGCGGAGTCTGGTGGGTGGGAACAGAGTGATTTTGTCAGTCTAAAAAGTTCATTTCTGTTTAGATTCGATTCGATTCTCCAAATCGCCGACGGACATTTGCATTTGCGGAGGATCATGATACCTCTCTCAATGGAGGGACTTGAATGAAAGCATGGAGACGAGAAATATGGTGCATATGAGGTAACGAAGGTTGGGATTGTTCGTAGATGCGAATTGCATTCAGCATATCTCAATGAATACATGAAATCACTTGTGGTAGCAAAGTGGAAAGGTGAAACTGGGCAACGGCCTCTCGTGAAGACACGTGCTCACCGACTAGAAGCCACTTAATACTGCCACAGGCCCACAGCTGAATGCAATTGTCTTTGTTCTCTCAATTATATTGATAACGCCCTGTATCCCAAGTCACACGTGCCTTAGTGCAGAACGCTAAGAAGCACTTCACCCCGCGAACACAGACCAGCGGCTCGGTCCTGCATCCAAAAACATCTCAGCCCAAAATGGTTCAACAAATGAGCGCGAAGAACAACACAACGTGCTAAACTTATGCGCTATACCAGTTCATAATAATTGGTAGCGCAACGGCCGTCCCTGAACAGCTTCTTCATTTGATCGACGCTTCGTCCGATGTTCTTCGAGAAGGATTCCGCTTGTGGGATCTTGCAGCTTGCCTTAACCTTTTTTGGACGTGGCACAGGGGTGATGGGCAAACCATTGGCTATGGGCATGAGTCTGTCCTGCAGCGGATCTTTCATCATT
Source organism: Mollisiaceae sp. DMI_Dod_QoI (assembly GCA_009613015.1). Classification (NCBI taxonomy): domain Eukaryota; kingdom Fungi; phylum Ascomycota; class Leotiomycetes; order Helotiales; family Mollisiaceae; species Mollisiaceae sp. DMI_Dod_QoI. The sequence goes on from VXCB01000079.1 coordinate 73,538, forward strand.
TCATCTTATCCCTCATGCACCGCAAGGTAGAGTGGGAGATCGTCATCATCCAGGTGAACACATATAACACCATGTTTCTCACGAATGGAGCATGTTTGTCTTCACGAGACCCTCCACGTCAATTGTGCAATCATGTTTCTTCCACTCGTCACCATTGCTGGCCTTGCCTCGATTGCCGTGGCTCAAGGTACTTATGTGAACCAGACTTCTTGTAATGGCAAGAATTATACATACCAGGAGCTGGCTGGTTATGGCTTGATCTCCGGAAACGCGAGAGATGAGTATGGAGATACCATCGGCGGCATAGGATCTGCCATTGCTCTGGATAGGTCACAGTGGCAGAAGCTGCCCAATGGCTCTTACACTGGCATTTTATGGGCACTTCCAGACAGAGGATGGTGAGTATCGCATGCTCTTTTGAACCCCTGCTTCTAAGGTATTGCATTGCTTTGTGGGGTTGTGCCTGCCTTATCGAAGACTTTCATGCTATATCTACTCGAACGGCCTGCACCTGCCGCATTTCGATGAGTAGAAGACTTATTAATCATGATTAATGATAGGAATACGGAAGGCACCTTAAACTTCCAGCCTCGAGTGCACAAATTCGACTTTCTCTTCACACCTGAACCTAATGCTACCGTTGCTAGTCCTTCCGGAAACAACCTCTTTTTCACATATAAAGAGACCATCCGCTTTTTTGGTCCTGATGGTACCCCTTGTACAGGCCTTGATGCCGATGACACTGGCCACATCAGCTTCCCTGGTTTCCCGGATCTTCCTGTGGCAACATATCAGGTAATGTCCAACGCGACGTAGATTTTGAAGGCGAATTCTAACATATCTAGGGCGACGGATTTGGAAACGCTGGGCCAGGGGGCAAACGAATTCCAATCGATTCTGAGGGAATTGTCTTGAACCCTGATGGGAGTTTCTGGATTAGCGATGAATACGGACCTTACGTTTACCGTTTTGATCCTACCGGTCTGATGATTGGGGCTATTAGACCTCCTGACGCTTTCATTCCTATGCGAAATGGGACGGAATCATTTTCAGCAGATAGCCCTACCTTCTATGCCAGCAAAGGTGCCGGAGATGATGTCTCCCCTGCTGACAATCCTACTGGACGTGACAACAATCATGGATTCGAGGGTTTGACTGTCACTGGCGATGGAAACACGCTTTATGTTCTCCTCCAAGCTGCTGCAAACCAAGAAGGAGGATTGGGCAAACAAACTGAGCGTTACGCACGCCTTGTCAAATACGACATTACAGTTCCATCCGCACCACGATACGCCAGAGAGTTCGTCGTTCCTCTACCTTTCTACAACGATCCCACAGCCAAGGCTAGCAAGAATCCAAAGGTGGCAGCACAGTCTGAAATCTTCCATATTCAGGACGGACAATTCTTCGTCCTCGCTCGGGACTCTGGAGCCGGGCATGGCCAGAGCACGTCTCTCTCTGTCTATCGACATATCGATGTATTCGATATTGCCACGGCGACCGATGTAAAGGGCAGCACGTATGATTGCGCGAACTGCTCTATCGCTTCAAGTGACGGAGTTCTCGCCACTGGCATCACACCAGCAACTTATTGCTCGTTCATTGACTTTAACGTGAACTCTCAACTCAACAGATTTGGGGTACACAATGGAGGAGACCAAGATGCGAGCCTCCTGAATGAGAAATGGGAAAGCATCGGTATCGTGCCGGTCGATGAACTAGTCGGTGATGATGATGAATGGTTCGTTTTTAGCTTAAGCGACAACGATTTCATAACACAAGATGGTTACCTTGAAGGTGGAGAGTTCAAATACTCCGATGAAAGTGGCTACACTCTTGACAACCAGGCCTTGGTCTTTAAGATTCATTTGCCAGATCATTCTAGGCCTTTTGATAGAGATGCGTGAGCTTAGAAAGGACAGCATACAGTAGCCAATGATAGTTGCCCATATGTCAGTTCAAAGCAATACCTGTCAGTATACTCCGTATATGATCATCGTGATGGCTGTCTGAGACTTTAACCTCTCATGATCTGTCTTAACACGTTCCACGTGACCTTTGTACAGTGGACCAAATCTTTGAATTTGGAATTACACTCGTTATGGCCAAGATGGCCAAGATGTGCTCTTTTTGGAAACCGCAACCGTAATGCGGCATCAGGCGACTTTTTTCGATATTCGAATGTTCTTCTCCTCTAAAGACAGCGTGATGCCTACGTCATTTGTTAAGCGAGACCCCTTTTACCGGACCACTGCGGCGGGCACGGTCCCTTGAAATGCAACGTGTTTCCAGGGTCCAATCTTCGCCTGATACGCGCGTGCTAGGCGGCAGCAAATATGATAAGCTCAACCCCTAGGCCTCATAAACAATGACCCGACAACTCCGAGGCACAATTTTGGAAAATCCTTCGCCAGACCGAATACTTTCGTTTACGCTACCTTGGTGGCTATTGCACAACCATGGCCGGTCCTCGAGATACGTCAAAGAACTTCCTCCATTATCCTGAGGCGAAACAAGGGTAAATCGCCTGTTTTCTCTCGAATGAGGCGATGTTTGCTAATGTGACCTCGTGATAGTCCTGATGTGACATACAAGAATGATAGGAAAAGCAATCCTGCGGTGAGAGGTTATTCCCTCTGGATCTCTGCATTAATGTAAGTCTTCCATTTCGGATAGTTAGAATTAAGCTTAAGCTTACCCACGTGTCTAGTCTCGAATATGTGGGTTTTGTGAGGCGTATTGTATGGAAGAACACGGGATTTGCAGATCTTCGCCTCATTCGCCCATATATCGAGAATGCAGAGCCTAGATACGACCCGACGGTCATTCCTATTGCCAGTGCTTCACCATTTGACAGCAAAGATGATCCTGTCTCAACAGTTGAGGCGACTACGCCTTGGAAGCCAGAATCAAAGTACCATACTGTCGCTGACTACCGAGCTATGTACCTGACGGGAGAACTGACGCCGTTGGCTGTCGCGCAAGCTATCCTGCCTCTGATAAGAAGAGATACTTCTCCTCCTGGGTCCCACTCAATAGGTTTCTTCGACAGTAACGTGGATTTGGTCATCGCTGCAGCGAAAGCTTCGACTTTACGCTACAAAGAGAACCGATCTTTGGGACCACTGGATGGTGTACCCGTCGCAGTCAAAGATGAGTATGATATTGATGGCTATACCACGTCTTTAGGCTCCAGAAATGACTACACCTTAAAAGCAGCTCCTGGAGAAGTTATTACTGCATGGTGTGTTAAGCAGTTGGATGAGGCCGGTGCTGTGAATGTTGGGAAGCTTTCTATGCACGAGTTTGGTCTTGGTATGTCTTCACATCTTATTACAACAGCACATATTGCATGCTTTCCTAGAAGGGACCTCTCTCGCATGTTTGCTAACTTCAGTGCTCAGATACATCTGGAAACAATCCAATCAAGGGCACGCCACCAAATCCTTACAACTCTCAGTATTATACTGGCGGTTCATCTAGCGGTTGTGCATATGCAGTAGCATCTGGACTCGTTCCTATCGCCTTAGGAGGTGACGGCGGCGGCAGCATTCGCATTCCCGCCTCCTTCTGCTCAGTATTCGGTCTCAAGCCCTCACACGGACGCCTATTGTTCAAACCATGCATGAACCACTCCTCCAGCTGCGCCGTCAACGGCCCACTCGCATCAGACATCGCTTCTCTGACAGCATTTTACCAAGTCCTCGCAACCCAAGACCATGACTCCCTCTTCCCCGCTCCCTCGCCAACGATTCTCACCCCATCAACACGCAGCAAGAAAGTCCTCGGAATCCCCGAAGCATGGTTCGCTCGCTCCACACCTGCCATCCAACGCCTCTGCCGCTCTCTCATCGACCGTCTCGTCGCCAAACACAACTACACCCTCGTACCAATCACCATCCCCTTCCTGCCCGAAGGCCAAATCGCCCACGCCATGACCGTTCTCACCGATGCCGCAACCCTCCTACCCGTGACCTCGAACCTCACCTCCGCAAACAGGATCATGATCGCGCTCGGTACCGTCACGCCAGCTACCGACTACGTGCTCGGTCAAAAACTCCGACATCTATTGATGCAGCACCTCGCCTATCTCTGGAAACAGTATCCAGGCATGATAATCGTGACTCCGACCACGAGTTGCGCCGGGTGGAAAATCGCGGGGAAAGCGGATCTGAAATACGGGATTAGTGATGGGGATCAGACTACGAAGACGATGGAGTATGTGTGGATGTGTAATTTTCTGGGACTTCCTGGGTTGAGTGTTCCGGCTGGATTCGTGAAGCCGGAGGGTGTTAAGGGGGCGGGTGAGGAGGCGGGAGAGGATGAGCAGGGGAAGATACCGGTGGGGTTGATGGCGATGGGGGAGTGGGGAGAGGAGGAGGAGCTTTTGAGGTGGGGGGTTGATGTTGAGGAAGTGGGGAAGGAGAGGAGGAGTAGACCGCCGATTTGGGTGGATGTTGTGGAGTTGGCGAGGAAGGAGATGTAGGTGTGTGTATTGTGCGTTGGCAGTTTAAGATGAGCAGGGAGTTAGAAGATGGTTGGTGTTTTAGAGTGTAGATTGAGACGCCATTTTCTCTGTTCATACCCTATCAGCTTATAGCAAATTTTAAATTATATTTCGTTCTACTTGTCGATCTAGTACAACTTTTGTCTGGGCCCGAATTCTAGTATGACCTTCTTCCTTCCTGTATGAGTTTATTCTGGCATGCTAAGCTTTATAGGGCGGAGCGGATGGAAAAAATTCGCCAAGTGCGATAAGACAATGAATCTTAGGTCGGTCGTATATCGCAGTACTCCAATTTTCAAATGTCAGATGAAAGCAGCAACAATTCCATTCAATTGTGTTTGCTGTTGCTAATCTGACCTCACTCATCCACTCAATCGAGCGTTATCCAATAACGCCATCATTCCCACAATGGATATCATTGAACGCCTATCAAACTCAAACCATCCATATTCAACAAAAGCGAAATTATTAACAAGTCATTAAACTAATCCTATTCAATAAATCCTAAAAAGAGAACAGAAAATGCCATCTCAAACAGTATTATCCCCAATATCCCGCGAGTGTTGCTTCTCACTTATCGCAACTGGAGATTCCTCCTCCTCGCTAATTGGCTCCATCGGTTTCGTCGGAGCGAACGCACTCTTTTGTCTGATCTTAGCACCGTAGAAATAAAATGCGATCGGGATAGGGACGAGGCAGAACGCGACGAGGCCGAGGAGTGTGCCTGCCCAGTTCACGTGCAGAGATGCGAACATGTATTGGGAGAACATGGGGAAGCCGGCTCCAGCGAGAGATCGCATGAAAGTGTTTCCAGCGATGGCGGAAGCGGCGAACATGAGGTAAGCGTCGACGAGGTAGTTGAGAGATTGAAGGAAAATGGCAAGGAGGCCGAAGCCGGTGAAGAGACCGGAGAGGGTTGGGACGATCCAATGGATTGATTCTAGTTTTTGGTTAGTTTTGTTTCCTCAAAATGAAAATGCGTTGGAAGACAAACCCTTGTAACCGCTCCATCCGAACCACAAGAGACCTATTGCGAATGATACACCTCCAATGATTACAGGCGGAAGACGCCATTCAGGAATAGGGACGCCGTTGTTCGCAACAAGCTTCCTGTTGTAACTTGGCTGTAGAAGGATAACAAAAAGTCCGGCGCAAAGCATGCCAGTAATCATGCCAAAATAAGGAAGTCCTCCTACACCCGGTGTCATATGGTGAATACGTTGGAAGACAATCGGATATGCCGTCAGGAAAAGATAGAGGAGGCCGTAAATGAAAGCCATGTAGATGGAAAGGAGTAAGACGATTGGCTCGGTGAAAAGTAGTCGCATCGGACGAGAAAAGTTCTTGGTTATGAGTTCCCTGAAGTCAACTTCGATCTCTTCCTGTTTGGCATGGATACCCCAATTCTTGGTTCTTCTGCGAAGCTCGGCAGCTTTACTGATAAGGATGACTGGTGGGTATGTCTCTTCAAGGAAGAGAAAGTCGAGAATGAATGCGGAGAAGCCCATGATGGCAGGAAGCCTAGTAGATGTTAGGCAAATACAAATAGGCAGAGGCAAGGTAGCAATTACCATTCAGTCCATCGCCAGCCAAGGTAGCTTTCAACAATAAAACCGCCAATAAAAGGAGCAAGTAATGGACCAGTAAAAACGGTCATTGAGAAAACAGTAATAGCCATACCACGAGTCCTGTTATCGAACATATCCGAGAACACTGCCGCGACGACAGCCAATGGGCAAGCACCAAACATTCCTAAGCCGGTCAGCGCTATCTCCATATTAAAACGCGGAGTAAGACGACGTACCACCCCAAAAGCGGCACAGCAAGATAGTCTGCAAGTCCTTTCCAGCGGCCACCGCAACTTGAAAGATCGAAAATCCGAACATTGATATAACCAAGGGTAGCCTTCGTCCTCTCAGCTCACTCAGAGGAGCCCAAAATGTCGGGCCAAGAGCGAATCCTAAAACGTATAATGATAGGCCCAATAATCCAACTTCTGTGGAGACATGGTATTGTGCGGCGACAGTCGTAGTCGCAGTTGAAAAGATACTCGATGTGAAGGCCGAAATCAATGTAGTATATCCAAGCATGACGGCAGTAAGAATCCTAGATAAGACATCAGTTGGAGCCTATCAAGTGGCTTGAAGTTAATTTACGCACTTTTTCCTCATTGGCCAATTCTGAGCGTGGAGAGGATCGTCAGGGCCATTGAACTCGACAACATATTCCTCACGTTCAGGAAGCGGAGGTGGGTATGGCTTCCCCAATCCCATCTCAGGTAGGGGCCTTCTGCTCTCCCTGCTCTTGGCTGTGAGGCTGCGACCAACAGTGCTAGCATGTTGGCTTTTGGCTGTTTGTATTCTGCTGAGGACTGTGGGGTTTCTTTCAAGATCGCGCTGTGTCGAGACTCTGCTCATCGTCGCCTCTCTGCGAACAGCTGAGCTTTCAGTTGAATCGGTCGAGCTACTTGACGCAGTAGGAATTCGCTCAATCTCATGACTGGGCCGTCCAACAGGAGTCTGGGCAAACCTCTCAGGCGAGGCATCCCGTTCGTTTCTCACCATCTCGAGATCCGCTTCGTTCATTGTGGCCAGTTGATGGCTAAAGACTGTATGGAAGAAGAGAAATGCAAAGGCTATGTCGCAACGAGATGGAAGGCGAAGAAGCACTTGTTATTTATTCGACTTGTTTTGGTAGCCCCACTCCCACTCCACTGGCAGCAGCTTGGAACCCGGTAAACGGCGGCGTAAATGCGTAAATGAGTAATCAGACCTGCAGGATCCGTACTTTAACCTTGCAGAGCGGCACTTTGCACCGGATCTAGCTAATGGACAGCGAGTAGGCCCTGCATCAATCGTCGATCGGGACTAATTTCAGATTTTGGGAGCGGGTATGCCCGTAGGGCTGGGAGAAGATGAAGAATTCGCGATAAAATGAGATCAATTGACACTTTCCGTTGTTCATGTCGAGCTCTTTGCGTGGTCATTGAAGATGCGCCTATCTCCGAGACATAGCATGGTGTCGTAATGTGACGCGGTGGCGTGGACTCGAGGATGACGGTGGGAGGAAAAGGTGGATTTTCTTTGGCGAGAGAATGTTCGATGAAAAAAAGCCAGGATGGCAGGGACCACGGGCCTGGACGTAAGGTTATGCTTAAGCCGAGGGCCGAACGCAAGGCTGTGAGCTGCGAGGCCGAGAATTATGCACAACATCTGCAAGTAGGTCTTCCCGTGCACAAAACCCGAGACACATCCATGGAAATACGAAGATGAAAACGATGAAAACGATGAAAACACCAAAGCCGTGCTCGGTCATCAACTGCATTCGGAGTTAGCGGGCCTGACTGATAGCCGCTTTTGGCCGAGCCTCTGAATTTACTCCGAATGATTCTGTACCCGATACTCCCTGAGTAGTGAGCACTAGAGATGGGATAGATTGTAAGTCACATTAGTACAATGATTGTTTTCATCACATGTGCCAAGAGTTGAGAAGAACTGAGGTAGAAGAGGCTCGAGAGTGGCATGATTCAGGTCATTCTTCTAGTATCTCAATTCTGCATAGTGCCCGTTGTATGTGTCTCCGTGCAACCTGACGATTTCTCAATCCATCGACATCTTGATCCACCGGCATCTCAATCCATCAGTATCTCAATTCGTCGGCTTCGGTTTCGTCGACTTCTTGTCCATAGGTCCAAACAAAAAATCAAGTACCTCCTTCCCCTCTGCGTTAAATTCCTCTTCAGTCATCTTCTTCTCCACACGGACCTTCTTAGAATCGTTCTTCTTCATCGTTCGGCGAGGGAAAGTGGACACCCTGGGGCGCTCGAATTTCGGTCCATCCTGGCCAACCATCACACCCCCCTCGTGCATATGCAACAGCTCCCAACCCAACAATCCAAACTCGCCCACCGTACCAAACTCCTCCAACAAATTGTTACACTGGCCCATGCCTAAGACCACCTGCCGTGCAAACCAACTAGCCAACGTGGTCCTTGCTTGCATAGAAAACTCGACCTGCACGTCGCGTCTGAAGGTAAGATGCTCGTGGACGTCCGCACGCATCCAAGCTGTCCCAATCTTCATCAACTTGTCAAACTCCAGTCCTGCAATGTCCATCTTGTTGAGGAGGTTTTTGCAAGTCTCAGCGTCTGTCATGGAGGGGGTATCTTTGGCGAATATGGCTCTGATTGTCGATACGCCCTGGGAGAATACGTTCGTGCACTTCTCCATCTCCCTGTAGAACTTTCGGCGCTTCTCTGCCTCCTCCTCGGAGACTGGAAGTGGGGGGAGAGGTCGTGGCTTGGGGGGAGCAGACTTGTTATCTTTGTGCTCGGACATTTTGGCAAGGAGAATGTCTGTGTAAAAGTCAGCGTTTTTCAATTTAAAGTCTAATTGCAATGCTTCATAAGATAACTTACATTGTAATTGCTCGAATGTCTGTACTAGATATTAGCATTTTCAATCTCGAGCGAGCAGAACAGCTCTTGGCAGATAACTTACATTGCAGTTATTCGAATGTCTATCCTAGATATTAGCATTTTCGATCTCGAGCGAGTAGAATAGCTCCTAGCAGGATAACTTACTTTCTAGTTATTTACGTGTCTAAACGCGTGAAATGTCAGCCGTTATCGATCTCGAGCGAGTGAAATAGGGGAAGAAGAGGAAGTTGCAATATCTGCCACAAACTGCAGCGTCTAATAGGATAACTTACATTGCAGTAGTCCCAATGTCTGTATAATACATCAGCGATTGTTCGATCTCGAGCGAATGAAATAGTGGAGGGGGAAGAAGCTGAAATAATTGTGGAAAACTGCAAACCAAGTAAAATAACTTACATTGTAGCTGTTCGAGTGTCTGTAAACGCGTCAGCAACTGTTCGATCTCGAGCGAATGAAATACTAAAGGGGGAGGTAGCCAGCTGCCACTGCAATAACTACTACAGTGAACTGCAAATTGAATAGGATAACTTACATTGTAATTGTTCGAATGTCTGCGCGTAAAGTCAGCAATTCAGACAAGTAAAGAGTAAGAGCCATTGTGCTCAATAGTCGGGTGGAGTACTTACACTCTGGTCGCTCGAATGTCTGCGTTGGAAACTGGAGGTTGAAAAAGATCGAGCAATGGGAAGCGAGATACTTAGCTTAAATACTCACATCTTAGTGAATTCAATGTCTGTAGTAGAAGCGAGCGTCTACAATCGATTTCGAGCCCATCTACTTAAGCGAAGGGAGCATCAAAGTACAAGATGATAGATTAACATTTAAGGACAAAAGTATTTGGTCAGATTCTAGCAATTATAGCTAGTCTTAAATGTCTGTAATATTCGAGCTTAAATAGGAAGTGGAAGTCAAAGCACTAATTAACAGACTTATATTTGGGCATAAGATTATCTAGGCAGAGCCTAGTAATTGTAATTCATCTTAAATTACTAAGGATAAAAGGAGAGAATTCCAAAGTACAAATTGGTAGACTTACATTTCAGCATTAGAATGTCTGAGCAGGAAGTAGCGATATAATTAATCTTAAGCTAATGTAGCCTTAAGGAAAGAGCATTTCAAAGTACAAGCAGATAGACTAATGTTTGGGTCCAAGAATGTCTGAATATCCAAACTGTGCAATAACAAAGAGAGGTGGAGCAGAATGTACAGTACAAGCTGAAAAACTTATTTTGGCTATAAAGACACTTATAAAGAAGTTAGCAATCTTGACTAATTTTATCCCTTCCATCCCAAGGATGAATATAAAGGGGGATTTTACCAAAGTAGGTTCAAACCCCCCGCTACTGGGCCAAATTGACTTATGAGGACGGGTAAATGTTGCTCCCTTACCCTACTTCAGTAAAGCTTACAAAAAGTACATTGAGATAAAAGCTATAAGAATGCAATAAGTAGAAAAGGAATACTAAAGTACCAGCTGGATAACTTACTTTGTAACCATATAGTGGCAAGGGTGACTTGCCGCAGATATAACCGAGATAAAGCTGGCAAAGAACTTTAAAAGCGAGGAATACTGATTGCCTAAACCACACCCAACAGCAGCAGAAGAACTTCATGCAGCCAGAGAGGCATTTCCCCACCATTCTCCACATATTGAGAAGATATAGTAGAATAATAGGTAGCCTCGAAACTTGTGGATAGAGCAGTGAAGAAACTCGAACAGAACGCCGTTGCAGCAATGTCCCGTTCCATATGCAGAAGAGGAAGCACGCTTGGCACAAGCAAATTGAGAACATCTATATCTAAGATTAATAATCTCAACAGATTTGTCATAAAGGCAATGGTCAAAAGAGTAATGATGTAATGCATAGATTTATTTCCATTGTAGGGATGTTTGTGCCAGGAATTGGCATTGCTGGGCTGAATAGACAAGAGAACAAGGACTAGAGTACAAGCTAGGGGAACTTGCATTTGCTTGTGAGAATGTCTGTGATTCAACCTAGCAAATCAAGCAAATTGGACAGCTTCAAATAACGATGAATGTGTCACTCTCCCAAGTGACAAGAAAATTAGAAAGCGAGCAGAAAAGGTTGTTCACTTTGAGTTTGGCCATGGAAAGGCTTTTTCCAATGAGATGTTATACCAGTCTTTGTGGTTTCATGGTCATCCTTCAGACCTCCTCAAACTTTCCCTTACGCCCCATCCATTGGCAAGCAACGCTCCCGTCTCTTCTAGACTTAGACCCTTTGTCTCAGGGTATATGCAATATACACAGACCCATCCTGCTACGCAGACTCCTGCATATATAATAAAGGTCCAAGTTGGAGTTAGGAATTCCATCATTGGCAAGAATGTCAAGCCAACAATGAAATTTGCACCCCAATTCGTGCTAGTGCTGATCCCTGAACCGAGAGACCGGACATTGAGGGGAAAGAGTTCGCTTTGCATCCATGGAACGTTTCCTAAACCAAGGGCATATGCTCCAACATAGAGCATGACGCTAGCAAGGACCAGGAGAGGAGCAGTTCGCTGGGAAAGAGGTATCGACTCATATGCCGATGCTGATGAAGAGGGATTGTCTGCAATGAGGTTGGTTGGCAATGTGATGAAGACGAAGCCTACACTGCAGAGCACAAGTCCAAAGGCCATGATAGGTATGGAGTAAAGTAGGATCCGCCGTCTTCCAATCCGGTCTATTAGCAGTAAGGCTGCACAGGTGAGAATGAAGTTGGTAATAGCAACAGACAGAGATGTTAAGGTTGGGCTTGCAAACCCCAAGAGTGTGAAGATCGTAGCTGAAAAGTACATCAAGGAGTTCTGGTAACATTGTTAGCTGGCGAACAGGCCGGGAATGGAGATCCTTACAAAGCCGCAAAGCTGCTGGAGCCCTTGTAACAAGCAGGCAATCGTTAATGCCCTTCTATTTCCAGGATTCTTGAACAGCTCTCCCCAGATATCCTTTGATCCTGCAAGCCAAGCGTTTCTCTCCTTTTTGGTCCGACTCCTCAATCGCCCTCTCTTGGCTTCCTCCTCTTCTCGAACTTCGCCCTCGATTCCTCTAAGTACAACATCCACCATGCCTTGAATATCATTACCGCTTCCGTACACCTTACTCAAAACGTTCCTGGCTTCGTTCTTTCGTTCCACCATAACCAACCATCTCGGCGTCTCTGGCATAACAAGCATTACCATGCACTGAACACCAGCAGGCACAGCACCAAGTCCGACCATCCACCTCCATCCCGTTCTCTCATTGCCCCACTGTGTGAAAGCCCAACCAACGACATAGGCAACTACTTGTCCAATTGTTATAAAAAGGACATTCAATGTAATCAACCTCCCCCGAAACTTTGCTGGTGCGAGCTCAGCAATGTATAACGGAGCGACAAAACTCCCAGCACCGACAGCAAGTCCAACGATCGACCGACCAACAATCATGCCCGGCACGGAAGATGTTATAGCCTGCATAACAGCACCAAGCACGAAAGCTATGTCTGCCAGCAGCACAACCCTCTTCCTGCCCAGTGTATCTGCCAGGACCCCCGAAACAGGCGACACGAGTAGGGCAAACAATGCCGTCGCAGAAGTAATGAGTGACTTGTCAAGCGTTGTCAACTGGTGGCCAAGGGAGCTGTTGATAGAGACGAGCGTAGCGGAAATAACACCGGTGTCATCTATACACTATCAGTATCTCTTCTCAAGTTGGTCAGGAGGCAAAACTCACAGCCAAACAGCAGCCCACTGATCCCTGCCGACAATGTTAATAGCCACACAAAGACCCCCGGGTGCCTCAAGTTTTTCTCTAGCAAGAGTGAGACATCGCTGAGATCTACATCTTGACTCGGCTCCTCGTCAGGACGGTCCTCATGCCGCATCAAAGGTTCCTCGGCGGAGTCGGCCATGTTGGTGAGTGCTATCGAAGGTGATGCCGTGATGAGGAGTCGAGAGTGGCTATGTGAGCCATGAGGATTTATGATCGGTGCCCGGGAAGAAATGATGTGGAAGGTTACGAAGCTGTGACATTCCAGAGGCCGATCGATGCCGGGGTTGAGCCGACAAGGCTGAGCCTTGCCAAGAGTTGACGATTGTGTTTGATCGAAGCTCAAAACCCGATAAAGCTAAGTTCATTGTCATTGGGAAGTTTGATATTTGAAATAATAAAAATCTGAGAAATTTTAATGTTCGTTTGGGAGAGATCGGTAGATTTTGTATATTAACAAGTTATATCTATCATCCTAACATGGCTCCGCCTACCTTGGATTTTATTGCCTGAGCTACCATTTGGAATCCTTAGCTCGAACCATCACAGTAGTCCTAAATAACTCAATAACAGAGGAATGTTCTTGTATGGAATATTGAATCTTTTGGTTATGATCAGCTAGAGATGTGTCGCCCCTGGCTCAAAGTCTATAAGTTTAAGGCTGAGTTGTGAGTACGTCTGCTGCTGATTGACAGTCTGAGTCATATCCGGTGTCCCTACCCAGTCAGATGCTCATAAGTCAGTCATGCTTATCATTCAGTCTACTCAACTTTCTATCACAATATCCTCTTTCCTTTGAAGACCCTCACAGCCTGCCCATGACAATTGCAATACAAACAATAAACAGTACTGAAGAATACGGAACCCAAAGGTTTCCAATCATTGAATAGCTTCCTGCGCCAACGCCAGCCTGAGCAATCTCGCCCTCCTTAGCCAACGTCACTGTTGCTGCAGGAGCTTGGAAGATCGTGCTAGTAACGGTTATCGGTATTCCCAAACTATTACTAGTCACTGAGGCGGGGACTTGTGTGCTCTGAGAGCTGTCCGAACTAGAGGGGGGCCAGATAGTCGTTGGGGAACTGATTATAGACGCATTATTAACGTGTACACATCCGTTCGGTGAACACTCCAACGCTGACGGGCAACACCCTCCACCTGTTTCAGAAGAGCACTCGACTAAAGACGCCATGCACTGTGGTGGGTGCGCTTTTGTGGCTTGGCACTTAAATTCAGAGTCGGTTGCATTACAGCAATATATTCCTGAAACTGTGAAGCTGGCAGCGAAGCATGCCATCTGAACAGGACAACAGATATCCTGTCAATGACCTTAGCTATGCACGTCAACGTATTCCTAGGTGAACTTACGGGTTGGCTAAACGATTCGCAACTGTTTTGCTGATCACCACATGTGTAGTATGGCACGTTCTTACCCACCTGACGCTCGTTGATAGACGACTCCTTGAACCTCTGGATTTGTCGCAGAGGCAAGTAGACTTGCGCTATGTTGGCGGAGTTCCCCTCACGGTGCTGTGTTCTAGCTTTTAACCATCCCTGGCCCCCGAAGTCGTGATAATACTGATGAGCCGTAAATGCGAGTCCGATGACCATAACGATGATCACTACGATACAGAGCGTTCCTAGCCAGCAACGACGACGCGATAAATATTCCTTGATGTCAGAGAGCCGAGAGCTAGAGGACGATTGAGAGGATATTAACTGATGAGGGATGCGGTGTCGAATCATTGCTGCAGACGAGAGGAAGAAATAAAAGACGTAGGAGTTGAAGAAGGAGCATCAGAGCAATTCTAGTGGATGAAGGTCTCTGCTGCCACCTAGGCAGATTTCCATTGGTATCAAAGTAAATTATATTGGTAGGAGGATAACTTCAGGGGAATTGGAAGATTGACGAGAAATCAGGTGAACCTCCTAAGATGTGAAGATGAAACTGAGAAGCGATTGAGGCAAGTACGATGCACTTCAACACTCGATGCTCATCGACACGCTTTAGATATTGGAGATAAAGCACGCCGCGAGGCTTACAAATAGTCCTGTATGCAGACACTTGACTACATAAGTTGATGTTCAAGTAAAGCCTCTTCGATGTTTGAAGTTTTATGAAGCTGTGAATGGAACATCGAGCTTTTTGATGGTGACGAAGTTGCGACGACAAGCATTGGTGACAGGGGGGCGTCAGCCCTCATTGGCGGAGCCCGGACAGCAATCAAAACATCTCGCAACTCTTCCCTAGGCCTCTCCGAAAAGAAGCTGTTAAGACCACTGACTCACGATGCAGAAATCTTCTGAAATAAGAATTTCCTTGTCAACAGCTTCAACAGCTGACAGGCTTCGCCAGCGAAGATGGCAGGGATGCAGCACCTACACCCAACCTCGGCACGGCATCTACCGGTTATGACGACCATGACTGGGACGTCCAGACATGAACATGCAAACTGCACATCGACCGAGGGCCGACGAGAAAAGAGAAGTACATAAGGATTCGTTCGAGCATCCAAAACCTTCAGCATCAATCTGCAAATATGTCTCCAACACCTCAATGGGTCAAGGACCTTAAGCCCTCCCCTCCTCAGGGCATGGATCTCATCAATGCCGAACGAGACAAGTCCAACATTGCTGTCGAGAAGCTGTCCAACTTCCTCTTTACCAAAGAAGTTTTAGAGCGCCAGGATAAAATTTTAGGCATTCTCAAAGCCGAAAAGGTCTTCGACAAATCGCAAAATTACTTCGATGGAAGGGTTGATAGATTCAAAACCGCGTTGGCTCGAGCCAAGAGGTTGAGGCAATTGCAAGTCAAGCACAACTGGGATCGAGATGAGTATATGACTGCGAATGAGCTCATTAGCGAGCCTGGTCCCTATGGTCTACATGCAAGCATGTATCTGGTATGTTGATTCCCCATACGAAGGGCAATTGCTGACTGCTCAGACCACTCTTCGTGACCAAGGCACACCAGAACAACATAAGCTCTTCCTCGAACCTGCCGAGAACTACAGAGCCATCGGATGCTATGCACAAACCGAATTGGGCCATGGGTCAAATGTACGAGGCCTAGAGACGACAGCAACATGGAATCCGGAGGACAAGACATTCATTCTTCATTCCCCACATTTGACTGCATCAAAATGGTGGATCGGTTCTCTGGGACGAACAGCGAATCATGCTGTTGTCATGGCACAGCTCATCATCGGAGGAAAACCATACGGTCCCCACCCTTTTGTCTGCCAAATTCGAGATATGAAGACGCATGAACCTCTGGAAGGTATTCATGTTGGAGATATCGGACCTAAGTTCGGCTACAACACCATGGACAATGGTTTCCTTCTCTTGAACAAAGTCAAAATCCCCCATGTTAATATGTTAGCACGCTTTTCCAGAGTGGACCCAGAAACCAACAAGTACATCAAACCTTCGTCACCCTCGTTGATTTACGGAACGCTCACATGGGTACGATCAACTATTGTTCTGCAATCTGGCGGAGTTTTGGCTCGTGGCGTTACTATTGCTACGAGATATGCATCAGTCAGACGCCAGTTCCAAGACCGTGACGCCCCTTCGGATACCCACGGGGAGAACCAAGTTTTGAACTACACCATGGTTCAATTCAGACTACTCCCTCTCCTTGCCGCCACTTTCGCTCTGCACTTTACAGGCAAGGCTATGATGGCGTTGTATCAAGAGAATCAAAAAATGATGCAATCGGATGCTGGTAAAGTCTCCGATGCCAACAGAGGAGCAGGACCAGAGGAGACCCACTCTGGAAGTGACTTGCTTGCTGATCTGCACGCAACTTCATGTGGCCTCAAGGCTCTTGGCAGTACGACTGCGGCTGAGGGTTTGGAAGTTTGCCGAAGAGCATGTGGTGGACATGGATACAGCAGTTTCGGCGGTATTGGCGCATGGTATGCAGATTATTTACCTACAACAACTTGGGAAGGCGACAACTACATGTTGACGCAACAAGTTGCTCGATATGTGAGTATAATCTTTCAAACGACGTACAATAGCAACTAACAAATGTGTGCAGCTTCTCAAATCTGCTCGTGCTGTCTTGAAGGGCCAAGCGCCTAATAACGACACCACCAGAATTTTCACAACCTTCCTCCAAAAACAGGATATGGGTGCCGCCCATGATGTCCTAGGCTCCGACAGTGATCTAGTGGCAGCCTTCGCATGGCGCACCTCATTCTTGACATTTGAAGCTCTCAAGCATCGTGATACCGAGAAGAACTCTTGGAACTCGTTATTAGTCGATTTTTGGCGACTAAGCACTGCTCACTCCCAATATCTCGTTGTCAAGAACTTCTACGAAGCTTTGCAGAGCGAGAGTCTTCGCTACGAGCTTGATTCGACTACAATCGATGTGTTGCACAAGCTCTTCCGCCTTTACGCTCTTAACACTTTAGAGAAAGAGGCATCTGAGTTCTACTCCTCCTCTGCTGTCACAGTTCGTCAAATTCAGCTTGCCAGAACAAAGACTGTCATGAAGTTACTTGAGGAAATCCGGCCTCACGCATTGAGGCTTGTTGATGCTTGGCACTTCCCAGACTGGCAGCTGGACTCCTCACTGGGTCGTGAGGATGGGAAGGTCTATGAGGATATGTTTTACAGAGCAAGTGAGCTGAATCCTTTGAATGGTTTGACAATCGATCCATATCCGGACAGCGATGTTTTGGTCAAAAGGGATGAGACGGCGAAGTATAAGAGCAAGTTGTAGAGATTCTAGCCTTACGGCTCCTGTATATTGATTTAAAAGTAGATGAATGTACATGACTCCCCAATCATCTCGAGATCAACTTATGGATCTCGAATACGTGAGTATGCTCGTTATCCGAAGGCATTAGCGAAGTCCATGCAATAGTAGCCTAGCGATGTCCCTACTCCCTTGCTAACCTCAAAGGGACATCAAAATTCCTTAATGATGCGTAACAACACATCCAACAATTCCTCCACAAGTAACACGAGATGAGAATAACCAGACGAGAAGATCCCTCGAAAAGGCTCTCAACCAATAATCACAACTAAGAAGGACATGAACTCGTCGGATTTTAACTACAAATTAACAGTGTATCATAGGTCGAGACAAGAGTTGCCAAGTGATCACGCAACAACGAAAAGTAGAAATGGTTCATCGCCCGCGTCCTCTCTCGTGACTGGCATTTCAAAATGCGAGTGTTTCTCGAAGCTATATCTCAAAGTCTCTAGTAACCTCCTCGAAAGACCGCCAAAACGAGGTTCATTAAGAGCGGAGAGCAATATCTTCGCACATGCGCTCCTTCCAAGGGACCTTCAAATGTGGGGAAAGTTATGCATGGTGGTTTAGGATGCCTCTTGATCTTATGGTTTAAAAGATTGGGAGTGGGTGGATGAGTGGGTGGATGTGCTCAGACTTGGGCATGGGTAATCCGGGTAGTACCTAGAGGGTTAGCTGGTGAATATCCGACCCGGCGAGATTCTCTTGGGTAAATACCCGGCCAAAGTTTACGTTCGGGTTGTATGTGGGTAACCCGGTAATTTGAAAAAACCGGGGTATTTTGGGCTACTCTACCCGAAAAAATCGCGACGAGTAATACCCAGAGCTTGAGTACCCGGGTACTCGCGGGTAAACCCGTATTTGTGCCCAAGTCTGGATGTGCTAGTTGAGGAATGAAAAGGAGGATCATGATGAAAAAAGTGAACTTGATCGAGCGATCCAAACGCAGTAGTTGGAAAATCGAGCATTTGAAAAGAGGTAGCTTGTTAGTATTATTATAAAGCCGAAGACTAGATGTAACTCTTCCTTTTCTTCTCTCGTTTATATTCACTCCTGCTTCTCGTTTACCAACTGAAATCTGATTTCTACTCAATAGCGGATAATTCGCAGAGTTGGTAGTTGACAAGCTAGAGTTTAGATGAAAAGGTACTGTATTAAATGGATAGTGAAGAGTGTGGTATTCAGAGTTTCGAGCTTGATGGCGACATTAGTCGAAACGTGTTGGTGTCTAGGAGGAGAAGGTTGAAAGAGTACAACATCCCTAGAATGCTAGAAGAAGGATGGCTTTTCTGATTAGTTAGTAGTCCATGTGGAGGGAGGTATTGAAGCTGCTGTTTGATAGTGAGATTTTACTTTGTTTGAAGCCAGAATATTGTGCAAAGAACAATCCTGGAAGTGGAATACTGATGAAATTTTATTGCAACAAATTTGGAGTGAAAAAAGAGTGCTAGAGATCTCTCGAGAAGGAAGCGAATTTGTGAGCACTGCTGTCAACAAAGTACGTGGCTGCCCTCGGTTCTTGCAACACCGCTTTGCATCGCTACAAGGAGAGGCCCTGTAATCCAAAAAGATTGTGTTGAGTGAAGTGGCGATATCTTTCTAGCAGATATCCGGGTCGCCGGACCTCAAGAGCAAGAATTTGCTCTCGCTGCATAACACTGACTATCGAAAACAAAAATTGTCTGATTTGAATATTCCTCCATTCCGCCGAAAGCACTTTTTTTTAAGCGATGAAGTAATTATGTGCTGAAATTTTGCTATCCTCAACAATAAAAATAACGTACGTGTAGTGAGCTGATGGCATGATCAAATCTACCGTACCCTCGACAGCAGTGTCCCCCAGCGCACTGTCCCCCACTCCCTACGCTGCATCTGTAGCCTGACTTCAAAGTCCAGCGTTTAACACTCCAGTGCACTTACCAAAAAAAAGAGCTCCTTTAAAACAGCGCGCAACACAAAAAACCACGTCTTAGAGCAGCAATCGTCATTCCGACCCCCACAACAGGATAGCATTCCATTCCTCCACGTCGCATGGCAACGGCGGGTCCCAGTCCAGTACTGTACTGTACAACAAACCTCTCTCCACTCTCCAAGCCCCCCGCGAAGAGAAAACAATAACTCCACTAGCTTGCCAACAAGTATAAACTGGACTAAAACATGCAAGTACCCGATTGATTAGGCGCTTGCAGGACTTTTTTCTGTAGGACCCGAGATTCCGGTCTCCAGTATTGCAAGACACGCGAGAGAACCAGCGACAGCAATCAACTCTGTAATGCGCCTGTCGTGCCAGTGTAATCTCCCAAGGTTACTCGGTAGCGCTTGCTTGTCTGTCCGCGTGCGTCCAGGTCGGGCTCTTAGCACGGTATCAAAGCAAGACTACTTACTATGAAGTCGTGTCTAGGAATTCAAACCTTGTCTCCGTCACTAAGACCCGGAGGATCGCTGGCAGTGTTCATGCTAAGATCTTCCTTTCTAGGTTCTTGGTTCATTGGATCTGAAGCTTTGCAAGCGAGGAAGAGAATTTTTCCCTTCTGGATATTTACCTGAAACAGCGGACACGTGATAGACATAGCATTCCAAGGTTGACGTTCTCCACACTGGGTATATGCCGTGCGACGGGAGGATATGCCGAATCGCCCTGCCTGGGCTGGAGATTGAGGCACTACGTAGAGAAGAGTGAAGTTTGCTGAGACGTGCTACTGAACGATGCATATCCCCGAAGTTACACGTAAGTTCAAGGTTGCTTTGGCATGTAATGTATGCCGTGAGATCCATGACCAAATTTTCACATTGTTCTCACGTGAGGAGGATGCATTTGCATTTGCAGATACATTCCTGTCGTGACTCGTGTAATAGAACAGAATCCAACAATTCGGAGAGAGACGGCTTGCGTCGGAGGAATTTGAACATTTCGGACCTTTGTTCTCGATGAGGTGGACGGGAGCATATGACAGCTGAACAATGCAGAAGTCGTGTCATTGTGAGACTTTGTAATTCTGCTGGCCTCATGTGGATGGGGAATAAGTCTCGGAAGATGAGAAGCTACGGGCACGGCATGGCAGTGCTGAAGAAAGAAGTAAATATGGGTTGCGTATCTTGGCCGAGGCTGGGAATGTATAAGCGGTTCCGGTGTAGTAATCTAGATGGAGATGCTGGAGTTTCCCTTGGGAAAAAAAAAAGAAAAACCGTTCATGCTTACACTGGTTTCAAAGACTCTATCCTTGTACGGGAAGATGAGCCGGATGACAAGATATGGCGCAGATCAAAATCGAGATACGAAGGTACAACGCCCGATGGCCAATATCGCATTCAAAGACTTTCGCCCGAGAGGCTCAGAAGGCGTCTTAGACCCAAGATTGAAAGCGGCACGAAGAGAAAAAGCAAAGCAACACCAAGCCAAATCATGAATCGGAGCATGGACCAATCAATTATTTAGAGTTCGCGATGAACCACATGAATCATCAGCGCAAGCCATCTTCAAAGGTGGCTTCGAGAAAATTCCTTTTTTCGTGATCCCAAACTCTAAACCAGCGAAACAAATATCAACATTTTCATGAGAAAGCCACGGCTCAAGAGGCGTCCAATGCCTTGTGATGAAGAGAACGTCACCTTAGACATCGACTATCAGCATCGACCACTCCCGAGCCCAAGCTATCAAGCCCTGTTCTACAGAGCTTGTCACTTTGTGCTCTGTGACTGAAACATCACCATTACCGTTCGTGTACCACGGAAGGAAAAGCTCTTCCGTAGCACTGTCCCTAAAGATCCTGGATTAACGTGTGAAGGGCAAAAAAATCTTCAACAACGTGTCTCAGATCCTCGATCTTGATGGGGTTTTCCATCCAACATGATAAGCGCCACCTGTGATAGGGTACGAGGATACTAGTAGCCTTTTGCTGTCGGGATTTCCGTCAGCCTCAACCCGCTTTGGCGGCGCCGGGCCAGACCTTCCAGCGTGTCCAGTAGCGCCCGTAACGAGCCCGGGGCCAAAAGTCTGTGCTTTTCGGGGTTATTAGCATACTAAAAAGGCCTCTAAAGGATTTCGAACTTTTATATTTAAATGTAATTTCTTAGATTAATATTTAAGAAGTGTACTTTAGTCTTTTTATAGAAATATTTAATTGAAATGTAAGCAATAGTGTTTTATACTTATTTAAAAGATTTTAAGCAAAGTAAGTGATTTTAGTTATTCGAAGCTTGAAAAGTACCCTGAAAAGCACAGACTTTTGAACCCAGGCTCGTAAGAGAGCATCCAGAACACTAACATACCGAAACCTCGTCTCGATTCGCTGACCGAGAAATCCTTGATGTAACGGCGGGAATGGAGTCGTAACGAGCCGCTGTGACACTTCAGCAGGCGACAGGACACTGGAGCTGACAGCAAATTGAGCATGCAAAATTTTCACCCGCAAATTCCAGCTGTCACGACGGTGACCAATTGACTAAACACGAGAACCCCCATTTAGAGGATGAACATTGTACGCGGAGATGCTGTAGCATGATCAGGCCAGAATACACAGCACGGATTCGGGTGAGGACGAATGAAAATTTTTCATCGTCAAGGCAGACAACAGTCAGAGAGAAGGAGCTTGGACGCACTCGCATCACCGTTGGGGTCCAACAGTTTGCCTTCTGCCTTTTGCCTTTTGCCTCGCTGTTCGCAAAGACGGCTGGGTCCGCATGTATGGTACAGTCAGACTTTTGAGGTGCAGAGGCACAGGCACAACTCGGGGAAGTGCTGGAAGACGTGTAACGCCACCAGCGAATCGAGGACTTGGACTGTCCTTGCGACCGTGAACGTTGGAACGTTCCTGGGAAGCATGACCAGTCAGGTGAAGTCAGGCTACGGGTATGTTAATGGGAGGGAAAGTCTCCTCATTCATCGTACCTTGATCAAGCCACCTTTGTACGTAATCGCAGCCTTGTCCTCGGCGATGCAACGGCCGTCTGGTTTCTGTGGACGTCTGTTCCAACACTGGAGTCGACTGATTGAGTCGATTGACTGACCAGGCGGCTAGGAGGATGGAGACTTCCGAGTACAGCATGAGTACTCGTATACTCTATACTCGGCATGTTATCGTGAAGGTTGACGATCCAAGTGTTTAATTTTGGGTATTAAGTTCACTTGGTTAAGGATGTTGGTTTCTCGAGGTCCGGTCCTGAGGTTGAGCCTTGGGTTCAGCCCTGGGGAACATGGACTGGGAAAGACGGCGGCATGAACATCAATGCGCATCCCGCAGACGGAGCCAACCAGGGCAGCGCAACAACAGGATCCGAAACAGCAAACCAAGATTTGTTGTTCCCAGCAATCCCAGAAATCCCTCCAGGCCTTAATCGTAAACAGTTGGAATCCAGGACGCGGCGCTGATTGGGCGTGCGACGGAGATGGGACTTTGGATTTGGTTGGCAGGCGCGAGAAGACAAGGGAAGATCAGCGGGAGTGCCGTTGCTGCTTGCGCAATTCGGACCCGCTAGCCTTGTTGTGTGGTGTCTCGACTCTCGGATGGTCCAGCTCTTGTTCCTGGTCCCCCATCTATATCCATCCCTCAGGCAATCAACCAACCCATCCATCCATCCATCAATCAGTCATCAGTTAATTAATTTGTTGGCTCGCTTCCGGTCTTCCTATCACGACGACCAGAGCATTGATGTTGCGTGCATTGTGGATGATGCCATTGCGGGAGTTGTTGGTGCTGTTGCTGTTGCTGTTGCAGTTGCTGCTGTCCACGCAGTGGTGGAGAATGGGACTGGAACACTTTGGTGGAGGCATCATCCCCGGCGCCTAACGGCTGTGTGTTGTGCTTTTTGTGGGGTAGCACGACGCTGCATGGACGCCGGAAGCCTGCCCGTGGAACACTGGTGTGAACATTCACGTGCGATGAGCTCTACGCTCTGAGCTCTGAGCTCTGAGCAATGAGCTGCCTGGAGCGCTGTATGATGCCATCATAAGCAGCAACGTGCACGGGGTGTGTGGATTTGGTTGTGTAATGGCGTCTTGAGCATCGTGACTTGGAATTGGTGGAAGGATGAAATGGGATGCGAAGTTGTCATGACGGCCAGGGAAGAAGTGAAGTGATCATCTATCGCAGAATTGATCGACAAACGTACTGTATCGACCCGTCACGAAATCGCCCCCTCACACCCGGATCGCTGACCTGGAAAACTCTCCTACCAATAGCACAAATGTTATCCGCCTCTATTTCATCCTGAGCCTGGAAGTCTGGCACGTCCCCTCCATAATCCCTCAGTAGGTCTTTAGTCGGGTTCAGATTCCGAAAGTCGGAGAATGATATTACGGCTCGAATTGGGCTGCTCCAGAAGCGCTGCCTCGATTCAGAGATCTCCTTCTAAAACACACCCTAAAGTAGTGCTTGTTCTGAGAAACGTATTAGATCCTGCCGAAGGCCTCAACCCGCCTAAACGTTTCCTCCACAGGGCGCCGGTCTTCTCAGAACACTAGTCAAGAAAGATTTCGGAGCAACTCTAGGGCAGAGTTCGAAAAGATTAGGCCTTGTGATGAGGAGTCATGATGGCATTTCCTGAGATCCATGATGAGAGATGAAACAGTCACGAGGGGGTAGATGAAGTGAGTGGAGGTTGAAACTCGTAGCCTGTCTTCTGTAAGACGAGGCCTTGGAGAGATTCCATTTGCTATACTAAGACTCGCCCGGCCGAGTCGTCCGAAGACGAGGTCGGCCGTCTGGTGATGACGAGTAGAAAGATGATACCATCCAGGCTTCACAAATCGTGACGCCTCTAACAAACTATCGCTGACAACACTGAAGCTACATTGAGCCAGAACATGATACTGTGTCATCCAAGCGCCTCCATCCAGCAAGTTTGCTCCGATCCCTTGCCCGGTGATATGATTCCTGAATTCCTTTCCACGCTGAAAATGCTCGAAGTAAGATAAATGAAATATGTCCGTCTGGCAAGTAACGAGTGTTTGCCCCTGCTCCAATGCTCCTATGCTGTGACCAATGAAATTTTTTTAATGCCGACGAGATGAGATGTGATGCAGGCCCCATGGAATGCTTTTTGTACACAACAACCGATATCGTATAGTAGTAGAACGCCGATCCTTATAGAAGGATATGAGAGGAGGTATGGGTATTGTATCGTGATGTGTATATCTGAGAACGCCGTGATAATGCAAATTGGTGAAAGGAAAATGGTTGTACGAAAGACCTCTAGTGGGTAGATTGTCGTCTTTGATATCGAGATTGATCGAAAGAACTGGCATACGCCCTCAATGCCCGCCTTGACTCATCCGAAAGCTGAATTGGTTCCGAGGCAGTCGACGAGTGAGAGCTTTGCATGGAGAACAAACTCGATTGGGAGCTCGATGGAGTCAGGCTCGTCTTCGAACTGAACGTTACTGCTGAGGATTGTGGCCTTGAAGGCTGGAAGAAGTGTGTTGACCGAGGCGAAGGAGTTGTGCCGTATGGTTGAGCATTGCCAAAGTTGTATGCAGGCTCCATGAAGAAGCCGTTATTTGATTGTCTGGTAGTAGACCATGAGACGGGGCTTCGAGGTGCGGTGGGAGATGATGCTGCAGAACCCGCATTCGATGCAACTTCGTACTCCGCCAGTCTGCAAGCTTCAGAGCAGTAGACATTGCCATCTGTCTGCCTGTCACAGGCCAGACAGAAGGAGTGTGACCAGTCCATATCAATCGTCATTGTGGAAAGTATGTGAGTGTGAAGTGAATTGTTGGAAGAATTGGAAGTGGTGGAGATGGAGTTCTCGAAGGAGGTGGATGGACTGTTCTTAAAAAAGATTTCGAATCAGGAGCGAGGTCTGCTGTTGTACCTGGATTCGGTGAAAAAATGTGTGTGTGACTCAAGGTGTGGAGCCTTGGTGGAAAGTGCGAGACGTGAGGGTTGAAGATTTTGTGTTAGGCGGCTATGGCGACACAGGCGAGGGCAGTTTTGTAATTGTGCAAGACAATGATGTGATAGCGAAGATGATGACAATGAGAGAGGGGATGGTGAAATCCCTTCAGTCAATGCTGACGGCGAGGGCGAGGATAAGGTACGAAGCAGAGAGATGTGGTCGATCGGTGTCTGGGTCTGGGTCTGGTCTGGAGGAGGTCGACAAGACGAGGGAGCAGGTTGCCCATATACCTTCTTCGTACCGAAACCGAGTTGGGGGAGTTTGACTGGGTTTGGTCCTGCATGGTGCAGATGAGCAGACCACGCCTGTTTTGGAACAAGCGTGCAAAGAGGCCGCCAAGCACCAAAGCCCGCGTCAGTCATCAGCAGGGAGGGTTGAGGTGGGTCGACCAGGCATGGCGTGGTGGCTGCTGCGTTAGCGCGCAATTGGGGAGGGGAGGGACGAGGGAGGGGAGGGAGGGATGGATGAGGAAGGATGTGGTGGACCTGTGGTGGTGGTGGTGGTGGTGGTGGTGGTGGTGCAGGTGCAGGTGCAGGTGCAGGTGCAGTGCAGGCAGGACCAGGCAGGTGCAGAGTCCCATTCTTTTCGCTCGCGCGCCTTCGTGGACGGTGGTGGCCTCGCACTCTCAGTTTCTCACCAAGATATGCCTGTCCTTAGTGCTCTGCGCTGCTCTGCTCTGCTCTGGCGAAGGCTGCTGCACCCTCTGGCGCTGTGGTCTCAGGCCGGTGTTCGCCCGCTGGACACCACCACCGACTGACTGACTGTATCCAGCGCCTTCGCCTTTGCGAAAAATTTCATCGCGGACCCCATCCCGTTCCCGGGCAAGATCTCACTCCCTTCGGCTTCCTCACTCAGGTGCTACGCTGCTAATAACTGTAACTGCTGCTGCTGAGCGTGCAGAGGAATCGCCGATGCACTCGCACTCGAACCGTCCTTGGCACATCCCTCTGCTTCCTCGCCTCGTCTCATGCCTCCTCATGCCCTCTCGTCCTTCGCTCATGACCGCAGGATCTGATTCGTATGCCGCCAGAGCACGACGAGGGGCCAGTGATTTGATAATTTTGTTCGCAAGTTACAGCAGCATCGCATGCCACGGCTCCACCCCCTCTCCACCCTTCCCTCGTCGGTGGCCATGCAATTCTGGAGAGGGCGAGGCTAAAGCGGCAGCGTGGGATGTTTTGAAGGCGACAGGATGGGCACTGGCGCATCTGCACCTGACAAGGCTCTGCATCACCTGGCAGGGCCCCTCCTGGCTGAATCAATGGGAGGGGGGGGAGGAGGAGGAGGAGAGGAGGCGTGGTGGATGGAGGAAAGGCGTCTTTGCAGTTGGACACAGGGACACAGGGAAAGGAACGAAGCGACTTTGGGGCCCGCCGGTGGATGTTGGTCGTCATAATAGGTGGTCCGGTAGGGGTTGTTAGCGTCCGATTCCCTTCAACCTGGATTCCTGGGCCTGCAAGTCTGCAAGTCTGCAAGTCTGCAAGTTCCAGGTGCCTGCGCGTTGAGCATATCAGGCTTCCAGGCAGGACAGGATACACTGGCACAGCGACACCCAATTCTCCGCAGGCCTGTCGAGGAGACACCATCGCAGCATCCTCACACTCACAGCATGCGCCAGCAATCTTAACGCGAAGTCGTGAGTCCTGAGCGCTCACCTGCACAGCGAAAATTGCAGAACGGCCTCGTCCATATTCAGCAGCCTGCCCGCTGGTTCGATACGACCCCCCTCGTGGAAACAGCAGCTCAGCGCACATTCGAGCCAGCCTCTGGGCCGCAGCAGGACACCTCTTTCATTTGCAAGCTCTACAATTGCCCTCTCATGGCTTTCACGGCTCATCGTCTCAGCTGTTAAAGTGGCAGCCGCAGCAGCCTCTCAGAAGGAGAAGAGTGTCTCTCGTGTGACTGGTCGCCGGCGATGGGCCTAACCAGATTGCCTCTGCCCAGCATGAACCCGCCAGGCTGCACTATTGGCTGATGTCGTCCTTCGTCCGCTATTCTCCTTGAGGTTCGACCTGCATCAGTGCATCGCTGCATCGACGGCCACCTAGATGCCCCTCACGGCGGACTCACGACGACGGGGCGCAACCACGGTGCGCCAGCGTACCAGGGCGCGGTCCTGCCCGCAGTGGGGAGCTGGAGAAAGGCCCACCGTTCTCTAGGCACCCTCATTGGACTGATCTTCATGCCTGCTCGCCGTCGTCCAATCTTGGTGGCCGCATCGCTGGAAAACAGGACGCTTGTAGTCTACTCGCGGGAGGAAAAGCGTCTTGTTTGGACAAGTGAGGACGAGTCTTCTGCACGCTCTCCGCACAAAGGCTGACGGGTATGCAGGCACCGACCAATCCACGCGAAAGGGTCTGGTGGAACTTTCCATGGAACTGCACTTTGGATAGGCTCCTGCCCAAGAGAACCTCACAGAGGAGCATACGTTCTCGAAACTTGTATAGAGACTACTGGAGCACGTTTCAACATCGAGCAGCCAGATCGTCAAGATTAACGCGGACGCCTCCAAGTTCCAACTAAAGCTCGGAGACATCGGAAGAGCAAGGAACAGAGGGAGTCCAATGCGTCTCCAATCTCCCACCTCCACAATTAGCTCTTGAATCGAGCTGCGTTGAAGCATCGTGGCGAGTCGCCGAGACAGGGCCTTGTATTCCTGTTCTGGGAAAGCTCCAGGTCGCAATATTATTCGATACTTGCCGCCGACTCACGATGCGCGTCTAGCAGAAGCGATCAGACCATCTCATTCCATCAGGGTACGGTAGACTTCAAATCAAAAGGACAAGGCAATACGGCACGGCAGCAGCCTGTCTCAAGCTTCGTTGGAGCCACTTCAAGAAATACCAATTCGCGACGGCGGCAAACTAAAAAAGAAAAGATCGAAATGCAGCGGACATCATCACCATGTTCATGATCGACCTCATCCTTGACGACCCCCTGGTCGAATGGATGCTGGGGAAGAGAGCTTGGGACACCAAAGCAGCATGCCATTCTCGAAACGCTCACAGCCCGAATAAGGTAGCCCGCCTTGTCAATAAGGCTTCGAGATTTGTTACAAGACGTTGATGCTATTGGCCATTATGCCATCGCTGTCTGGGATTATGATATGCAGCGGCGTTGATCGAAGTTGAGACCTGAATCAGCCAGACAACCTATGATTCAATTCTTCCTGAGGTTGCTGAAAACAGCCTGAAGAATGCAGACGTGTAGAGCGGCACGAACTACTTCTCAACTCGCAGTATCCTCATCTAAATCTGCATACCACGAACTGCAGGGCCGTCCCACGCATCGAGCTTTACCTTAGCTCTCAAGTACAGCAATTTACAGAACAATATACCATCCGGAACTTATGTCATTTTTAGCATTCCCGGTACCAGCCGGATTTGCGGCACCTAGGCTAAATGAAAGATACACGAACATTCAAGAGCTGTTATCAACCACACTCTATTCGAGGCGGCTATATTTACATGAGACTGGATTGCGCGCTGGGAATCAAACAAGCTGGGTGATATTATTTCTGTGGGAACGAGATGAAGCGCGTGGGGGTTCCTCAGGATGACGCCAGATTCTGCTCGTACGAGTACTCCGTATGCGAACAGACGGGTTTCTTCAGCAACCTCGCTATCCGGATGATATTCAAAACGTGGAAATGTCACATTTCGAGCTTCAAATGAGGTCAGCGTCAACGGCATGACTCGAAACATATCCTGAGTCCTGACATGGTGGTGACAGGTGGACTACGGTGAAAAGCAATAAGTCTCAGCCTTGTTCGGTCAAAACCGATGACCAGTGCCGTCTTTTGGTACGAGCTCTGGGCTGAGCGGGTGGGTGATTCAGCTCGTATCAGCGACTTCGAATCACTAAAACGGAGCAGAGTCCGAATATTGTGTCTTTGGGTAATCAGCACTTCTTTCTTTGGGAGAGCGAAATCCGCAACTCTCGTGAGCACTATCATTACCAAAGAACGAGATTGATGTAGTGTGCATTGTGCTGACACTATCGATATCTCCGACTGCTTACTTCCCAACGCGTGCCAGAGCAGTGGACCCTGCTCACCTCTAGCTACCGATATCACGAAGGAATTCATCCTATCTCGCATCGACGACCTCTCTATCGAAGTCATGCAGAGAATGGGATGGAATGGATATCACCTATTGTAATCATCACTACGAATCACGATGGATCCTAAGGCGAGTCTAAAGTTTTGCTTGACGGACGGCCCGCACGTGGACCGACTCTAGCTCAGACCCTAAAAAGAGGATCCTCGGGACGCTTTGAAGCTCACCAGAAATGCTCTTTGCGCGGTAAGCGCATCGAATTCCAAACAACCACAAGTCCGCAACCATGGGAACTGTGCGATGACGATGGCCTGATCGTCATAACCACCATGGCTGTGCAACGATGTCTCAATTACGGAACAAGTCCTTTCGTAAGATCCAGACACAGTCTTGAACATTTTTTATCGCGGCTTCTCATGAGCAATGAGCACCGGTCACGATCCTGTTCATGGCGTCTTGAATGTCTCAAGTCTCCACATGACTGCTATCACATCTCAAATCATTCCCTGGTCTTTCGATCAAACTAAGCCTTTCTTGTGTTGGGTGCGCTGCATGTCTCACTTTCCTCACGAACCATCCGTCTTTGCTTTTTTTCTCCACACCCACAAATGGGAAAAGGACCAGGGGCGGCCTCACGCTCCTGCACCCACACAGAGCTCAATGTGACAGGCACCTCATCGCCAATCTGATAGAGCCAGACCTAGCATTTCATTGGCGCAGCGCTAAGATTTCCCCAGCACTCTGGTTGTCTCTTGCAGCAAGCTGCAGGGTCTGGTTCTATTTTCATTGGATCGCCACCACACCCTCGCCCCCTATCGCGTATGCCCCGCCTTGATGGCACATCGCCAAGTCAGGGTATCAGCGCCGATACGACAGGGGCCACAAGCCCCCCACGTTTCTTTGCACGGCTTGCCGAATCTGCAATGCCATTTTCGGATCTCAGCTCCTTGGAGCCACGATAGTCGTGATGGCGTTGTCGAGATGGGCCGAATGGAACGAGAATTGGCACCTTCCTCATTCCCTTCGACGGACGTCGTCGTCGTTGCCGTCGTCGCTAGCCTCGTGATGCTCGAATGGCCTCATTCGCGCTGGCTGCTCGCTGGCCGCTGCTGCAGCCAGTGCCAAGAGCACAACCGATCTTTGCCAGGAGGATTTCAGAGCTGGCAACACACACGCCAGATGAAACCTTCGAAGCGAAGCTCGATTCACGATCTCATCTCCACTCTCCTTTTCTACATCGAGTCCGTTTTAGATCTTCATCTTTCACAAGGTCCGTAGCACCGTCGCGATTCTAGCCACCAGAAGCCGAGTTCTCCTCCTCAAGCCAAATCTCAAATATTCGGCATATAAATACACCCGTCAAATGATCGCCGTCGCAGCCATCCTGGACCATGACCCTATTCCCATTCTCAGACGCTGCTTAAGTAGCACCCACTAACTGTTTGATTGGAGCAAATCATCTCGAATCGGAGATTTGGGTCTTCTCAGTTGTCCCCCACAAACAAACCTCGTGGACCCTGCAGCGGCATTTACTTCCCTCGCTTTATTGGTACTGGACTGTACCATACTAGAGGATGCCTCGGCCGTAGCAATATTCGTGATGTCCGAACCACCCCTCGTCAAGATGATCTATCGTTTTGAACCGTACACTATCGGGAACTCGTAAGTCGCGATCATAACCTTCCTTTCTAACAATAAGGGCTAATTTTCGAATCTTGAAAGATACGCCGCAATTTTCATCTTAATGCAGATCCAGGAACAGAACCTGAAAATAGCAAGATCTGAGAGCCTTCGCTGCTTTCATCAGAGTCAAGGCGCATACGATCCTGAACCCTGGAATTTGTGCCGTGCGCTCAAGTATCTTGGTTTGGAGATGCCATAGCGGCAACTCCCGCTCGCCATTTCGCGTCTCCTGGTACAACACAAGTCAAACTTTTAAGAATTGCTATCAGAACCACTCCACGGTACAGTAAACAACGAACCATCGTTGCATCAGAAGTTCAACGTCGAAATCATGTTCAGCGAGTGAGGAACGCTATCCTAATCTGACTTGTCGCTTCCCCCGCACTTCTGGCAGAAGAAAGACATCCAATAATAATGATAGGCATCATTTCGCGCCACGCCTCACTCCGACAGGGCTTCCAAGTTGTGACGCCATGTTACCGTAACAGCAACTCGGTTCCATATCTGCATGTTTGATTATTGGCTCTCCTTCCTACATCGGCTTCCTGCGAGGTAAAGGAGATGTTCATTTGCTGGATGGGTTTACAGGCATGCAAGTCTCTACTAGGAGAACCAACATCTGTCTCTATCGTTCGATCCATCGACAGTCCCAAGGCGCTTTCGGTGTTGCATTCGGCTGGTCCCCATCCAAGTCAATGGCTCACGTTGCATGCAGGATTGCGTCTTGAGCTGCGAGCAGTCGTCAGCCAACGAGAGTTTCAAGGTATCCGTACTCCAAACTTGAAAATCACAGGAAGCAGGCGTAGACGAGTTTTCTGGGGTAACGGGAAGCTGCAGCGTTTCGTGTCACTGCTCCCCAACGGCGATCATTCAAATGAATACAAGTACGCTTCAGAAGTAGAGTCAAGCGACGCGTATTTGTGATCTGTGAAACTTGAAGTATCAGTTCCATTTGGTTTCGAAGTCTTCCAGTCGAAACTCGAAAGGGGAAGTGAACCGAATCTGTACGTAAAATCCCCGCATTATCCGAGCTCCCTTGCCAGACTGCAAAAGGATCTTTTTCAAAAGGGTGTGTGACCTTCAGCCTTGAATACATGCCACTTCCTTCAAGCTTAGCCAATCACAATATGATTCGCAAAGAGAACCCCCTTTCCAACGTCTTTCAAAATCATATCCAAGCACACGCGAGGTCATCACCCCCCCCAAATAGTCTCTTTACTTTACTCATCTCACTCGTATCTCTGGTTTCGAGCACATGAGCTCTTTCATCACTTGACTCCGTCCAATAATCCGTATTCGCACTCTCTCGCCACACTTCCCTCCCTTCCCGCCTCTCTCGGAACCAGAAACAGTCAGCGCATGGTTTTGCACACCAACTTCCCTGTTCACAGCCACACTACCACCCTTCATGCTGATCAGTAGCACAAAGCCGGCTGGCTGATCCGAGAGTTTTTGTTTTTCTATTCTTTGAGCTCCTTTCTAGACACGGTGGCTGCAAAGTGAGGGTTCAGTAGTGCTGTGAAATTGATCTTCTCTCCTTTCCTTCTCGTATCATCGTTGGAGCATTATGATGTAGTCAATGTATTTCTGTCAGCAAAGCAATCAATCGACCCCAGTTCATGTCTACCGTACAGGCAGACAATGCAGGTTCATGCCTTCAAGTTCTCGGTGAGAAGCTTATCTATCACATCTCACACCAGTATTCCCCGTTGGTAAAATTTTCTGCCATAAGCGCGATATTATTATGGCATGCCTTGTCCGGCTTGCCGAGAATTGGAATTGATTTGGGCTACCCGATTTCCAGACCGTGGTGTGGTAGGCCACGTGGATTGGATTGGGGTGGTGTAACGCAAGGTTGACTGACGAATTCGTCGACCGTTCTGCCGCCGCCTCCTTACGCTTCTGCCTCGTTTGCCATGCTTTTCTTTTATTGTTAAGGCTTTTGATCATTTTCTCGCCCTTCGGCCTCAGCACGTTCCGTCTTGTTCGGGTCAGCGTGGACGGGCCACCTGGTACGTACTGTACCGAATCGTTCGTCAGCTCACTGTAGTATCGTTTCAATTCCAGGATAGTCATTCTCCCTTCTTACTACACCGCTTCAGGACTTCGCTCTCGCGCGCCTTCGTTGCCGTGCTGCTTCGGCTTTTCGTCGTTGTGCGCTTGCTTAGCTAGTGTTATGACATATTATATTATGCTTGCGTGTCTTTTTGGCTTCACTAAATCCGGTCGGGGTTACTGCTAGTGTCATTTCTTCGGAATCACGACTCTGTCCGGTCCTCATGATGAATGTAATCTTGCTGTCACGGAGAAGCAAAATTCCTCGCAGATATGCTTGCCACGAGAGCATTACCTACCCAGCTAAGAAGATCATCAGAATATCGTTTCTCGGAACAAACATAGCTCTCTCAGTTGTTCTGATCCTTCGGAAGTCTTAGAACTTACATTATTTCTCTCTCTAGGCGAAATCGTTCATTAAATCCTACAAATTCATTCCTTCGGATTTGATCAAGTCCAGCCACTTGACCTTTGTCGCCGGGAAAGACGGATGTACTAGATACTTACTAATGGCATCCCTATACTCTGATTATCGCTTTTCTATTATCGCTTTTCTAGTTGAGCATACTTATGAACAAATTATCGGAAGTCGGGACGATTCGACTCCTAGTCTTACCATTGCAGAGCTGAAGTTCGCCTAACTTCGCCGTTTGAAATGTGACATAGACTTTGAGAAGACGAGACTCAATGAGAAACGTCGGACGGGTATCAGTAGCTACAATATCTAATAGTATTCTTCTGGGATTGAGAATCAAATAGACAGCGATAGTTTTCGTCAATGTTGTTCTATCCCTTTGCGAAAGGGGCTAGTAATCTGAAGCCAGATACCTTTCCGTACTCGTGAATAATCCATGCATGATTAGTTGAGAGAGACAGAGACAGAGAGATTTGTAGGAAAGGAATGTAAGGATTTTTCGTTTTGAAAGTGAGAGCAGGTCATCCGCGCGTCACTTGTCTTCTTTCAGCAATACAGATGGAGCAATGCGTGAACATTCAATCTTTAACAAAAACATGAGATTATCTTGTGTGTTTGTAATCGCCGCACCCAAGAAGACGTTGTTTGAAATGTGCAAGAGCTCAAATAGCAGAGTAACCATGACGTCTACTTCTTCGAAAGTTCTAGTGAGGAGTTGAAGGTTTTCCTAGAAGGGCATGAATAGCGGATAATTCCCATTTGTAGAATGTCCTATTACTGCAAGTACTTCAATCTGAAAGTGAAAATAGAGATACATGGCCGGGTCTCAAGTCGTAGGGCTACGGTAGTGACCGTAGTGTTAAGTGTTTGTCCATCTCAATCCTATACTCTGACAGTGCATGCAGTGCCCTTCGCAATCTACCTACTTCTGTTGCATTTCATTCTTCAGCTTTCTTCTACTTTTCAAACATTCCCATTAAAACGCTAAATACAGACTTGGCATTTCGAGAAACAGCATCGTGAACCAGTATCGACCACGACAACAGTCCTGCCGCTCGCATTCTTCCCATATGTAATTTTCCTACCTCTAGTTTTCTTGATACAATGGCTATGGAGAGTAGATCAAGTGTAATCTCCGCGTAAATTTATGCATTGGTTTTGCTTTATTGGTCGCTAGCGATGATATCGTGCTTTGCAATTCTACCACAACCCAGCGCTTCTAGTCTGCTACCTCAACGCCGAACCTACCCCGTGAAGCCCGAATGAGGAGAAGAATGGGCGAAGCCTGCAATAAAGATGGCATAGGAAGAAAATGTACTCGAGCCTCTGTTATATTCACATCTGCCTCGAATTTCCCAACCTCATCGTCTCAATCATAGTTTCAACTTTCAAGTAGAAAGACTAATGTCGTCCTTCCTCATAAGAACAACAAATAATGATGCTATCAGCTCTTAGATAGATCAAATGACAAGTGGGTTGTATCATTGAGATTAAAGTGCATCGTGACAGTGAAGAACGTGGATCGACTCTATCATCCCCGAGCAAGGAAGACCGATACGCTCACTATCCCAGCTCATCTGCATATTTAATGTTCTTAAGCTCTACAAGTAACGTGACGAATGTGTATGGCTGGGCAAGATCATCGAAGCTGAGTGGGGTAATGACGCGAAACAGCTACGCAGATAAGAGTTGGCAATACTTGAATGTATTTTCACGGTCACGCAGTGACGGGTTCAAGAGAAAAATATGTTCCCCCGAGGTTCAGACTCGTATGTATATATTAAAATAAGCACAATTTAAAAAATCTCTACACCAATCAGCTCCAGTCAGTCTCTCATTAACCTTGTCCTTTAAATTGCACTAACACATCAACAGATGGCGCAATGGTAGCGCGCGAGACTTCTAATCTCGAGGCTGTGGGTTCGAATCCCACTTGGAGTGCGTTCTTTTTAGCCCTACTCTTAGTTTGTGTTTTGTGTTTTCTTTGAATATTCTTTTGCACTTTTTTTGCCGCCCCTGAAAAACCTCGCTAGACAGCTCCGCCGATTTGCCGTAGTCTCTCAGGAGGATTTGGTTTTAAGCGAGAGAAAGGGGTCTTCAAGGAGATAAAGTTCGTCGCATTCCCTATCTATGTCTAGTCGACTAGGATAACTATACTCCACACATAATAAGGAACAGCAATTTTATCGGCTAAGGAGATACAATTGCCAGTAGCTTCCTCTCAACTGCTCACACCTTCAGTGCTTCAAAAAGACAAACATTGAAACATACATGTACCGAAACCCCACTTCCATGACTCGAAATTGAGTTCCTAGAGCGGAGCAAAGAGTTCAATTTTATGATCCCTAAGCTTTCTACACCAAGAACCTGAATCCGTTATTCACCGCAGTGCCTGGTAGACCCTGCTCTTCGACTACATTCCTCTCCTCGCTGTCGGCATTCACACCATCGACAACTTCACCAATATTTAATTTTCGATTCAAGGCCTTCAAGTGGAAACGCAAAACCGTTGCGAAGACTATGGCCATTATGGACATGCCCATATTGACGCACATGGCGTTCACTGTCAGTTGTGTTAGTGCTATTCCAACAACCAGAGTGGTCAGATTCTTACCATATCTAGGTCCGTCACCGGCTGGATAGGAACAATAGGTATTAGCATCAGCATCTCGAAATGGGAGGGGAGACTCACTGGGGTACAGAAACGGGGAGTAGATTTGGCAGATATTACTCAAAGCATTGATCCCAGCGAGTGCCGCTGCACGCTTAGCCGGTGGTCGAGGAAGCACTACCTATTAGTAGCATATCACATTAAGAAGGGATACTAAGCTTACCATTTGATATCCAGCTCAGCGTTACCACATACCCTGAATAATTGCTACCTACCATAAGGCACATTGCTCTATGGATAGCATCAGCGTTTGGAACCCCAGTTGACGGAATGCCTTACAAGTATCTTGGCGCGAATGCGGTAGTCGTCACTGCGATAATAAAGGACATCACTGAAAGGATTGGTGGTAATGACACATGCAAGTATCGTTCTCCAGTTTTGTCCGCATGCCAGGCATTGGCTAAGATTGCCAAAACGGCAATCAAGTACGGAGGTGTCGTTAGTAAGAGAGTGATAATGTTGCTCTTGCCTAGCCCCTTGACAACACTGAGCAAGCTAGTTAGCACTAATGAAGTACAGAGACGGATAGGAGTACCCACGTCGGGAAGAAGGTAGTCACAGTTCCGGTCGCTGTGAAACCATATGTAGTTAATAACAAGAGCCACGCCTTTGGGTCTCTGTGAAATATGTTAGTATGTGCTACTAGTTGGCCTGATTCCCTCGCACGACCTACCCGGCAGCCGACTTTGCTCCATGGCAGAATGTTTGTTGCTTGCTGCTGACCCAGTCATCTTCTCCAATATCTTCGTCCAAACGCCAAGCGGCGAGTTGCTTTTCCTCCTCAGTGAGCCAGGTTGTGGTTCGTGGAAAATCAGGAAGAATGAAGAACGAAAACAAGGCAATAAAAACCTATTCTATGAGCATCGAGTAACATGGAGGTTTGTTGATGTCACAGGACTCACCGTGATGGCACCCTCAACAATGAACAACCATCGCCAGGCAGATAATCCTCGAGCTCCATTTAGGCCATTGGTGATTCCAGCAGCGATGAGGCCAGAGAAAGCTCCTGATAATAGAGATCCAGAATAAAGAACAGCAGTGCGCTTCACAAGTTCCTTCCTAGTATACCAAGCTGACAGGTAGTAGAGGCAACCAGGCTTCTCGAGTCAGTGTCCATTTTCAACGTGAACCTTCAGCCCGACTAAAAAGCCCGACTACTCACAAAATAGGCAGCTTCGACAAATCCTAGAATGAATCGACAAGCCAACAATCCACCATAAGTCTGACAGGCAGCAGTTGCTCCGCTGATAATACCCCAAACGACCATGCAGGCTGGAAGGTATATCGATGGCTTCCCAAGTTTGTTGAGAAGCATATTGGATGGCACTACCTTCTATTACTTCCTCATTCCTAAAAATGCATGTTACAGAAATACCTTGCATCAACAAATAACCCACAAATAGAATACTGACACTCGTCTACAATGCCCAAACTACTCATCAGCATTTGTCTTCCATCAGGGACTTTCCAACGGAGACTGACCTGAAACTGGTTCCCATGCAACTTCAAGTCCTTCTCCAACCCTGCCAACCTTGCAGCAGCGATGTTGTTCCTATCTAGATAGTTCAGAATGTACATTAGCACAATCAAGGGCATAAGCCTAAGATCGATCTTCCATCTAAGAGCATTCTCGAGAGTTTGACGAGTCTCTGGAGAAAGGTCGCGAACAAGTTCTGGGGCCCGCGATTTTGTGAACAGCACGCTGTCCAGGGTCGATGCATGTTCAATGGACTCGACTGCATCTTTCTTCATGTCGGGATTCGTGGATGGATTTTGCACTGGGGCACGAGGGTTGATGATTTGGTCTGCCATCTGGATTTCTGGGTTTTTGGGATCGAGGACAGTACCAAAGATGGACTCGCACAATATGCTGATGGAGCAACTCGATTGAACGACGATTCATGGATAGCTTTATGGACCTACTGATGTAGCAGCGCTTGGATGTTTGAATGTTGGGGCCCCGTATTTACTCCACTCAATTGCTAGGACCAAGTCCAGTAGCTGCGTCTGGTTGTTTCCATGAGCGCTTTCCCGGAGAGCTGGCTCATGCTCATGCTCATGCTCATGCTCATTGAAGGCAGAGGGCGCTAGGATAAGCAGGTCCGTGTCGTGAAAGTCGGAAATGCATGTTAGAGGAAGGTGCCAAGTCGTCAGCCGAAGAAGAAAGCGGGGTGCTGTATGTAGTTTCCGAGATGGACCTCTAGTATAACTCTTTATTTACTGAAACAGAAGGCACTGGGAGAGGTGCATCGGAGAGGCAGGCGCATGTGTGGGCATGCAGTGTAATGAAACTGGACAGGACAAATTAATGTTAGGCAATGCTGGTCGGGAAGAACTTGAGACGAGCATTTGAGTGATTGTGAGGTAGAGAATGTCTGGTTATTGCCAATGGGGTTTTCGGAGAGAATTCCAACTTTTGATGTAGCAGCCCAGCACAGACATTACTCAATGAATCAGTCACCACGATGACCTCAAACTTTGAGATCCTTTGCAATGTGCCTCTCTGATATTTTTGGAATAAGAGGTAGACTTAGGTGAATGAAGGAAAGTGAATATTCCATCTCTATATTCTATAATCACGATGACCGAAGCTGCTGGAGTAGTTCATTAAGCACGCTGCCCGTATTTGAAAGATTGGCTTCGGAAGTCCTGTAGAGCTAGAAGAATGAATAATGAATGCTGTCGCGAAAATCGAAGGACTAGAGGATCTCTAATGCCGTATTCTGATTGAGAGAGAAGTGGATAGCGAGTGATGCTTGTCGCTGATTGGATCGCTGTCTCTTGCTTGCCCAAGTTTCTAGAGCTTATAATTCGATAGCATTCCGTTCGTTAAAGGAGAGAAACATATGCTTCTGTAGCAAGACGATCGGAGAGCAGAAGCACGGCAAACCTTAGCCTGGAGAGTGCAAAGATGTAAGCGACATAGTCTAGGTTCGACGGTGCTAACAAAGCGATTACTTTTGCTTCGTTGGCGTTGTGAGCACGTCGTTAAATATTTAATGTTTGAATTTGGGAACATATATTTACCTCTAGAACTAGCCCCATTAAAGCATACTTGCGTGCACTATGATTCGCGACTTATTAGATATTTCGTCGCGTAATAAACATAATTAGCACGGCCTTTTAGGGTAGCTGGATATGCAACCAGTGAAGTATCGGGTATTGTCTAACTTCGATTGAAAAGCAAGCCGTTTTATAAAGAGCATGAGACTTGACTTTGCTCACTGCTACGCCACGCTATCGAACTTCGATGGGGTTGCAGCACTATGCTTTGTAGCAGTGATTGTTGCAGACATAATGAGATGTTGAGGAAACGTGCATCAACAAGCATAGGGAAGATCCAATGGGAGGATGAGAGATATAAAAGACCAAAAAGGATATGCGAGACAGAACTACTCAAGAGCCAGAATGCCGTGGCAAAACTTGCGGCCCTCCCCGACTTCCAAGGCGGTTGAACTTTCATAAAGCTTAGAGATTATTGCGTGGCTGGAAAAGGGTTCCGAATGAACCTGCAGAGGAGCATAAGCAAACGAATACCGGTATCCGTGGGGTATAAAGCGGGGTCGTTCGGATATGCGCCTTGCTGTACTTGCTAACATTGTGTTATCGTGATCAGAGCGATACTTGGAAAAGGAGAAGTATTTCCGCATATACGAAACCCTAAACCAGAGATCCATACTCGCGGTGAAAAATGGAGCCTCGTATGAAAGAGGTTGGAGGTAGCAACGCAATGGAATTGCGCATAAATCCGGGACATCAAAACAATACTTTTATCATGATGCGTTATTATAGTAGATGTACAGCACACTTACTAATTCCTTCTAGACGTGTCGATGACAGACTTCCTACAGCTGCGTATCTTGAGTTAATGATGGAAGCGGTGTTGTTTGTGGAAATGATCGAGGTGCGGGGGATAGAGTAAAGGACAGAGGATAGTCCCCTATTAATGAAAGCCCAAACGACCGATGAGACTGTAATATAGTGTTAATCGCTGCCAAAGATGCACGCACAAAGGAGAAAACTGACATTGCTCATCTAGTATCCTTTCAGTTTTGGACAATGCAGAAGAATTTGAAAACTAGATTGCAAGATTAGCTGCCTTGTGAAGGACGCATGATATATCTACAATGTCAGAACACTTGGGAGGCTTGAAGGCTAGAAGTCTCTGGACAAGAGTTAATTAAATGAGACGAGCCAAAAGGTTTTCTGGTTAGTTCTAGTTTAGAACTACGTGTATGATTGCCTTATTTCTCAGGCTCCAGTACTATTAGCCTTCCTTCTC
The DNA here is from genome assembly GCA_009613015.1 of Mollisiaceae sp. DMI_Dod_QoI. Classification (NCBI taxonomy): domain Eukaryota; kingdom Fungi; phylum Ascomycota; class Leotiomycetes; order Helotiales; family Mollisiaceae; species Mollisiaceae sp. DMI_Dod_QoI. Next base: position 114,068 of record VXCB01000079.1, read on the forward strand.
TTTCCGTCAGCGTCGCAATCAACGACTCACAATGATCACACAGCCCAGAGCATTTCAATCCTGCTCGAGTTGCTACATCTGACGGCTTGCCACTGTACCTTAGCGAGTGAGTAAAACACAATCCGGCTCGCTACTCACGATTCTGTTGTGCAAAAATCAGCTGTGGCCTGAGTTACGTATTGGAACATGGATCGTCCACTGGACCCAAGAAGGTAGCAACTGTGACATGGGAAGTTCATTGTGTGGGTTGATGCTTGTTTTTCGTATGCTTGCCATGGTTATTCTACATCCCTTCATGATCTCCCCGCGAAAGTACCTCCTAGAGCTAGGGTTGGCCAAAAAGTGCATTCTCCCAGATTGCCTCATACCCTTGATCCGTGAGTCGTTCTCAAACTTGCGCTCTATTACCGGCCAGTTGCACGATTGTATCGCTCAATCTCCAGTTGTTCGATTTTCCGCTGTAGATTGTCTACCCTCTGACCAACCAAGTCGACCAAGCTCTCCAACTTATTTTTATCTTCCGAGACCCTTCTCACCCCTTCCTTGAGATCAGATTCGTCGTTCCCCACGAATTCCTTGCCGTAAACCGTTCTAAGATAGCTTCTTACAAGGTAGTCGATTTTTCTTTGAATATCTGCTGACTTTTGAACCTCCTTTGAAAGCAGGACCTTGCATTCTTGGAGCTCTCCCTGGAGATGGCCGACTTTATTTTCTCCCTCCGCAACAGTCTTCTCGAGACTCTTGATCTCCTCCCTCATCCTATTTTCTCCCTCCACTTCGCCTCTCAGAATCTCATTCTTCAGCATCTCCTTCGAAAGCTTGTCCTTGTGCTCATGGAGATCCTGCTTAGCAACCATAAATTGATGCTCCCAGTCGATAACGATTTTCTTAAGCTTTTCTGCTTCCTTCTTTGCAGCCGAATTTTCTTCTGCCTTTTTCTGCATGGCTTTGTGTTTTTTTTCCCATTCAAGGCCGGTTTTCTTAAGGCTCTGGATCTCCTTCGACGTCGTGTTTCCTTCCAGCTTCTTCCGTAGGCTCTTATTCTCCACCACCAGCTTCTGATTCGCCTGCCGCAATTCTCGACGCTCGTTTGCAGACTTCTGAGACTCCTCCTCCCTCTCTCTTTCATGCTCCGCTCTGGTATTATTTACCTCCTTTGTATATTCAACAATCATACGCGCCTTTTCACTTCGTACCAGTCCCATAATTTTAGCTTTCTCTGTAGCGATCTCATCTGTATAGCGTTCTGCAGATTTTGCCAGTTTCGTACGCAGCTTCGTGATTTCATCGTTTAGCTGTTCGCATTCTGCCTCTGCGTCCTGGAGCGAAGCTCTTAGGTCTTCGACGACGTCTTTCTCACAAGCCATGACCTTCGTCATTGATATGGATGTTTGTCGAAGCATCGACGCGAATTCGACCATCTCGTTTTTGTTTTTCATATCACCTGAGGTGTATCGGACATTGGACGCGTCTTCAGGGCTGGCTCCATGGGAACAGGTGCTTTTTAGTTTGACCTTTTCCATTAAAGCTTCGAGCTGTGCCATATGTGCCAGATGCAGATCTAGCATGCTGCTCGCACTGGATTCCGTATTATCCATGTTGTTTAGGTCACAATGAGAGACTTTGCGAGGGTAGAACGTTGCAACTAAACTTGCTGACTTGTTGAAAGATCGGTGTTGTTTAGATCGGCTGAGGTTGGGATATGCCGATCTCGTTTAGGGGGGCGGTGAGTACTACGTTCCATAATGGACACTCACGTTGGAGTTCGGTTTTGGTAAGATTAGCAAGTAAAGTGTTACTGTGGAGTATTTTATTCTGAAACGTCAATGACTACACGGATTATAAAGAACAGAAACATCATGCATGAAGATTTCAAAGGAATATTGAGACATGTTATCTAAATTCTATTAAGTTCCTTATCCAATACAAACATAACTTTCCAAAGTCCTTTCCAGCAACCTTTGCCTTTAGCTCATGGCTGCCGAGCATCAAATGAGATTCTTATCCCAGAAGACAGGAGTAATGGTATGCAGTCGGATCGCCGTCCTCCTCTAAACTTGAATTTACCAGACTTGTATAGATACTTAACTCCTGCTCTCAGTCTTCTCTGTGTTGCATCGACCAAGAAAGTTTTCCCTTGAAGATCATTTCTTCTACTTATGCTTCTCATCACCGTGGCTTACATCAAGTCACATAAAACTTGGAAGTCCTTGTTCTGTCTAAAAATATGGCAACGTGGATGATCTACAAAAATCCACCTGTAGATAACGCTGAATTATGGGAGCTTTACAAGTCTCTACCATTCGACTTCTTTTAGCTTACCACTCTCTTACTTCTCCACCAGGCCCGATAAATCCAGGGCTAACCCAAGCATGTGCGCCCTCAGAGAATCTTCGAACCTGATCTTCGTCGATTTCGATTCCAAGACCTGGGCCAGTCATAAGCTTTATGTATCCGTTTTCGACATTCCAAACCTCTGGATTATGGGTGTAGCTCGTCAAGTCTTGACTGCCTATATTGTAATGAATGCCCAAACTCATCTCCTGAATTACGAAATTCGGTGTAACTGCAGCGACCTGGACGTTTGCAGCTAACGCTATTGGTCCAAGAGGACAGTGAGGGGCAAGAGCTACATCGTAAGTTTCTGCCATTGCAGCTATTCTACGCATCTCCGAGATTCCTCCGCAGTGACTGATGTCAGGTTGCAAGATATCGACTACACCAGCCTCTAGGAATGGCCGAATGTCCCATCGACTGTGAAGACGCTCGCCAAGAGCAATTGGAATACTCGTCTGTTGAGACAGGGACTTGATGCCTTCAATGTGTTCTGACAAGAGAGGCTCTTCGATGAATAATGGGCGATAAGGTTCCAATACCTTCGCCAGCTGTTTCGCCATCGGCTTATGGACACGACCATGGAAGTCTATTCCGGCATCCATGCCGAGAGCTTTCACGGCTTTGAGTCTCTCAACGCATTCATCCAAAGCGGAAGGGGAGTCTAACCACCCCAAGTCTTCAGTGCCGTTCATCTTTACTGCCTGGAAACCTTGCGCTTTTCTTGCCTTGCTGCGTTGGTTAGTCTCTTTTCTGAATATTTTGAAATATGACGCACGCTTGATTTGCAACATCTCCAGGGCGGTCTCCTCCGATCCAAGCATAGACTTTGATTTTGTCGCGGACTTTTCCACCAAGTAATTGATATATCGGAACGCCCATTCTTCGAGCTAGAATAGGTTGCTGTGAGAATGTATAACTTAGGAGCAAGGGCCGTTCATTACCTTTCAAATCCCAAAGTGCAATATCAATGCCAGCAAGAGCACTCATAAATACAGGGCCTCCCCTGTAGAAACCGAGACGCCAAGTCGTTTGCCATATGTGCTCGATGTCACTATGTATCTCTTAGAAAAGTTTAACAAATCAAGAATGTTGAGTCAGTACATACTCTGCTTCCATTCCAGTATAGCGTTCAATATAGGCATCTAAACATCCTTCCACGGCTTGAGTGTGACCTTCCAAGGACGCTTCTCCCCAGCCAATGACTCCCAAATCATCGGTAATTTTGACGAAGAGCCATCGTGGTGGGACACGGAAGTACTCAATCTTCGCTATTTTGGGCATGCCGATTGTGAGATGGAATGGAAATTGGGTCTCTAGAGACTGTAGGAGCCACAACCGAAGTTTTATGATAATTTAGGTACTTGAACGACATCGGACGTGAAGCAATCACGTGCTCGACGGATGAGAACATCCATACCGAGTCTTCCTGGTGCATATCCGGACCCACTAAGACCCCACAACACTTGACGGAAATCACAAATACTGGAAAAGAATCTTTTCATAGGCCAAGAAATGCATCAGACTAGAATTATTTGATAGGAACAATTTGGCATATACCAAATGAAATGAGGTTACGATTACCGCCGGACGGCTTTTAATGCCAGTCCAAGCATGAAGATTAATTGGCTATCAATCTTGTCTTCAGCTTTCTCTGGGCTTCTTTCCAGTCCTCGACGCTCTTCTTTAAGCTATCCTGACTCACCTGGCCGAAAATATTCAACCCCAAGCGTGCTGGAAAATTGTATCTGTGATGCCGATCTAATGCTGTGATCTTGTCAAAAACTTCTTTTGGAAGTACAGAATCTGGCGCTTTGCTAGATCCGCAAACTCAAAGAACGATAACCACAACTACCTTGAAAAGTATCCTTCATTCTCTCTGCCGTAACACTCTTCGGCAACACAACAGTGCCTCGTTGGATGGCCCAACTGATCAGGACTTGAGCTGGCTGTTGCTTCATTTCTTTCGCTAGGGCTATCACAGTGGGATCATCCACAGCTTTTGGAAGGATGTAAATATTGTTTCCAAGTAGGTTGTAGGCTTCAACAACGATATTCTGGTTCGCGTCAGCATTGCATAATCTTGAGAATCCTAAGATTCCTACTTGTTGCTTCAACCATAATAAATCCGGCAGCTGTAGATATGCATGAGCTTCAATCTGGTTTACGGCCGGTGGGATCTTGGCTCTAAAATCTGTTTTGTTAGTTACCTCAATAGGAAGCATGGGAAAAACTAACGTCTGCAAAAGAGACTCGATTTCAGCCTTTGTGAAATTGCCCACACCTATGCCGCGAACCTTTCTCTTCTCAATAAGACTTTCCATAGCCTTCCATGTATCCATGATGGGAACATCAATGACCGCAATCTGTTCAGATATAGGATCGACTGGAAAGGATTCTTTAGAATAGGGAAATGTAATAGGTTAGTGCATCTAATTTGTTAGTAAATAAATTAGGCTATAATTTTCTGAAGCGTACCAGGTAAAGGTCAAGATAATTGGTCTGTAGATCCTTCAATGTCTGATCAAGCGCATTCTTGACATAGGCTTATGATCTGTATTCCAGAGTTTGCCTGTCGCCTAGGAAAGATGTTAAAGGAAAGAAAAAAAAATTCGAGCAGAGGCACATACAAATATCTCCTTGCGATCCACTCCAGGAGCTTCGAGGCCTTCGCCTACCTGTTTCATTTCCATACACAGAAGCGGCATCAATGTGACGGTAACCATAATTTAAAGCAGCAGTGACGGCTTCTTTGACCTGTTCGCTCTAGAATGCTGTTCAGAATTAGCTTCTGCACTAGATTGAGGCTTGACTTAACTAACCCGTGTTTGTAGACCCACAGCTGGAACGCTATAACCTGAATTCAACTTGAAAGATCGATTCATCGCCAACTTAGACTTCAAATAGGTAATTGAACCCGACTCAACAGGCATTTTAAGGGTCAATAAATGCATACAAATTCATGGCTCACACGTAGACTATCCGGCAGCCCTTCCGGGATGGAGATAGGCTTTTCCGTGAAGCTTCATCGCTGCGGGTTGATGAGTTATAGGTCACTGGACCAAAGGAAAGACCTCTTAAAAGATATGATCGCATATGTATATATGAAGACAGGTGGAAGTATTGTCAATAAATAGACAGGTTTCACCTAGGAGCGAAAACATCGTTCTCAAAATGCTGCCTCAGGTCACGATTATTCCGCCCGAAGGGCTGCTCGTTCCCATCCCTATCTTCAAAACAGCACTAGAGTCTCCATCATCGTTGCAAGCAGCACTCGACGTCTCAACACAATGCCAACATAGTATTAACCTTGCAAGAAACGGTATTCGAGGCCTCGTCCTTCTTGGAAGCACAGGAGAGGCAATTCAGCTCTCATGGCCTGAGAGATTCAATGATATCTGGCGTCCGCGATGGCCTCAGGGAAGCTGGATTCCCTGATTATCCTATCATGGCAGGCATTTTGACGAACTCTGTCGATGAATGAAGCACCGGAGTGGCTACATGATGCGAAGAAAGCTGGTGCACAATGGGGACTTGTAATAGCACCTGAATATTTTGGCCAGGCTGCGCATCAGGAGAACCTTCAAGAAATGGTATAAAGTAGTGGCAACTTCGAGTCCTCTGCCAATACTCATGTCAGTATATCAAGCATATATACAGCTTGTAGAGTGCTGATACTCCCGCAGATATCATTATCCTGGCGTTACAAACAACATTGCGATCGGCATCGAAACATACATTGTAGGCCGCAAGATGTCTCATGGCAATGTCTCACACCACGTTCAAGTAGCCTTCGATCCAGCCATTAATCATGCCAATTTTCGTGTATACAGCGGATTTGGCCAACAATTAGGACCTATCGTACTTTTTGGCACCTCGGGGGTGATTGACGGACTTGCTGCCATATATCCCCAAACTGCGTCGCGTCTTTTCGATATAGCTGCCAAGCGACCAGTCACGCTCGAAGCATTACAAACCATACAATTCTAGCAGTTTATTGTTAGTAGAGTAGAGGAAATGATAGCTAAGTGGGGTATCGTGGGAATTAAGAAAGGCGTTTTTCGAGGTTTAAATATTGGTAATCTGCAAGGCGGAAGATTATCATTGAAGGGAAGTATGCTAGTAGGTGAATGGGCCAAGTGGACTGTGGCTATGGACGTTATGAGAGAGCTCGAGATTAGATCAGTGGATCTGTGAAAGACTATCAGCGTCATGTCCTCGCACTTCTTTTTTTTCAGAATTCTTCGGATATTGGATTGTTGTACTTTGAAGAGGTGGTTCAAGGCAGCTAATCTAAATTATTCATCTTCCAATATAACGCTGCATTGTACAACTTGCAAGTTGCTTGGCCTTAAAGTAAGAGCTAAAGATAAAACAGGTTCTACAGCTATTCCAGCCTATCTAGTCAAGCGCCAACATGGGAATCTTCTGCAGATAGTCTACAGGTAGCAGCCCCGCATGTGTATTTGCACTTATGTTCGAGTACGAGTTCTTTAATTGGCCAACTGCATCCGAGTGCGAGATCCGAGTGGAGTTCCGAGTGGAGTTCCGGTCTGAGGACGCACTTGTACTGAAGAAAAGGCTCATCTGACTAAGTCTCGTCTGTATATAAGCTCCAGGATACATTATAGTTTGAGGAGCTCGTAAAGTTTGTCCAATCTAGTCGGCACGCGTTCGGCTTCGCGTTGAGGCACGTGAAGTAAGCCGAACTGATCAACTCTTTGGTTCTGATAGCGAAGCTACTGCCTAGAGTAAAATATCACACTTTAATACAGTTTTATGAGGTGGGATTCTATTATATAAGACGACCATTCACCCCCAAATTCTCTACAATTCTCCACCTATTCATTATCTGTCTTCTAGCGCTCGAAAAGTGTTGGTTATGGATTCTGCAGCAAACCAAAAGCTAGTCAAACTCGAAGCTTTTCTCAAAGACTATCCACACATCACTTATGCCACACCATCTTCCCCGAACTATGCTTCGCTAAGAGAGATATTCAGTCTTGACTGCAATGCCAACCCTCTGATCATCGTTCGTCCTCAAACAGCCGAAGATGTTGCCCTCCTTGTCCAGTACGCCAAATCTCAAGGCATCAAGTTCGTGGTGCGTACTGGTGGGCATAATCTTTTTGGGCAGTCCACGGTCGATGGTGCAATAACAATTGATATGCGTGACATAACATATGTTCAGGTGGAGCCTGGAAAGAAGTCGGCGAAAGTAGGAGGTGGCACATTGCAGGGAGCGCTTGCAGCGCAGCTTTTCCAAGAGGGCCTCGCGACCCCCACCGGAACTGTTCCATCTGTTGGGTACGTGGGATGGGCTGCTTATGGTGGTTATGGTCCTCTCTCTGCACGATTCGGCCTTGGTGCTGATCAGATCATGGGTGTAAAGCTCGTCAACCCATTAGGGAACATCGTAGAGGCTGATGACAGATTACTAAGAGGCATTCGAGGAGCAGGAGGTATCTTTGGTATTATTGTGGAGGTCGTCGTCAAAGTGTATCCCTTGACAAAGGTAAGTGCCCCGTTTATTGTCGAGCATTGCATGCTACATGACATCGCTCATACTCCTGCAGGTCCTCGCAGGTGTCCTGATCTTCGAGTCCCAAAACATCACCGCAGCCTTCAAAAAGCTCAATGAAAGATACAGGGAGCTTTCGGCCCAAGGACTACCGTCTGAGCTCGGAGTTCAGCAGATGGTAGTCAATTCCCCGCATGGTAGAGCATTGGCTCTCACGTTCATGTGGAGTTCCGCGGATATCGAGACCGGACGGGCCTGGTTATCTAAATGCGAGACTTTCGGCACAGTCGTTATGAACACTATTGCTGTAACGACACTGCCAGAATTCCTTCGCGTGTACCAAGAAATGGTTCCGTCGAATGTTTATGGCTTCAGTCGTACGCATAATTTGCGAGAGATGACTGAGGAAGTAACCACCGCTATAACGCCGTGTCTTGAAATAATGCCATCTGATCCTGGGACCATGTTCGCCGTTCACGAGTTGCGTGGGCCTTCTGCAAGTCCAACCAAGGAATCAGTTTTTGGAACAAGAGAACATCATTTTATGGTGGAGATCCTCGGTACCTCGGTAAAGATAGAGTTGAGGGAAGCGGGCTTGAAATGGGCCAATAGTATCTGGGAAGCAGTTGACAAAACAAGTCGCTACAATATCCTTCCAGGGACCTATATCTCACTTGATCCTCCCGGAGAGTCGCCTGGCCAGATTCCGCTTTTCAAGATATATGGTTCCCATGAATCGGACGTCCTTGCGCTGAAGAAAGAATATGATGGCGACAATGTGTTCGATATGGCGATTCCAAGGTTGGTGGACTATCTGCATGGCTGAAAAAGTAGAGGAGCATCTCCAGATTCGTGCTTACCAATATCGTCCGAACGTTATGCGGGTATTATGATCTCATCATGGAACGTATATATATGGAAGCTACTCGCCGTATCTGTCTTCATTCACATTTCGTCCGGTTCGTTGAAGTAGGTATCCTGTTGATCAAAGCATCTAAGAGGCTCTTCGAGCAATCCTCAAATGACTTTAATCTCTTTCGAAAGAATCTTATATGGAAAATCCATTGTCCACATGTACTCAGGGGGCATTTGAGTCGCAATTGCTCGAAGTGCCCGTTCAGGCACGTTGTTCCTGCCGGCTCCGTGAACCCACCACGCCGAAGTATCCTCAAAGACGCCAAGCAAAGAGAGGTTGCGAGCCATGATAGCCATAGCCATGGGATCATGCTCTTCTAGGAGCGCAACAAATGGCGGTGGTACTCTATGCAAGACAGTGACTATTTGTTGTTCGAGGGCAGAGTTCTCAGCTAGTGCTCCCGCGATAAGAGAGCAGGTGTTGATGACATCCGCAGCTGCTCCTTCATACACGAGCCGGCCTTCTGGCTCGATGTCTTTGGCGTCCCTATTCCACCGATTAATTATTACAGCCATACATCTCAGGAAGGGAGTGGAATGTTCCAGGAGTAACGAGACATGCCAAAAAATAGGCTATTTTTACGTCTGAAGATGACGGTAAGGAAAAGGGGAGAATGCCCCAGAAGATTAGACTTACAAGGCTCGCAGAAGCGATTCCATATCTTCGTTCACATTTTCCATAAATGCGATATCGTACTCTGACTCTTCATCCTTGAGTTTCAAGACGAGTTTGCTCAGAAAGTCGTATTGTGGAGTCCATGGGGAAGCCTTCTCAGCTAGGAGACCGGCTCCTCGGCACATTCTATAAGTGCTAAGATCAACACCACGAGGTTGCGCCTCGTCACTATAATTAAACAGCCAGCTCTGGTGAGCGAGCAGTACTGCTGAGACAAGCAAAGGTTCGGCACTCTGACGGTCAACATGGGTTACAGCATCTCGTTGCTTGACAACAGCTTTGTTAAAATAGGTCCTTGCTGCAACGGCCAATGTCCGGTCATTAGGGTTGAGAGATAGGAGATTGAAGGCTGCGATGCCCAATAAAGCATTTAACACAATCTCGTTTGAAAAAGCTAGCTGCGGAATGTCAACCTCCCATAGCGAGTTGGCGATCGTAGGCGAGGTCATGTTTCGTAGGGGTTGTCGACCGTAAGTTGATTTGGTGTAGTGGTGCATCAGTCTTAATTCCAATAGAGACGCAGAGTTAACTCCGATAGGATTGCTGGTCACCAGTCTGCTTAACGAAGACAAAGACGAAGAGTTTGAAGAGCTGTCTGAGTCCTCGGTAATTCCTTTCTTCTGAGGGGCAGCAGATGTATACTGGCAACAAGATGGATCGATAAATCGTTTCTTGCAGTTACCGCATGCAGGATGTGCCTCATCACACTAGTAGTGTCAGCTCGGAATGTAGAGCACATCAGGGATGAGTGAGGAATACTTTGATTTTTCTGCTTTTACACTCTTTGCAGCCCTACAGCTCGAGTCAGATATAGACAAGGCTAAAGATGACACGGAACGAACCGCTGTGGATTTCCTGTATGGCCGTTTGTACGTCCTCCTTACGAGATACGCAGGTCTAGATGGGCTAGGATTAGACATTTTTTATCGAGAACGCGGCGCTCAAGCTTGGGGTAATTCTGATATTTGAGGCTTTGGTTTTTATTTAGAAGAGGTTACTGAAAATATGATCCAGAAAATGACAACACGACTAAGCAGCTATTTACATAAAATGCATGAGGTGAAGATGAGCTAAAATCTGACAGATGCGCATAGCTGTCACGTGTTGTTTTAACTTTGGGCGGGCTTCTCTGATGATCACTGCTATTGACTTCCAAGAACTTGAACAAGATGGCTGTCCTTGGCGTTCAAGCATCAAGTCTGCAATTCCGTACACCCTTAGAGTCCTTCCGAGGATTGCACTACAAATCTTATGCCGTGATCTTGGGGCTGAGCGAGGGGCGCGTAAATAGTATCCGAGTAGGTGAAGGTAGCTAGCTATTCAGGGCAAAAAAGTCGAGAATACTAGTACTCGGAAAGAACGCTCGTTCAAGTATCAATTTCGAGAGGGGTGTGGAAGGGGCCTTTCTGCTTTGAACTCTAGAATTCTAAGAGGCACGTGGCTTACTCAGCCGGGTCATGGTGGCGAGAAACCGAGCCCAGTCAGCAACTCCTTCTCAGCTGCGCACTTGGCAAATTGGCAACGATCCAGCCGCTTCGAATCGCCTTTGCTTTTGCTTTTGCTTTTTATACTATTTCCAAAGTCGGAATGGTTCAATGCTAGACCTCAGCAAACGACAATTGCCTTTGTCAGCCGTGCAGCACGGCAGGGTCAGCCTGACCCCAGATTTCATCGATAACAATCCTGGTCTCCATCTTCAGTGTCAGACATCTCCAATGAGGAGAGGCCATCCTGTGGCATATGATGCTTCCTGACCAGTCGCACGTGTGATTCTTAACCCCAAGAAACCCAATTCCTCTCAAAATGTGTTTGGTCTCGCTTTGCTACATATCATCCGAAAGTTAACCTTGCCTTGCGTCCAGGATGTTTACGAGAAAGCTCTCGTGCCCATGTTCATCTGACTAGTATGCTCTGAATTCAGAGGTGATGTTTCGATATAACGGTCAACTAGCAGGAGCTGAGTAATAGGTATCATTGAGCCGCTCGTCTTCAAGGCTTTCTTCTTCTCCGGTGAATCTCAAAGGTCCATTTTCAAGTTGGACTTGCTATTTGATCTCTCTTGCTTTCGGCTACTCTACCCTTTTCGTTTTCTCTCACTCCCTCACCTCTCCTTTGCACATTTCTCATCTAACACATACAATCGTCCTCATCTACCGTAAACATGCCACTTTTACTACAACTTGTTTTCGTGCTTTGCCTTGTCTTGGTGAATGGTGCCCCGCTAATTGTCCGAGACTCAGTTGGTATATTGCAAAAAGAAATATTATTATTCATATGTTCTAAATCAAACTAGGTATCTCACAGGCTGAGCTCGAGCAGTTCGAGTTCTTCGCGCAATATGCTGGAGCTACATATTGTTACGATAATATCCACAGTGGACCCGGCAATACTGTTTCTTGCTCAGCCGAAGGAGGCGATTGTCCAAGGGTGGAGTCCGTCCGGCCTATGATTCTACAAGGTTTCTTTGAGTCAGTACTGCTTATACGTTCTATTAAAGCCGAGCCTCGAGCGACGAATTAATCTATCGCAGCATCGGTGAAACCCAGACCGCCGGCTACGTAGCAGTGGACAACGTTAATCAGCTTATCATTGTAGCTATTCAAGGGACGTCGATTGCTTCTAATCTTCTTGACATTCTGACTGATGCCGATATTGTTCGACACCAGACAGATCTCTGCGGAACGGCCAATACCAATGACGGCTGTGAGATCCATGATGGATTCTGGCGAGCAGCAAAGGATGTGCAACCACTTGTCGAGAGCATCGTCGAAGTAGCTCTAGCGTCTCATCCAAGTTTCAAGATTGTGAGTACTGGTCATAGCCTTGGAGGAGCAGTTGCAGTCCTGATTGGGGCAATGTTGAGGAACTGTGGAAAGATGGTCGACATCGTAAGTCGAGATTTGAATCTCCATAGTAATCTGATGCGTTTTTTTATTTTATATCGACAACAAGCAGTATACATTCGGTCAACCGCATCTCGGATCGGTCGACATCTCGAACTACATTCAAAACCAAGCCCCAACGCAGGGAAATAACTACCGCATCACACATTATAACGACGTTGTTCCTCAGCTTCCAGAACACGACTGGGGAAATTGGGATCACTTCTACCCAGAATTTTGGATTAAGAGAGATTCCGGCACAGTCCAGACAAGCGATATGAAAATCGTCACTGGAAGGCTTTATGAGACAGGTGGTAACGAGGGAGATAAATCGGGATGGGGCTTGGCATTTGATATCATTGAGGGACTTCCGGCACATTACACGTATTTTGGTGCGATTTCTGGCTGCGATCCGAATGCACCTACGCGAAAGTTGTAAGTGGACGAGAGAAAAAGGGGCTTTGCTTCTACCTCGCTGTCGCGAATGGCAGTTGAGGAAACTATCTACGCATGCAGGACTGAAACTATGATTTCACAACAAAACAAAACTCAAAACTTATCATGAAGCAATTCGTGTGTTTCTTGAAAATGTCGATTATGATACAGTAAGACATTATATATTCAAACACGCCTTGTCACTCGACAAGGAAACCCATCCGCAGGATGGGCTGCGCCGACAAAAATCTGATACGCCCGTTCTCCCCAAGCAGTCTTTAATCCAGTGCTTGGATGAGCTGCATCCCATTCATCATACGCTGCTCGGACATCAAACTCTCTCAAAGTCATTACCAAGACCGTCTTCACATCTTGCATTACCAGTGGCTGCCCAATGCAGCTATCAAAAATCAGCAAGACTCCAAATGGCCATTAGACAGGATACCTACTTCCTTGGACCAAACTCAAACGGTCGCCAACCGCCTTTAGGAGGATACAGAGGATCCTCTGGACCCACTACCCAACGTTCTGGCAGGAATTCTTCGGGCTCTTTCCAATACTTCGGGTTTCGTTGAAGCGCAATATGTAATACTAAAATTATCATCCCTTCCGTCGAATACTGATTGCCATCTGGATCCTGGAGGACAGCTCCTGACTCGCCAGTCCTTACTGCTGAAGCAGCCGGAAATAATCGCATGGCTTCTTTGATCACTGCTGTAGTGTATGGAAGAAGGTTGATCTTTTGAGGTTGTTCGAGCAGTTGCGTCTTGACTGTTGTTAAGTCCGTCCCGAACACTTCGTCATGCTCCGCTCGAATTCGCGCCATGACTTCAGGGTGTTTTGAAAGCATGTGGTAGCAGTAAGCAATAGTCGAAGCGGTCGAGTCATGTCCGGCAAAGAGAAACAATCGAATCTGTACCATAGCCCATTTCTTGAAGACAGGGTCCAGTTTCAAAGCAGATCTTGCAGATGGATTTTCGACGAAGTAATTATCTAGCACAAGATCCATAATTGAGCGAGAAGGCGAGTCGTCTTGGAGCTTACGCACGGCAAAGCGTTTGTCGAGTTCTTTGGATACGTAATTGTCCATTTGGTAACCATTATACCATTGCATGAGGGGTCTTACCGGGTTCATTCTCCTGAACGGGTTGAACTCGCCGTCTGCCAGTTGCCATTGGACTTGACTTCTCATCGAAGCTGCTAGTGGATTGAACTGTTTCTGTGAGAGTAGTCTTGCATTCATGGTAACAGCTCCGATGATATCCATAGTGAAGTCACAGAGAAGGCCATCCAAGGAGAAAATATCTCCTTTCGCAGCATGCTCGCTTAGGATATCAACAAATTCCGACGTTTCTTCAACTATATGATCCATCTGGCTCAGAAGATAGTTGGCATTGAATCCAGGATTGAACAGAGCGCGCGACTTTTTCCATTGTGGTCCATTCGTGATGAAGAGATTATCATTTCCACCAGCAAATGGATAAAAAAACCTTTCTAAGGCTTTGGGTTTTCCCAAGTCGTATGTTTGACATGCTTGGATTGCCATGGACGGAGAGGACACGACTATAAATGGAGCGCTGAATGGCCATCTAAACTCAGTCAGACATCTAAATCGACTTGGAGAACTCATATAACAACGATATCGAAACGCACATGCTCGGGCACGACTAATTGAAGGACTTGGAATTTCTTGCACAGTTTAAATGGTACTAAATTGCTTACAAGTCCAGATAGAAAGTCGAGTCAGACTTTGTGAAAGTTTTTGAGAGTTCAGCAATCAGATAGTTCTGATGGACATCCACTGGAAAGTGCTTAAGGATCGGCGGAAGGGACAGTAGATGCCCAGTCACGGGGTTCCATGAAGGCATAGGCTGCTAACTGTTAGTTTGAGGGAAACAGTGGACGGTGTAAAAGTTGACATACCACACCTTGCTTTTTCAGCCGGTAGAATGTTGTTCGTGAGGTCCATCCTTTAATTATGATGTACGTGATACCGCTGAGCCAAGCTACTAGGAAAGCTGTAATGTATGGCCCAGAGCTCAGGGGAGTGCTCACCGTCATGGTGACCAACTGGGGATTGCAAGATCAAAATGTTAGCGTGCAGAGAATGGCATGGAAGATGTTGAGTCTTCACATTGTGAAACCTAAAACAATGCTGACCGTTGGGATCGAGCCTCATTTCGGGTCTCATTCCCGGCCGTGGGGAGCAGGGATGACGCGGGATACAAGACCTGGGATTGGCTGACAATACGACGCAGCAGTCAGATGTGATTTATGTTGGCGGTCAATAGAATACTAACGTTGATTACACATTTGTCCCGAGTCCATTATTGGCGAGTGTTCGCGTCTAATTCGATAAGAGTCAATTGAACAAACTGCTCATAACTTGATTGAAAAAATGACAGCCACCAAGCTTAGTTGCCTTTTGACTTCGGCTTTTGCCTGTCGGACTTATGCTCCCGGATTATTTGACGGTTCTGGACGATATGAAAGGGGGAGCTGAAATTCTAATGTAAGGGCCGCTACTCTGACATTCATGAATACACATGATATGATAAAAGAATAGTATGTATTAAATCTGTGTCTCGAAGTACATCTTCTAAAATAACTAGTATGTACCTTCATACCAAGTTGATCATTTCTTCTGCATTTCTTCGGGATAACCTCCCTCCACTACTGCACTCTCCCTCTTCTTAAACCTGTCGTAGAACTCCTTCAATTTTGGAAGGCCATTTGTCATATCACACTCATAAAATTCTATGCCGTACTGCAGCAAAGACATTAAAACACAATCTGCAAGAGTGACAGATTGCATATATCCCCTGCTTTCGATATCGCCAGCTTGATTGTCCAAAAAAAGACAAGTCTGTGTCGCCCATGTAGGACTGCACAGTCGCAAGTCGCATGAAAAGAAATCTTTTGGCTAGCTGCGCGGCTTCCACGTTCGTGCTTGAAAAATTCGAAGCGCCGAAAGTGCACCACTGGAAAGATAGAAGTCAGTAATTTCCTCTTTGGACATGATAGAGGATGAAATGGAGCGCGAACAACGTAAGACTCAGGAATACAACAAAAGATACATAACGTTCGAGAGTAGAATACTGAGTGAAGAAGCTGAACTTCCTTACATATGCGAAAGTAATGCAGCATTCGTCAAGCAGTGTAAGGAGCCTAATGACTCGTGCCTTCTCTAATGGCGTATTGCCTCTCATGGCGTTGCAGATCTCAGACCAGAACTGGGATCCTCTGTGAGATCTTCGAGGTAGTTGAGGATGGCGAGCGATTGTCGGATGTAGATGAATTGTCCTTCTTTCCTATCAGGAACGGCGAGGATAGGGATGCTTCCTGCTGGCTTGGTAGGAAAGTCGGAAGATGACTCCATAGTTCCTTCTGGCGTAAACCATGTGGGAACTTTTGTGATCATGCTGGGATCGATTTTCTTCTCTTTGATATAGATCAGGACTCGTCGCGGGAAATAAGTGAAATCGCTGGCATAGAGAAGCATTGGGGGAGCCATCGCGATTTGAGAGTTAGAAGGATATCGTTGAAGACGACTTGATGCAGATACGATAGCAGACTGAGAATTGTGTATCTTGCCTTCTACTTTAGAGGTTAATTGTTCGCAAACTTCTCGGACAATTTCGCTTTTTTCATGATGTAAGATTTTAGGGTATGGAAGAAAAGTACGAGAAGTCATCGGTACCACAAAGTAGTAATGAGAGACCCCTGAAACCAAATGTTCATTTCAGCAAAAGTAGTAATTGTTTGACACTATCACAGTAGATCCTTTAGAGTTTTCAAGAGATGCGATGATGCTCTTGCCACATTGGCACCTTGAAAGAAGGTATGACTGTGATACCACTTTTCATCACACCTTCCTAAGCAAATCTAGACAGCCTAGGGGGTATATGTTCATGAGGATACTCATATTGACACTGGTCAGGAATATCTGGATAAGATAGAGCCATCCTTGGTTGGTGATAATATTCATTCGCGGTAATTTTAAGGAGACAATGGAAGAAGGGAAATGGGCTGGGGGAACCGACGAGTAGGCTTAGAAATCTCTTTACTCGTTAGTGAGTCTTTGGCTACCCGAGCCGAGACTCCGGGGTAGTGCAGATGCCTATGGGCCCTAGAAATGCACGGGAACGCGTCTCCCCAGCGCGCATCGCGTAACCGACAACTTTCTTGTGACACTCCAAAGAAAATAATCAATATATTACACCAAGCGTTTACGCCATGGTTGCATGTCCGATCTGCGGGAAAGGAGTCAAGTCAAAAGATATTAATGACCATATCGATTCAGGGTGTGAATCCTACCTCGACTCGCCACCACCGACACAGAATGGAGCACCTGCACAGAACACAGCTTCCCAAAAGCCTTCGGTATCGAGCTTCTTCCAGACACCGGCTGCAAAGAAGGCAGCATCATATCCTACTCCCAAACCGGAACCAAGTCCTATTTTAAGCATACAGCAGAAGTCACTCAGCAATGGAAAATCCAATATTTCGAACCCGCCACCACGAAAACGGTCGTTTGAAGACATCGCTCCAGCTGTGCAGGAGGAGGTGGAAACAATTATAAAAGCGGAGGACATACAGCCTACGAAGAAGACCAAAACCAATGCTTTTCAGAAAGCAGCTCCATTAGCAGAGCGTATGCGACCAACTTCTCTGAACGACGTATACGGGCAAGAACTGGTTGGACCACACGGAGTACTGCGGAGCTTGATCGAACAGGACAGAGTCCCTTCGATGATTCTATGGGGTGGTGCTGGAACTGGAAAGACGACAATAGCACGATGTATAGCTTCGATGGTAGGAAGTCGGTTCGTGGAAATCAACTCCACAAGTTCTGGAGTGGCAGAGTGCAAAAAGATCTTTGCGGAAGCAAGAGGAGAATTGGGTTTGACAGGACGGAAGACCATAATCTTCTGTGATGAGATACACCGATTTTCGAAATCACAACAGGATGTGTTCCTTGGGCCTGTTGAGTCGGGGCAGATTACTTTGATTGGGGCCACGACAGAAAATCCATCTTTCAAAGTACAGAACGCATTATTATCACGATGTCGGACCTTCACATTAGCGAAACTAACAGATGACGATATCCTTCAGATATTAAAACGAGCTCTTGCTAAAGAAGGTCCTAATTATACTCCTTCAGAACTAGTCGATTCAGAACTTCTCAAGTACCTGGCAGCATTCTCAGATGGAGATGCTCGAACAGCTTTGAACCTACTCGAGCTAGCCATGGGACTGTCGACCCGGCCATCGATCACAAAAGAAGAGATCAAATCTTCTCTGACAAAGACCTTAGTGTATGATAGAGCAGGTGACCAACATTACGACACCATCTCTGCATTCCACAAGTCAGTCAGAGGTAGCGATCCTGATGCTGCCCTCTATTACCTTGCACGCATGCTCCAGTCAGGCGAGGACCCCTTATATATCGCACGAAGAATGGTTGTCATAGCATCGGAGGACGTTGGGCTGGCGGACAACAGCATGCTCAGCCTAGCAACAAGTGCTTATACAGCAGCAGAGAAGATTGGGATGCCTGAGTGCAGAATTGCCCTCGCTCATACAACCGTAGCGCTATGCTTAGCTCCGAAAAGTACGAGAGCATATCGAGGTCTGAATAATGCTTACGCTGCGTTACGAGAACCTGGAGTTGCTGGTCTTCCAATTCCTATTCACTTGAGGAATGCACCTACGAAGCTGATGAAAGAACTCGGGTATGGTGATGAGTATAAATACAACCCCAATTATAAGGAAGGACGTGTAGTGCAAGACTACCTGCCAGAACAACTTCTAGGGCGGACTTTCTTGGAAGACAGAGATCTGGGAACAGAGATAGACCCCGGAGCATGGCCTTGATATAATGTACAAAAATGATACAAAAACTGTTTGCTGGAGTATGGGGGTTCTGGAAAGCTTGCTGCATAGCAATGGCGTTCATAGGATAGGAGATACAAGATTGTAGCGATTATAGGATAGTATCCAATGTTTTGAATAATTCCTTTTCGCTCTCTATCTCCCTTATTTCTTATATCTTTATGCTGAAGTATCACCACCAAGAGTATCGTAAGTATTATCGCCAGTCGTACCCTTCTGTCTAGGGAATCCTGCATCACCCGCTGCGTCTGCGTTCTCCCGTTGCATCTTCAGCTCCGCCAGCCGGCCGGGATCGTTATTCCCACCAATATCCTGATTAAAGCTCGCGTTCTGCGGGTCTCCATCAATCCCTTCCGTCAAGTTCTTCCCCTTTGGTCCACCAGCATCAACATACTGGCTATTCACATAACTTGGTGCCGTACCAGCATTGCTGCTCGCGCCGCCAGTCGAGTACGAGCCTTGGGTATTCTCGACAGCAAGACCCTTAGCTTGTCCTCCCAGACCATCAGGATATGCATCACTTCCACCTCCGAGCTTCTTCTCTTCGGCCCAGTCTTCTTGCGCCATGCGAGCTTCGGCATCAGATGCTGCGTCGAGACGGGTTGCTCCCGATGTGTTCGTATTCGCAAAGGTTGAGTTAGAACCCAATACGCCTTGGGGCTCTGAGTTACGGTTTGATGAGAATTCCCCGCCTGATCGGGTGGAGTCTGCGGCAAGAGAGTCGGACGCTACTGGGCCAGCTCCTTCTTGCCTGATGGAGTGGGGGTCATTGACCTGGGAAAAGGGTTAGCATGTTCTATTTGATACAATCTGTCAAACATCATTATAAGAGAGGCTCCGTTTCACAGGAGTTCCTCCTTTCTCAGGATATTGCTTCTCTGGGCGTCCCAGAACAGCATTTTTAGTTTTTCAAAGACTTCAAAATCCACTGACCTTCGTGCCATAGCTTGGGTTCGTTCTTCCAGACATTTTGATAATATCGATTTTCACTTGGTGAAATTGTTTAAGAGAAATAGAAAAGATTTCCACAGCTTCAATAGCTTCAGCCAAGGCACTTGAACCTCTCCAGCCTCTTGTTGCGTGCTAGCATAACATCATACATGATCATCCACCATGACATCACCCGAAAAGCATATCTTGCCCTCCAGTCGCGCCACTTGAGCCGCTTGAATGTGAGCCATGTGGGTATTTGGCAATTTTGCGGCCCGGTTTGAAGCCATGTTTCGGTAGTGTTCTCTGGACGAAAGACGTCAACGATGTGGCGAGGGGAAGTGAGGGGTCATCCTAGAGGGGCAATACTATGGTCACGTGGTCACGAGCAAGAAAGATACTGATGATCTTAAGAGACTTGTAAGAATGAGTCGCTGAGGCTTTCGAATGTCGAATATCTTCGCATTCATCATCTACCGGACTCATGTGGAAGATTTGAGGATAAATACTGGTTTTTCTATTCTCCACAATACCCTGTATGACCTCTCAAAATTAAAGCTTTTCTTCGAAAAATGGCAACCAAATCTTGGAAGCCTTTATTTCTTCAGAGCATCCTTCGGCAGTCCGTCCAAACCCTCCTTTCCTTGTCGTCCAACACCACTCATATCCACACCGTCTTCTTGTCTTACACTGCTGCCACCAGTAGCAGGCTCTCTCAGTCCAGTGGAAGAAGCATCGCCAGTCGATATTTCCGCTTGACGCTCTCCACTAGCGACATTGACTGTGCGAGCGTCGGCTGAGTTCCAGTCCGAAGCGACGGGAGGCTCTTCTGGGAGAGGGAGATTGGCTTGGCGCTCAGCGATGAGGTCTGCTTTGCTTTGTTGTTCGGGCATATTAGTTACTAGGACTGATTATTAGAATAAGATTGACTCGGAGGATGTTTTGTACTTACTATTTGAGATGTTCAGGTGAAGTTGTCAAGGAAGAATGTTGGTGAGAAGAAATTGTGTCCTACCTTTGAAGAAAACTTCCAGAACGGCCCCGCCTCACTTACCTCGAGCTATGTCATGTTTCCTGGTTCCTGAGTCGGTTCAAGTGTTCGTTGAGTAATTGCATGAGTAGTTCCCTGATGTGAAGGAGCTTTTTCTCCGGGATTTTTTTTGAGTGACGTTTAGTGCAATTGTAAGAAAGATGACTCAGGAACCAACATACCTAGGTAAGGTACCCAGTAAAGGTCACGAGACATTTCTTCATATTGGTATCATTAATCGTCAACATCTAACGCCGCTGTTATAGACACGCCTACCTATACATCGAGACCTCAACTCCATGCCCACCAATGCCCTGAAACCTAGCTCACCTTATGACACCCTCTTGTCCGCCGCTTCTCCTCCTGCTGCTGATTTCTCCGGCCCATCAGGATTCAGGTAATCTGCATCTTCCGCCGCTTCATACTCAGCAATTAGATCTGTGACAACTTCTCTTGCCTCGTCGAACTCATTCAGATTGTCTGCAAAAGGTGCGGTTTTCTTGTAAATCTCCATGAAGGCGTTACGCTTCCTCATGCCATCATACTGCCTGACGATCCGTTTAAAAAGCTGTAGATATACTGTTAGTGACCTCCTGCATAATGCAGCTAAAACTTACTGTTGCTATGCTCGTATGGTTTGCGAGCATCAGTCCGCTGACACGATGGTTCATTGGGATGTAAGGGCTTTTCTTGGTCAAGGCCACTTGGATACTTGCTGGACCCCATGGAATAAAGGTAGCAAGTCTACGTTCTCTAATCCTGAGAAGACTCTTGTGGACATCCGTAGGGTCAACATCACCTTGAATAACATTCAAAATTGAGATATAGCAGCTCTTCTTCCCTGGAATTGTAGAGACCATGCGGTTCTTTGGCTGCAAGAGGCGGCGCATTACATCCAAAACAGTCGTCTTTCGAACAGTCTTTGCTTGCTCCACATTATCTCCCGTAAATGGAGTGTATGCAGTCATGAGGAAGTGACATCTGGGTGTAGGTATCAGGGAAGCTACTATGCTGACAAGATCATTGTGCATATATCCGGGATAGCGAAGGGTTGTGGTACTAGCTGACATGACTGTCGAGACCTGTAAAAGATTAGTAGAATGTGAGAAGTCGAGCAGCTTGACATACAAGTTGGTTTGTCTGTTGAAAAGAAGGCTCTTGGACATGCAGACGATCTGCTGCTATTCGGGACAGGGCACCGTTATCCAGCACCACGACCGAGTCGGCATTTTGCGTTAATCTCCTCATTGACAGCAGACTATTATAAGGATGTACCACTACATCTCCAGAATTCGTGGTGTCTGGAAAAACCGAATATGTCTGGATGATCTTCTTCGGAAAGCGGTCATTCAATCTCTCGAGGAGAAATGATCCCAAACCAGACCCCGTACCTCCTGCTATCGAGTGCAGCATCATAAAACCCTGTAAGAGTCAATACTGGCACTGGCAGAACCGTATTATTCCTCCTACCTCCAGAGAATCGCTGCCATCTGCTTCTCGGTCTATCATTTCCATGATGTCCTCATGAACTAGCTCTCCAGTTTGGTATCCATCGCCCCAGTTGTTTGCCGCTCCGACTCCGTTCTTACCAACGAAGAAGTTTTCTGGGTTGTAGATGTTTTTATAAGGACCTGTTTGGATACTATTTATGACCTGCATAGCATCAGCTTCAGCTCTGTTGATTTTGAGCAGTCCAGACGTTTTGTACGCACCCGAGGCTCCAAATCTATCAAAATAGCTCTCGGAATATATCTCGTGTCGTCGGACTGGTAGAAAAAAACATCCTTTCGGTCTCCGCCTTCTGTCGCGAATTCCTCCAAGTTACCATCCTGACTGATACCGTGTTCTTGGCAGAGTTGTTGCCAGAACTGACTACCAACTACAAGGAAGAATTAAAAGTTATCCTTGATAATTTCAAAATAGGATACTGACTGCTATTGCCGCACTGGCCGGCCTGGACCGTGATTATTTCTCTGAACTTGTCAGTCGCGGTGAGGACCTTTGCAGTGTGTAGAACACTTACCTAGGCATTACGGTACCATTGATTACATTCAATACAATGGTAGAGGCTAGTAAGAGGTATTAAGCTGTACTCCAACGGTGAATCTCCAGTTCATGAATAGTCGCGTGGGTTGATGTTGTAGGTGGACGCGTCTGCGCTAGCGAAGTTTAAAGTTGATTGGCAGCAAAGCTGTGTAAATACTGACAAGGACTGATTTACAACAAACACCAACGAATACAGCCTCCAACTGCGCCTTCCTTTTGCTGCGATCGCACACAAGGCTTCTAAATCTGCGCATGTTTGTATCCTTGAAGCGAGAGTTCCAAGGCAATCGGAAGCAAAATGAGCTTTCAAGTTCCCTACTCTTCAAGCCCTCCATCAACACCTGACAGAAGATCAAACAATGGCAGCAATGGCTTCTCATTTGGAGCTTCGAACCCTTCCACAACCCCAGCTGGACCTCCGCCTTCGTCAACTGGGTCATTTACACCAGCTGGGCCACCTCCCTCGTCGATTTTTGGAAGCTCCATGATGGACAATACCAGCCCTCTCAAACCTCTCTCATTCTCCAAGCAAAGCGCATTTGGCAATACCTCTCCATCCTCGAACTTTATGCGATCATCGGTTGCGCCGCAGCGTTCTGGTCTTAGCCATCGATATGATGCAAATGAGAGCGAGGAAGAAGGAGAAGAAGAATATATGGACGAAGAGGGGGATGATACTAATCAAGCATATGCGGAGGATGACCCCGATGCCATGGAAGATGCTGATGGATCATATGAAGACGACGAGGATATGGACGGCTACGAATCTGAGCTTCCTAGGAGGAACAACGCGCCCGGTTACGGAGAACAAGTCGAATCAGAACTGTTGCTTTCCTCCCCAAGCTCTCTGAAGCGGAGTAGAGGAGCCATGTTAGGGATGAACGACTCCTTTGCACAATCCGTATCAGAGGCTAAGGTCTCTATGTTCGAGTCTATCGCGAAAGGCCTATACACTCGAATGCCAGTGCCGGCAACAAATGAAGCAGATGATCTTATTTTGGATACAGAGGCAATAATCACACGACTCTATGATGAGGGCATTGGGGCTGTTGACGAGGATGACCAAATTCAAGAAGCGCTGTCAGTAATTCCCAGTGAGCTCAGGAGTCTTTGGGAAGAGTACCATAGAAAGACTGCTGTCCCTGATTCCGAGGAATATGCAGCCGCAATCGGACCTGGTCCCAAGGCAACTAATTTTGCAAAAGCAAACTTCCTTGCAGGCCTTACCTTGCAGATTCAACATCCGGAGAAGATCTCGAAATCCTTTGACCGCAAAGTCAAGCCTCTCCCACAAATATTACTCGAATGGATGGACGAATACCATAATCCGTACCCATCGCAATTTGATGAGATTCAGTCTAATAGCCCAAGCCCATCGAACCATCGACTATTTTGGGATACAATTTTCAACAGTCTAATCCGCGGCAAGGTCGTTGCTGTTGTCCACGTTCTGAAAGAAGCTGGCTGGCAATACGCTAGGAATGATACCGACGCCCCACGACAGCCCTTTGCTCCTCTCGGTTTCTCTGGAGTAGCTTTGGCCAACATCGAGAAAGTTGTAAATGCAGCCATCCATGTCCTTAGTCAATGTCCTGCCTCGAAGGGAGACTGGAGCATCAGAAATAGTGACTGGACCCTGTTTCGACTTCGAGTTTCATCGGCTTTGGAGGAGCTGAGGAGCTTCGCTGAGGGTCGGAATCGAGAGAATGGCTCCGAATCTCTTGGTCGCTCTGGAACATATAGTAAAACTGCGCAAAAGGCCGAGAGTAAAGTGCCTTGGCATATATATCAAAACCTTGTCACGCTGTATAGCCTCGTGTTGGGCGACGTGAGCGCGATCATCGAGAATGCTGAAGATTGGCTCGAAGCAACAATTGGCTTGCTTGTATGGTGGGATGAAGGAAAGGACGACAGGCGGCTGGCTTTAGGTCGTTCTCAAACTGTCTACCGTGCTGCGTCGCGAGAGACTGATGAGCACGCCTTTCGACGGAAACTACGACGATCTTTTGAGAATGCGACAGCTGAGTCGACTGATTTCGCAGTTAATAGCGCCGATGAAGTCGAGGTAGGCTTAGCATCACTCTTCGAAGGAGATTATGTATCCGTCATTGGATTTCTGCGTGGCTGGTCAGGACCTGTGTCTTCTGCTGTGGCTGAATTGGCATCTCTTGGTGGTTGGCTACCACATGTAGAGGAGAAGAGTCTGATCAACATGGGTAGCTTAGATCAGGATGATATGGATCTCCTCGGCATCACTTCTTCGCCTTCTAAGGGAGACGGCGTTAAAGACCAAACGCTTATCGCATATGCTCGATCACTGGCAAGAAGAGGCGAGTTGAGATCGTCAGCACGTTCGGGAAAACCTCAAATAATGCGTGAAGGCTGGGAGATATCCATTGCGCTTCTAGGGAGACTCGACTCTGTTGAACGATCTGAGGAAATGGTTGGAACGTTCTTGGAAAATTTCGGCCTGGACTCATCAAGTACCGTCGACAAGTTATGGACGCTCCTCAATAATATCGGGCTAAGTCGTCATGCTGAGATGGTCGCAGAGGTAAAGCATTCCTATCCATTTAGTCGATCATGCTAATTCTCACAGTCATACGCCAATTCTGTAGCCGAAGATACCCACAGATATGGTGAAGCATTGTGGTATTATGCCTTATCTCACAAGAACCAAAAGGTCAAGGATGTTCTTGATCTGCTCATCTCATTCTCTTTAATTCAGTCGATTGCGTATCCTCCAGAATCTGAATTAGATGACCATCTTCGGCATCTTATTGCTGCTCCCAAGACCGCTTTGACCGAGTTGTCCCAGATGGACAATAGTGCTGCTGAGCTACTTCATAAAATGCTGAGTGGTTATGCGACCTTGAGGAAATTTTACGACCTTAGAGATGCAGAGGTTCTGCAACAAACGAACGGCAAGCCGCAAAAAGGCCGGATTGCACGCAAAACCGAGGCGGCGTCAGCTTTGATGGCAGTCATGACCAGCTCAGATGACAACATTCGTGGTGGTCTTTATGATGAAGGGCGCGGAGCAGTTGTCAGCGTCGACTTCCTTCTTGCGTTATTAGGAGAGGCGATGGTTTTCATCAACCAGCCAGACTTTGCAATCACAGTCTCCCAGATTGATATCCTGTTGAAGGCTATCGAAGATTTGCAAGCGGTTGGACCGCGTGTGTACTCAGCCTGTACCGAGTTCTTGCAGACCGTGATAGCTTCAGGACAAGGTCTCAAGGGCTCATCACCAACAGACATGTTGCGAAAATCAACATCAAATGTCAGTGGGACAAGCAGCTTCTCGATGGTGGGAAGTTCAATGCTGGCTTCACAGCTTAAACAATCTATGAGTAGTAGCGGCGTTCTTGTCAAGGGTAATATTAAGCGTGGTTGGGATTGGAGACAAGGAATTTCAGCAGGCACCTCAGGAGACGAACTGCTTCGAATTTTGAGATTAGGTCTAGCGAAGTCACTTGCCAATGCATGGCTTGTGGAAGCAGATACCATGTAATATCTGGATGGAAATGTACTGATGCATTCGATGGGCGTTACAAAATGGGTTTGCTTTGGAGGAGTACATTTGGTAGCATAGCGATGAACTCACTCAATTGTGAGATAGGAGAATAAGGCAGCGATACCCTCAACCTACTTCACATGAAAGTTAATTTGATCGTTCTGTTGAGATCCAACAATTCTCAATTCTCCCTCTACGCCACGCTCATGCCCCTTTTTCTTCTATTGTAAATTAAAGACACCTCTAACATGGAGTCGAAAACTTTCATGTCACCAGAACCTTCATCCTAAAACCCATCCTTCGGTAATCCCTTTTCCACCTCCAACTTCAACCTCTCATTATTCGCATCCACCCACCACTGATGCGTAGGATCCGTCCCCACATTTCTCCCCTCCTCATCCATCTCATCCCACGGCTTCGGCGCCAAAATATAATGGACATTCTTAACTTCCTCATCCTTCCAAATCTGATGATGCACTCCCACCCATTTCAACGTCTTGAGTGCATTATACACATAAGGAAGCGGCACCCAACGTCCCTTGTAGAGGTCCGAGAGGAGCGATTGGTCGGCGAAATCCATGTTGGAAGCCTCGGATTCCATATGCGCGACTATTTGATTGTAGACGGCGGTACATGGATTTACGACTTGCAGGCCGCCGTTCATGAAGCCAAGGGGGCCGACGGCGGGGTCGGGGCCGGTATGTTGGGCGATGTCTGGTGTGTCGTGCTGTGATGTGAAGGCGCAGTTTTCGGGTATCCTGTATCTCTGATTAAATTCATTCCGAGCATCCTCTTTCATGCTACGTATAACACCACAAGGCAAGTGAAGTAACACAATAGTCGCTTGAGAAAATGGAGATAGAGATGGTACGTACCAATCGGCAGGATAGTGCTTCTTCTTCAAGGGATTACAAACACAGGCGTGCCCCGCCGCGAAAACTCTCTTTCCCTTGCCCTCTAACTCTGGCCCATCCAGTTCCATCTCCATCAACTCATCCATATTCCTCCTCACCAACATATCGCTATCCAACTGCACTACCCGCTCATACTCCACCAGACTAAAGGGAGCCAGCTTGCTCCAGCAATCGTAGAATCGTGGATCAGCTGAATAGTCTTTTCCTTTTGTAGGAAGAAGATATTCAATGCGTTGTTTAGGGATCCCGCGCGTCTCGAGAGCAGCATGGCCAGATTCGGGGAAGGTGTCGGTGTAGAGGGCGACGAGCGGGTATTTGGAGCCGGCTTTTTTGAGGGAGTGGTCGAGAGTGAGGAGGCCAGAAAGGTAAGCCTCATTAGTTATTAGACTGGTCCTAAAAAAAAATTTTTGAGTCTCTCGATGTCTTTGTCTTCGACTGGAATTGGAGGGCTTACCAGACTGTTGGGATTAGCCTGTTAACTTTCTACTATGACCTTCAAATGAAGGAGGACTTACCTTTCTTCGAGTCCGTTACTCTCTTCTTTTCTTGCCCCATCTTTGCGGTTGCTGTAGCTATCCTGTACTTTGACCGAAAATTGTACTTAAGATGGAATCTGGCTCAGCTTAGCCCTCCTGACAAATAGAATGGAGTGAAGGAATGGCGAATAGAGGAGAAAGGATGGAGTGTGCTAGCAGGTATCAGCAGTACATCTTGCATAAATCTCTCTTCTCCAAGCCAATACTGCCAAAATTAGGTACAGTACGTGATAATGGCCAGCTGTGGCAGAGCAGTTGTTTTTGTTTTGTTACAAACACGGAAGATGAAGTTTGCGACGACCCCACCAGCGGGGTCGATTCAACAAGTCATACAGGGATGCTACTTGCCCGAATTAGCTTAGTAGCATTCCGGTGCACCAATTGGCCTTTGCCGCTAAGGGAGACCCTGAACTAAACTTCAGGGGCGGCGATAACGCCATCTCCTCCACGGATGAGAAGAATCCAAAATATTTACAGGGGGCGAAAAATTATTTGCACGGCGCAAAGTTCCTCTTGTCATTCTTCTATCTAAAATCTTTGGGTTGCGCTACTGGACTTTCCAATTTGTTCACAACTTTCATTCTGATATTGCCATAGAGCCAAGGATCTCGCATATGTAGTACCGCGGGTTATTGGGGCTTAAGTGCACGTGGACATGCCACGATCAATTTTTGACAATCATGTTTGCATTGTGCTACTAGTACCGCCAATTAGTGAAGCTTATCCCATACTACGAGTAGGTAAGCTAGTGGCTGCTAGAGCGTAGATGTAGCTCACCACAACTGCGGTAGTATCTGAACCTAAATATGCTTGTTGTTCATTAGAGCCTGAAATATGCGTGTCTATCTTGTTACCCCGATGCTCAATGCCGCCTCACGATTGCAGGATGCTCAAAACCGCCTATAGCGCCAAAGCAGAACCAAGTCAATGGTTTATAAAAGTAAAAGGGCCATTCCACAACAACAGAGATAACCTACTCTGCCGTTTGCGACCGCACGAATAAGCCTTTTCCGAGTGGAAGAGCTAGAAAGACTCCTGTACGATATCATTGATCAATGGTGCCGCTTCCTTTCGCCTCAGTCTAACGATTTATTCATCGTAGTCGCCATCGTCCGAATCTTCGTCCTCACTAGATTCGGATTCAGAAGCTTCTGAAGACACATTGGAGTCATCGCTATCACCTTCATCCTCAGAATCCTCTGAGGGTGCGTGATTAGGAGCAAGGACGGCGAATGGGTTGCGAGCTCTGAGGTCGGTGGTTGGATTCTGAAGCTCTTTTGCCCAAGCCTCGTCCATAGCAGCCAAACTGTTCTTGACAAGACGCCGAAGCTCTGCTGTAGCCATAGACTTCGTGGATGTCTCACCAACTCCACTCAAAGATATAACTCTCAAAATGTCCTTCTTGAGCTTCCCCTGGGCCTGTCGAGCTGCAGCAGCTACCTCTTTTGAGAGCATAAGTCTCATCCCAACTAGCTCGTTACTAAGAGCATCTGCAGCATCTTGATACATAGCTTGTGCCTCCTTCTTAGTGAAGGCTACAAGCGATTTCTTGAGCCGGTCTGTGGCACCTTTGCCTTTTGTAAATATCAGTACTTCAACTATTTTCGGCACTTTGGTAAATTTGGGCTAGATCGTGATCGACTCACCCTTGATCTCCATCGCGCTCGTATAATAATCCGCCATATGACGCTTCACCGTCATACCAACAGCCCGATGGGCATCCTGCGCCGTATCTTGTCCGGCCCTAAGGGCCTCAGCAACTTTGCCTTTGATTTGGTCTTCCAGGATTGGCACCTGCTTGAGGATATTGTGAGCCAAAGCATATCTGCCACAAATACGTGTAATAGAACAGTGGAGAGCTTGTTGGAATTCTCTGAGAGAGTTGATAATCAAGTCTGCGTAATTTTCATTCTGCGTCGGAATCCTGAGACGGAAGACGTGGTTCCAGGCTCCAGTAAGAGGCGCAATGAAAGATTCCAAGAAAACTTCATTCCAATAATGTTCCACCTTCTTGCCTGTGTGGTATTTCTCTCCCTTGCGCTGACAGATGGCTTTCCATGTTTGATAGGCAATGTCGTTTTCCTTGAGTTCCTTGCTGAACTTAAGTGCCTCAGCTGTTCCCACGACCACGGCTTGGGTGAGATTGTTTTCAATATGTTTCTTGATGGCGTACCGTATGTTCGTCACTGTGTTAGTTCGGAATTTGTCCGTATTCTTCAAGAGGGTCAGCCGTGCACCTTCCAATTATTCGCTGCCAATAGGACACCAAGAAAGAAGTTCGAGCTCGAGTGGAGATCCTTACCTTCTTCATCACTTCGAAATATTTGTTCACGTCTGCCTTGAATTCTTCTCTCTGCATTGCCGAGAGCTGAGGTTTGGTTCCTCTATTCTCAGCCCACGACTCAAGAGTCACCTTGAAAAGATTCACTTCTGTAAGTACTTTATCAGCAGCGAATTCGCGATCAGCGAGCGTGCATTTATGAGAAAAGTTCTGAAGACTCGGAATGTTTGTCGCTTCGGTATTCGGAAATCCCTTGATTGAATTATCCCGTCTAAAACGACCACTCATCTTCTGGTATGCCTTCGCTGACACACAGAACGTGTTAAGAGTACTCTTCGAGGATTCTAATGTTGTTTAGCTTTGAGCTATATTGATGAGTGCGAACGTACCTTGGAGCTCCGGATAATCTACTTCGCCTCCCGCAGCCTCCAATTCCTCCTTCAACTGTCCTAGACCTGTCTGGAAGTCTTGTGCCAAATGCTTTTGCGTATACCCATTGCGTTCTGAAATGCAAATAGCCTTCATTTTATTGTTGAGAGAACTGATGGCCTTCTTGACCTTGGAAACCTTGCCGTTAAGGTCGGTCTCAGCAGCAATCGCAGCGTCGAGGTTTGTGACGAGCTTTTGGCGATCGTCAGATACCTGCGGTGCATCGACTTCGGATTCGACCTGGGCATAAGTTCGCTTGTTGATCTCTCGAGAAGTGATATTGTTGGATTGCCCTGCATCCGCGAGCTTCTTTAAGGCCTTTTTGCATAGACGTTGATCCTGCTTCGCTTGGCTCAACTGGTCTTTCAACTCCTTCAATTGGTTTGTCAACTGAATTTCCTGCGCGACTTCCGACTTTAAGGCTGACTTATCGAGATTCAAAGATTGAATAACCTCATGTGTAGTCAACTGATCTGTCCTGGTCATGATGAAGGTGACGAAATTCTCGTGATACCGACCATCCATCAGAAGTTGACGCTTGAATGAGCGTGACATTAACTCATTCGCTACACGGTCATCGATAGCTCTCACTATGTCCGCAACAACCCACATATGTCGCAGCTTCTTGATATAGTTTTCGGCGACCTGAGTTCTTCCGACGTTTGAATCTCCCAGACCAGGCAGGTCAACGAGCACGAGACCATGCTTCAGAAGATCTGATTTGATGGAAACCTTGACCAAACGGACCAAAGGCCAGTAAGCGAATTCATCGGTATCGGTGCCCTTGTTGCTGCTGTCGATATAAGCATTGACAGCCTCGGAGAATTTCGGAGCCGTGGGCTTGTATATTGAGATCGAATTTCCCAAGACCTTTGAAAGATCGCGCTCCATTTCAAGCTCGTCCGGAGTCATGTCCAGAAGTCTCGAGATAGGAATACCTGGATAGACAGCGGCCAGCTTTGCGTATGCCAGGCTCGCATCGGTACCCGCATTCATGGTTAATTGCTCCGAGGATGGTCTGTTCTTGATGTCGCCCGCGAGGATTTCGAACTCATCAGCCCACTCAGCTGGTCTCACAAACTCCACTTCTGCTACAAATGCACGCTCCGGATCCTCGGACTCGTTGTACCCAATTTCAACGACCACGGAGGTACTGGCTCTCATAGCATTGCATGGTACGATAGTTTCTTGCTCGACTAGGGCGTTGATGAGACTAGATTTTCCGCTGCCCGTGTAACCCAAAACTCCAATGAGAATTCGAGGCAGTTTCCTCATTTGGATAATTTCATCTGTAATTCACGAAAAAATTAGTAAAAGGGCGTTTTGAATCATTTGGTGTAGTGGGAGATTAGGACTTGTATGCATGTAATGGAGAAATACTTGCCACATTGTTCGACCCACGCGGAACCGTTTGGGAACGAGTTGACATTCTTCTGGAGCAGGACTTTCAATTTCTCAAGTGAGGCTAAACCCAGGGTGGCACACTTCTCCTTCCGGGCGACGCGGATTTCCTCGTCCTTTTCGCCGTTCTAATGTGATGATATCAGTAGCTCGATACTAAACAAAGTTATGTGTTACTTACCAATGCCAAAGCGATTGCTGTGTCATCTTCCGGAACATTCGGGGATCTCATAGACGTATCGTCATCTGGGACATGCGCTGGAATTGGATTTGCATCAACAAACAACTGTAGGTCCTCATCTTCAACCTTGACAGCAGCCTCGGGCATTTTTGGCGGATTTACTTTTGGCTTGACAGTCTTGACGGCCTTGACCTTCGGCTTCTTGATGTTTGGTTGAACTTTGCTCTTGAGGCTCGCGAAGTAGACTTTAGATAGTTGAGATACCTCCTTGAGAGGTGGGGGATCCATGTTGACCTAAGTAAATTCATTTAGCGTAGGGCAGTCGTAGATCTAGAGACGGAGTGAAAGTTTCATTCGGCTGAAAATAGAAAAAAATCTACTAGGTAATTGTCGGTCCCTTGGCAGGAGTTTCAATGGAAATGAAAACGTGGTGGAAGAAGGGAATTAGACTGACCAAGTTGAGATTTTTGACAACGGCACAAGTGATGAGATGGGTTCTTGCGTGAAGTGCAACGAACGTTCGAGTTGTCGAGCTATGTCTTAAGGATCAAAGCCAGATTGAAAGTGATCCTGATACTCCAGTCGATCAGTGAACCTAGTTGACGAGGCTGAGCGAGCTAGACTGAGACGAATGAGCAAAGATATCGAGAAGCTTGAAGTGATAGGGTAAAGGTGAAAATTGCAAAGATGAAGATCGATTCAAGGAAGTCGCAGATATTGTGACGAACAGTCTAGATCTGGTATTGGAGAGAAGAACAAGATTATGAAGAAGAGGGCTTAGAGGCTGTTGACAGATTTTGTGCAACTTGGAGGGTGGAAGTGATGTGGCAAGGGAATTGTTCGAGAGTCGGGCAGGAAAACCTATGTTGTCTCACGACAAGAACGTAAGAGGCGCCCGATTGATAGAGGCAGATGTATCTCGTTCCTAAGGACCAATTTGTTCCTTGAGCTAAGAGAGGTATGACGATGTATGAGGATAGAAGTGGATATGATGTGCGAGTGTGGTCTTGGAGGAGGTGAAAGAAGAATGGTTGAAGTTGGTGTAAAGTTAAGGCAATTACTTGAAGAACTCTTCGAGGAGGAGCGTTTGTGTTTCGATACGTCCTTCGGACTGAAAGAGGAACCTCGAAGACTAGATAAAAAAAGTTAAGCGGAATATTGAGGGGGAGTTCGTTCAAAGGAGGAGCCTCCCACTCCTTAACAACTTCTCAGCAAGCCAACAAAGCGCGCTTGGCTCTGTTTTGAACTACATAAAATAATGGTAGAAGGAGCAGCTACAGAGCTTTATCACTAGCCTCAAATCTTCACAGAGAGGTCGTATATCCGTGCAAAGCACTAGAGCCAGAGAGCATATCCAGGTTGCAGGTAGCTGAACGGTGTTCTTGGTGTACGAAGTGATACTAGTCATTGGCATAACCATTAGGAGGCCCGAAGGTCTTCTGAAGTAGCAAGCACTTGATTCTTGCATGATATTTTGGCCCCGTGTCGTGTGGTGGATGATGCTTTCTCGAAAATACAGGGGTCAAGCTATCTAATCGTACAGTAGTGCATTTTGAGGCAACACGATCCTGATTGGTCAGACATATCTTATTTCCAAGCAGCATACAAGCATCAATTATCAACTTCACAAACACAAAATGACGAAGGAACGATGACGGAGCAGAGGCCGGGTGACAAGAACTACAGGGGATTTGTTGCTGGAGTTGCGAGTGGCATTGCCAAATTGAGTGGTATATCTCCCATCCCTATCTCCTCAACCCCACCGTGTGAGCTTTGCTAGCTTCGAGTCACTATTTTAGAACTTGCTGCATGCTCATGAATGTGCAAGAATCATGATGAACACGGCTAACTCTTGTTCTAGTCGGTCACCCTTTCGATACCATCAAAGTCCGTCTGCAAACCTCCGATGCATCACGCTTTTCCGGTCCTCTCCAATGCCTTCTCCTTACCGTGCGCAACGAAGGCTTTCGAGGTCTTTATAAAGGTGCCACGCCTCCGCTAGTAGGATGGATGTTTATGGATAGCATTATGCTTGGATCCCTGACATTCTACCGAAAAACCCTACACCGAACTCTCTTCAATCCTCACGCTCCATCCGCCTCTCCTTCCAGCTGGGCAGCTCGCGATCTTCCCTTACCCGATGACAAGATACACAAGTTGCCAACGTTGGGGCATGCAATGGCAGGCGTGATGGCTGGTGCTACAGTATCCTTCATAGCAGCGCCAGTCGAGCATATCAAAGCACGACTGCAGATCCAATATTCGTCGAAGAAGTCTGAACGTCTATACAAAGGACCTATAGACTGCGCGAGGAAGATATACCGATATCACGGCATACGTGGAATTTACCACGGATTGTCTGCTACATTGCTCTTCAGGAGTTTCTTCTTTTTCTGGTGGGGCAGTTACGACCTTTTTACTCGTCTGTTATCAGAACGAACGAATCTCAGTACACCAGCTATCAATTTCTGGGCTGGTGGCCTCTCGGCTCAAGTTTTTTGGATGACGAGCTACCCAAGTGATGTTGTCAAGCAACGGATCATGACTGATCCTTTGGCTGGTGGGCTTAATGATGGAGAGAGAAAGTTCAAACATTGGAAGGAAGCGGCTGTCACGGTTTACAGGGAGAATGGATGGAAAGGATACTGGAGAGGCTTTGTTCCTTGTTTTTTGCGAGCATTTCCAGCGAACGCTATGGCTCTTGTTGCATTCGAAGGCGTTATGAGAGCGTTGCCTTAGATGGATTGGTACGGAGGGTAGATTACTTTGATGGCGTTCAAGGAAGAGATATCCACTTTTTGTGTAGTGTGTATGATCACGAGTATGACCTTGTGTGTATCAGTAGTATAGACCTATAGACCAATCCCAATTCTTCAAGTCCACAGCAACTAGGCTGTAAGTTATATGTCTCATCGTAGTGAACATAGTGAATACAGTCAGAGATCGGGGTGGAGTTGGAAGCACGGTTCCGATGGAATGATAAGTGCTGGCAAACTTAACGGTCTGGCTTGCGAGTAAGTCCTGACTATTCATAAACTCTTCCGGACTCAAGGCTATCGGACACACCCGAAATATCCTTAAAGCACAACGCGTATCAAGTAACAATAAGTCCTGGATCTCCAATCTCACCATTACGCCTACCAACCATTTTTACAACAAGATGTAACATGGACGTGCTGTCCCAAATGTCATATCATAGGAATTCCCTCGCAATACCTGCTCAGTCCCATACCAAGCCCTAGCACTGCCACCGCCATAGCTCCCGCAGCAGCAACAGTACATATCACCCCACCAAGAATCGATCCCCTCTTCGTGACAATAACATAATGTCCTCTCCGCTAAGATAAAGTCAACTAAACATTCATATGGTTTCCCTGCCTTACTCCATGTCTCATGCCAGTCGTCGCAGACAAGAAAAGAACTCACCCCAGCCGCTCTCAGGTTCTCAATAGCCTCCGAGATCTTCATCGCATCCTTGTACTTGAAACCGCATTTGATGAGATCTCGTAAAGACTCACGAGGGATCGTCAGTAGCTGTAATTCTTCACCATCCCAATCCAGGTTTTCTAGAGCCCCTTTGGGAATGGGAACTTGATGCACCATGCACCACCAAGTGAGCCATCGGTGGACACCTTCGACGTTGGCTTCGGTGGATGGGAAAGAAACCATGGCTGTGGTGAGTTGTTCTAAGGTGAGATTTGAGGAAGATGATAATGTTGTTGAGGTAGCTGTACGATGTAACTTTGTTTGATGGTTGAGTGATTTGATAGAATGTTGTTGGAAATGTGTGGACCTATGAAGCTCTAGATTATTATTAGAGCTGGGATATTGGATTACTCTTATACGGCTCGTTAAATACTGGGCAAGTGAATGAGATGTAACTTGTGAATGGAATCGATGAATTGCATTCTGTGAATGGCGACCAAGATACTTCACATGTCACAAGAAGTCAGTCATCCGGTAAAGAAAGGCGACGGGGACAGAAGTTAGCTCAGCATTGAATGCTATATGCTCTATAATCTTCATTTCAACCCATCACGTCTCCACGCATCTTCACCAATTTTGACTAGATCCAGATCTGATCCTACTCTTTACTCGTCATCCTCCTCATCCTGATCGTTAACCACGTTGAAGAATCGGAGCTCGTAAACACCCTTGGAAGTAGAAACAACT
The DNA here is from genome assembly GCA_009613015.1 of Mollisiaceae sp. DMI_Dod_QoI. Classification (NCBI taxonomy): domain Eukaryota; kingdom Fungi; phylum Ascomycota; class Leotiomycetes; order Helotiales; family Mollisiaceae; species Mollisiaceae sp. DMI_Dod_QoI. Next base: position 150,164 of record VXCB01000079.1, read on the forward strand.
CGGAGCCAATCTCTTAGCTGTTGCTTCTTGAGGAACTTCTTTGTCCTATCCACATCCATTAGCATCCATCCATTTCACACCATAGCAGTAATAGAAGCCCGAGGACATGGGTACATACAAGTACTTGAGGTAACGACCAGAGAATTGAGTGTGTGCAACAACCTCAATCTTTCCATCGCCAACTTGCTTGATCTCAACAGTATCGCCAAGGTTTCCGACACGACCGTCCACCTTTATCTTGTCTTGGAGGAACTTCTCGAAGGCGGAGACATCGAAGATCTTGTCGCTGGCGGGTTGCGAAGCGTTGATTATGAACTTTTTCCCGTCAGCGCATTGCTCTCAAAACCTCCCCGCAAATCTCCCTCAGTAGTAGAGAAGAGAGCGAAGAAGAATAGAAGTAGGAAAAGCTTACCTTCTTCGTAACCTTGGCTTGCTTGCCCTTGGTAGATTTCTGCGCAAAAAAATGTATCTTAGCCTACTGTATCACGCCGCAACCTCTTTCGAGGCGGGCCAACAGCAAAGCAATTCATAAACATACTGTGGATGGTGCCATTATGAAGATTCGAGTGGTCGCAAAGAGATAATATCCTGCGCCGGTGGTGAATTGAGAACTGTGAGTTGGTCGTTGGATCGTCGTTCTTGTTCGGAATTTCGCGAGATGAATTTCTTTGTGGGTGCCAAGACTTCGAGGTCATGTCGCTACTACCAAAAGGGTACTAGCTTATATAGCACGTGCCACGAAAGCCTGCGGTCTTGAATTCTTTCTGTAGCTGTGAAGCTCATGAGAAAATAGTAATCAAACCAATAGATTACCTATATTAATAGCGACTGCTATTGGTAATAGTCTGAGACTGTGATGTAGGCACTAGTAGGTCACGTGTATGTACTGTACCCTCTACCTAGGTACGATTGGGGGCTCTCAAGGAACGATGAATCTAGGTATGATTTGGCAAGAGCAAGGATACTAGCCAGGTGTGCTTTGTACAAACTTTGTATACCTTAGCCACTATTGTCGTAGGTTTGAGATTAATGTGCAATTTGTCCTCCGAAATTAGATGGTACTTGGTCGTACGGAATGGAATAGGTGCAATTGGCAGAGGTCAAGGTCACACCGTCAGAAAAGAATCACCAAGGCTGCAAGGTATTCAGGGTATCGAGAACCGTTGATTCCATTAAATTATCATGTAGGCCGTCCCATTTCCGAAGAACCGCAGTCCGTAGACATACAGGTGAAGAAGAAGCCCGCGCAAAAAGAACGAGGAAAACTGTATCCGATCCAGCCCATCCATCAACAATCATGACCGCGGAATGATCGATGCCCGGATGTCCTGCTTCTGCCAGGGTATTCGCGTGGCAGCCAACCGCAGGTTAGCGCCGAGAAATCCATCGAGATGCCGAAGAGTCCGTGCCAAGAACAGCTCGTTGGTAAGATGCTGCGCTAAACGCCGAGTGTGAAAGGGATTGTGAGAAGTCGACAAAGTTTATGTGAGGCGGTCTTCGTCAGAGTTGCAGGTTTCGGATGCAAGGTCGTGTAGGAAATCGTTGTCGACTCATTAATACTTGAGAATAATGTACCTGGACTATGTTAGCGATCGCTCCAGGGGAGTTGATGACGTCGCGCTCGCTTCGGAAAGTGGTGGTCCCAATGTTTTGATTCAGGGACCGCAAGTTCCGAAGCAGAGATGAGGCCGGAAGTGTGGTGGTAACGTACAGAGCGTGAATGATTCCGGGAATGTAACCAAGGATGGTCAACAGAATGTTAATGAGAAGGTCGGCACCACATCCTCGCTGTTTGTTGTCAGTCCCGTGCAAGGCAACACCGGGGAGGCGTTCCGTTCAATATCTTACCTCAAGGAAGACACCCAGAGGTGGGAGAATGATGGCAAGAATGATCTTGCAGATATCGCTGGAAGAATGTCAGCTATGTTGGTGCGGATGCGGTGGGAGAGGCGGTGGAGCTCCTGCAACTGCGAGCTTTGCGCCGAACTGGAGAGAGGGAAATGTACCTTGCGGTGAAAGGCATCTTGGATTATGCGCAGTGTTAATTTTGGTAGACTGGAGTGATGTTGCGGTGGATGAGAACGATTGATGAGTCTGATTGAAGGGGAGAAATTTAAAGTATGGTCCCCCCCTTGGTATTTAAGTCGAGTTTGCCGCCATTCTCTGGAACTGAGTATGACGTGTGCGGAATCAGCTCACCTCCTGCTCCATGCTCCATGCTCCATGCTCCATGCCAATGCCTTGGACAACGCAGCCTTGCACCTCCGCTAAACTTGAATGCCCCCCTGAATCACTGCCACGGCCGATTCGGTTTCAAGACATTCCCAGGCAGAACCGAATTAAGGTTGCTACGATGGTCCCTGGATTGAGCACACAACGCGGGTAACATTTCTTCAGTGCTACATAAATCAGCACTGCGCGTGAGATATAAGTTCCATTGCTCAATATCTGCCACTCAGCAAGAGGGACAAGTGCGAGTACGACGGGAACAGGTAGGCAAAGATGCCAAGAAGCCGCACGACTGTGGCAAAGAGAAGCCATGCAGGGTATCGAATATCTCCATCATTGCCAGCCACAGACCCACACTGCGTCACCACCCACTAGAGGCATTGATCCGAATCTGCGACCAACCGCCTTACTTGATTTGATCTCGATCCTGGTTTAAACTTGATGTCAAGAGACCAACGCGTCTAGGCTGTGGCTGAAGCTTCAGCCACTGGAGAAGAGAGCAGGAGATCTCCATGATCAGGAACCGGTTCGATGGGCATTTTGAAACCGATGTAATGCACTATTCCTGTGCACTTTGAACCTCAGTCCACCATAAGCAAATAGGCGGGATGCCCAGTGCTGGGAGCATGCTGCAATGTGCAATTATCTAAGCGCATCACCGAAGTTTCCGAGCATAGTAGTAATAAGTCATCACGAACGATCCGAGCGGCTATGTTCCGAAGTTGCAATAAGTAAGCAACGGCCAGTCAAAGTCTTCAGGTGGCTCCGACTTCTCAGAGAAAGATCATATGACCATTTTTGAACAGGGTTACCTAGAATGCCACGCCCCGGCAGAGAACTAGGTCAATGCGTGTCAAACAACTTCCAAGAATTTACTGAGGCGCATAGCTATTCTTGTCTTCTCGGTAGGCCTTGTAGATCAACGTGACCAAGTGACTTGGCAAATTCGCCTTTCAGGTCAAGTCGTCGCGCCCCTCCTTAGCAATATACCCGAACATTATCCGTGACAATTTTCAAGCCTTATCGCATCAACACCAGCACAAATGTTCAATAAGCCCAAGAGGCTAGAATCCCTCACCAAGACGTCAAGATGCCTCGAGATCCCCTGATTGGATTGGTAGGCAAGCCTTCAAGTGGAAAGAGTACCACATTGAACAGCTTGACCGATGCCACTTCCAAAGTTGGTCCGTGAAGTACCCCTCTTCTCATGAATTCGTGCTCACAAGAGTCCAGGCAACTTTCCGTAAGAGACATAATGCCCTGCATACGTGGACTTCTCACTGAACATACCACTAGTTTCACAACTATCGACCCTCAGCGCGCCATCGGATACCTCCAAATAGACTGCGCATGCAAACGATATAACCTTACCGATCGATGTAAACCGAACTATGGTGCATGCGTTGATGGACGGCGGTCAGTCCCGATTGAACTTCTGGATGTAGCAGGTCTTGTTCCAGGAGCGCACGAGGGAAAGGGTTTAGGGAACAAGTTTCTCGACGATTTGAGACATGCAGATGCGCTGGTACATGTGGTGGATGTCAGCGGTACGACGGATGCCGAAGGCAAGGCAACAAGAGGTTACGACCCTTCACAAGATATTGTTTGGTTGCGCTCTGAGATTGTACAATGGATTCGAGGAAACTTGATGCAGAAATGGGGCTCAATAAAAAGGCGGCATGTAGCTATTAAGGCTACAGCAGTCGAGACGTTGCAAGGACAATTTTCAGGATACGGGTCTACAGCTACTGTAGTGGCAAGGACTTTGGATAGACTTGGACTGAAAGAGCCTCTGGAACATTGGTCAGACGAAACAATCGACAAAGTCGTCAACGCCTTTACAGACGAAAAGTTCCCAACCGTTATCGCGCTCAACAAGATCGACCATGCAGACGCAGACAAGAACATTAGCAAGATTGCTAAGATGCAAGACCCCAAGTCTATCGTCCTATGTTCCGCGATATCAGAAGTCTTCCTGCGAAAATTAGCAAAGCAAGGATTCATCCGATACACGGAAGGAAGCGAGTTCGTCGACACACGGGAAGATCTCATAGCAGACGGAGATCCGGACGGTGGCGGACTAAAGGAGCTTGACGAAAAGCTGAAGAACCGCATTGAGAACCTCAAAGATATGGTGCTGTACCGATTCGGATCTACCGGGGTGGTGCAGGTGCTATCAAGAGCTGCAGAATTACTGGGATTGGTCCCGGTTTTTCCCGTGAGGAACGTCTCTTCCTTCTCTTCGGGAGCTTCGCATTCAGATGCCGTTTTTAGAGACTGTGTGCTAGTTAAGAAGAATACCACGGTAGCTGAGGTTGCTAGAAAAGTGATGGGCGATGCGCCGTTGGCTTATGTGGAGGGTGCTGGCGGGGTGAGAGTTGCTGAAGATGATCTTGTTGCTGTGGGGAAGAATGATGTAAGTCTATTTCAATGTCCAGCAGCTTATCCTGCCTATAGTCTGTGTCACATATCTCACATATACTTGAACGTTGAATTTTGCTGACTATTACAGATCCTCTCTTTCAAAGTCGGACGAGCGTAATCTGCTGTCATACTTCCATGCATTGGCGTTCAACAAGGGCTTCGGCAGCATAGCAACCGGCGTTTTAAGGGTAGGATAGGACGATGGCTAAGAGCAGTGAGATAGACTCCCTACTCGTAATGGAATATTTTTTGATATATACAGCCAAAAATCTCCTTTTCTATTTTTCTTTTTACTTCAAAACTTCGGGATCGAACTTCTCTCCCTCTCTCATCTGTCCACTCTCACATCCTAAAGTCTGTTCATTTAATATATACAAAATTCACCCTTTCCCCCACTCTCTTACTCATCAGTACTCCTCCGCCTCACTCCTCAACTCTCAGTGCTTCTGTCCCCTCTCGTCCTGCATCCCTATCGTATCCGGCGCTTCGGGAAATTCCTCCTTAGCCTTCTTATTCGCATCTCCCGCCTTCTCACTTGTCCCCCTACTCCCATCTCCCTTACTCCTCTCAGCCTTCCCCTCATTATGTGCGTCGTATTGTACATTGTGCTTGTCGTTTTCGTTGGTTATGTGATCTTTTGGTTTAGAGCCTTCCCATTTTGGCTTTGATGACGAACTGCTGAGACGGCGGACTGACGAGGCGCTGCTTGGAGAGGAGGAGTTGACTTGAGGTGGGACGCGGTGGAATGCTCGAGCCATGAGGCGGATGTTGGGGAGCATTTTTGGGTTCTGTGGTTGGGATGATTGGATTGTGTGGTTTGAATTGGTCTTTCTTGAGGTTTCGTAGATGGTCGCGAGAGTAATTAAAGAATGTGTTTTAATTGCTGTGATTTCAATAGGTGAAGGTGTATAGCTTCCCCAGATTTTCGGTCATGGGCTAGCCTTGCGCAAAATGGAGTGTCGTCATTTGCACTCGGTACGGGATCCATGTCGACATGTGACCTCTCCAGATGTTAATGAACAAATGAAACACGACTCATGTTGCATTCGATGACCGATGGAAAGGAATCAAATTGTAATAGTGCAGTGGTAGTAATCTTGTACATATGGAAGCGGTACTCAGCAAGATATCGCTTGCCACGAGCTTTCGATTTAGCTGTTATTTTCAAGCACGAGTATTTTGACTCTGCAACTCTGCTACATGTGCCGTTCAACGTAGAGAAGATTCGAAAATATTAAATCGCCTGGATTAGGAAAATTATACTTGTTGGTGGTCATGCAAGGTATTTCGCTTCCCCTTTTTCCTCGCTTAATCCGGTATCAGCCGTCTCTGCACCACTGCATACATTTACAATGAGATCAGAGAGACGAGTAGTTTTTGCTTGGGTAGAAATTAGAATTGGCTCGCCAAGGATGAAAGCATATGTATTATAATTCTGTGCTTACTTCTCTATATCTATTTGTATGCAAATCACTTGCAGAATTATCTGTTTATGTGGACAACCGCTTTGACGAACTGCATTAGAAGCGAAAGACAACAGTAAAGGATAAGGCATTCAGCAACGGAGGAGGTGCATGAGGCAAGATGATTTCGAGGAGTTGATACTATTTTCAGTAATTGAAATAATGTCTTTCGAAACCAGAGGTTTGGTCACCGTTGTTACTAACAGGAGCTCGTGCAATCGGAGCTCTTGGCGTCCTGCTGTTCATGCTTCATCAAAACGCGGTGCTCAATGCAAATGTCACATAGCGTTCTCTCTTAGCACTGCCGCCAACGAACTTCACTTTAGCATAGCTGCATAGTATAAGCAACATATTATAAACATGCAAGTTTGCAAAGCATATAGAAACACAGATCGCCAAACAAGATTATGTGGAAATAGGCCAAACAAATTGTCCACCTGCGAAAATCTAGCAATGGCATGGTTTATCAACCACTCGCTATTGAAACAGTTGAAACAGTACGCATTATCCAGTCATTGCATAATGTTTCTTGCGCAAGAAACTTCTGCATCACGCTCTTCGAAACAGATAACTATATTTCCACGCACGTGGGGACGAGACGTCATTTCGTCTGATGTCTAGGGCCTTGTTGATGTGGGGGTTTGATCGCTGTACTGTACCTGTCACGCCGTACTCGATACCGTCTAGGCAAGTAACAGTACCTCGAACAAGATCTCATCTCTAAGAAATTGAAGGACGTCTAGGAGTTGATTTCTCATCTCTGAAAATAGCAAACTGCTGCTTGGCAGTATAGGCGTCGCTATTATGAAACGTAGGCAAATCTGCCAAACTCCTTGGATTGGTGGCGGGACGAGAAGGAAGTTTGCTAGAACAAACGGTAAAGGGACCACTAGTACCTGCCACAATCCTTATCTGACCTCGAATGCCGGTTAACTCTTCAACACCTCCAATATAGCAAATGCCAATGTACTTATTGATGCCCCAACAACTAGTTAACCTTTTGTAAAGTCTTATCTGGCACAAGACACGGTCGATCCGCGAGCGGGACGTTCCAGACAGACGTCTCACATCACCGTCAATCAGGAACAGGCAGGGATCGATTAGAAACCCGCGAACGGATGGCGATTCAGGCAAAAGCAGACGGTCGAGTCGCTTGCCCATATCCTGGGATACTGTTCTTTTCAAAGTCAGCTGGGCTTCAAAGATACGGCAATGAGTTACCACGACGACTTCAACAATACAACACGATACGGAGGTTAGAAGCTCCATATCTTTTCTTTTCCGTCCCGAACGGATCAGTACAGCTCCGAATGCGAGTGCAAGAGTAGTGCGAAAGGGCGCATTCGTTAGACTGGGGTGAGCGGACTTAACTTGGAGGGCTCCGATTGTTGGATTCAGGGTGTTGAGCTCGTCCCTGGCAGCGAATCATAGCCTGTACATGCACGTTCCATACCCCACGGTAGCACCTGTGGACCAGTCCCAGTGGGCTTCGCCTCCACTTCACGAGCCACCACCCATTCGGTCTCAACCACAAGAGACACATTTGCTGCGACTGGAGGTTGGGCCGAGTATTCGACAGCAGAGGAAGGCGAGGGCAACAGGGAGGAGATCGTCTTAATTCCGTTTTCCCGTTCTTTTGCAGGACTTGGGAGGACATTGTGTGGACTCGTGGGGTGATTCAGCTGCAGCCAACGGGCCGACCACGACTTGTGCGCCGCGCAACCAATCGTCCTATCCAACCATCCTGAAAGTGCTTTCAAGAAAGGGTGTTATTTCTCCTCCTTTCGACAAATATCCGCATACAAAAAATGGCGATTCAGAGTTCAGAGGTGTCCCCATTACTTCCGGAAAAACCACCGGCAGCAATGCGTAAGTCGATAAGCTTTCTCTGTGGTCAAGACTGACAGCATTCCAGCTTCCTTCAGCTCCGCCATAGAGACGACGAATGGGAGGAGACCACAGGCCATTGCGCATAGAGGATATAAGGCTGCATACCCCGAAAATACACTGGGCGCATTCAAGGGCGCAGTCGAGGTTGGAGCGCATGCGATTGAGACGGATGTACATCTCTCTAGAGACGGCGTCGTGGTTTTGTCACATGTTAGAGCTATCTCTGGGGGTACGAAACGTGCTTTACTTACACAAACCAGGATGCTACGCTGAAGAGATGTTTTGGAGAGGACACCAGGATTGCGGATTGTGATTGGGACTATTTGAAAAGGCTGCGGACGTTGAAAGAGCCAAGGCAACCCATGCCGAGATTACTAGATCTTTTACAATATTTAAATACGCCTGGCTTGGAGGATATCTGGGTTCTGCTGGATATAAAGGTATACTCCTCATAATCTCATTAGAAAAGCCGTTGCTGATCATTATTCAAAGCTCGATGATGAGGCGACCACGATGATGACCATGCTCGCCAGAACTATGGAGGAAGTTGAAGCCGTACGACCGTGGAGTGAACGGGTAATGCTAGGATGTTGGAATGTATGATACTTCATGAAATAAACTCGAATATGACTGACCATGATGCAGGCAAAATACGTCCCTCTCTGCCAAAAGCTCCTCCCAGGCTACCCGATCGCCCACATAGGCTGGAATATCGCCTATGCCCACCAATTCCTCAGAGTCCCTAACGTCAATTTCAACATGCTTCAACCCGCCATGCTCGGCCCCTGTGGCAGCTCGTTCATGCGGGACGTCCAGAAAGCCAATCGTTCTCTCTTCCTCTGGACCGTCAACGACGAGAGAGCCATGAAATGGTGTCTCTCAAAACAGATTGATGGAGTCATCACGGATGATCCGAAGAAGTATCTAGAAGTAAGTGATAAGTATAATGGGGAGAAAGTACATGTTCCACTTTACTCGTGGGGCTTCTTGGTTTTCGTGTGGATTATGCAACCGTTCTATAAAAGGTTTATTAGAAAGAGGTTTGGAATCAGGATGGATAGAAAGTCGGTATGCGAGGATTTGGGAATAGAGGATGATAGTAAGTTATGATAATCACGGGATATGAGACACGGTGGAAGACGTCTGACGACTGTTATGAATTGTATATACGTTGCTTCAGTCATTGAGCTGTATATACAGGAATGAATCACACAAAGACGAAACTTTGGGTGAATCATCTGTCCCCTCTTTCCTTCTTGTCGGCCTTAAAATTCCGCGCAATAATACATGAATAGCACCGCTGACGTCCAAACATCTACTGCGAAATGTGCATGAACACCACAATCACCTACGGAGTCTGCAAGCACAAGAAAGTGGTAACCGAACCTTGTTCCAAATGGACAGATATTCCGAGACAGACATGTAAACAGAGATGGTACGGTGAGATTCATCCTGGGTATTGTGCCCAATGCAAATCATTGTTACCAGTCCTACCGAGGGCTCAGACACAGCCAGTCACGGTTCCGAGCCTATTTAAGAGTGAGAAGGAGAAACCAGGAGATGAGATCTATGTTCAGGAGGTCAGAACCGAAACATGGAATAATGCAACTACAACTTCAAGTACGAGACACAGTGGAGGTGTTGAAAGGAAAGATGAATATGAAGAGAAGAGGACATCGAAGAGCAGTCAGCTCAGCGATGAAGGCGGCCTTAGCAGGAAGATCAAGGGAATGATCGGGTCGTTTGGAAGGATGGGAACTCTGAAAAAGGACAAAGACAGAGATAAGAACAAAGATTTCGGAATCTCGACATCCGTTCCTTTGGAGAGTGGGCGGGCACTGTCTCCTACAGCGCCTAGATCGCCAAACGCCCTGGGATCGACGATCATTAAGCCAGATGAGTTTGGGTTCTATCATGATCCGAGGAAGGTCAACATGGGGGACGAGAGGCAGAGGATGGGCATCAAGAAGACATTCAGTGATCCTGTCCAGGAGAAAGTGGCGAGGAGAATTAGTCCTCTAGCGATAGAGGGACTGAGGACATCGGCTCCGGTTTTAGGTGACAGCATAAAAGGGAATGGTGCGAGGTATGTGCCTGGTCATGAGCAGAGCCGGTCGTTGGATGTGGGGAAAGATGGAAGGAGAGTATTTCAGGAGGCTAGGATAGATGAAATGTCAAGAGTGCAAAGGGCAGAAACTCGCTACATGGGCGAGGATTCTCGCAGACCATCACCACAACTTGGAACGCGAAATCGAAAATCTGGCAATTACGTCCCTGGTTTCGATAGAGATTTATCAAAAACCGAGAGACCTGAGATTTCAGGTCACAGAGTGGTTCAAGACGTTAGGCGACCATCGCCTGAGCAAAGAGTTGTTCCTGAGAGGATTCAGCACCATAAAAGTCCACCGCCACCTGCGTCTCTTGGCTATCGCCGTCTACTGTCCAATGAAGACCATTCACGCCTGCTCGGCCATCAACGACAGCCGTCCCAGGAAGACTACCCAGCTCCCTTGCGGATTTATCGAAGAGTAGAGAACGATCACGAGAGAGTACACGAAGAGACGAAATGGATTGCTTCAGCGAGGAAAGAGAGTCAGGATACACAAGGCCATCAAAAAGTACACTCAAGAGATAACTCAGAAATGACAACCGAGGCCGCCAGAAGTCCAGCGTCGCTATCTCAGTATGCTCGTCAAGGTCGTGAAGGTGTCAACGACTATCCATCTCCCTTGCGCACTTACCCAAGACCAGAGAGAGCAGAGCTCAAGAAATTAGAGGAAGAAGAGAAACTAATTACTCTACTCAGAAGCGGGAGGTTCCAGACAGATGGCGGCCAAGGAGAAAGGAGACCTGAGGACTTTAGAAATCTAGCATCAGCTCGTCAACGTGTTCATCAGAGACAGGAGTCTTCTGACGATAGACTTGGCTCCGGAAGGAGTCACACGGTATTAGGGGGAGAAGAACACGAGAGGGGACATTGGGGACCGGAACAAACTGCTATGACAAGGAACGAGAGCACGGGAATAGACGCTCGTCCTGTGTACCAACCAATGGCTTCGCGTGAGAGGATGCTTCAAGAACTCAAGAGTCTATCACCAGTGTCCCTTGGTCATCAAGCTCAAGAGTCCATCGACTATAGATCTCGACCTGGGATAGGAAGAAGTTTCACAACATCAGGGAGAACAGATCACGAGAAGTTACCAGAAGAAACAAGATCAACAGCCGCAACAAGAAAAGAATTCTTGCAAAAGGATGATCGCGACCCGGAAAGGGACACTATTTGGCCAGCATGGCAGGCTGAACCTGAAGAGACAATTCAAGATAAACCCAAACCACCGGATATAAAACAACTAGAGCCCACAGCCAAATGCGAGGTCAGAGAGTCAGAGACATCTGAACCGTTTAGCATAGAACGACAGGAGTCACCGTCTAGCTGTTATTCAGATAACACTTGGGACGATGATTACCCAGAGCAGCACTGTGGTACGTTCCCAGCGGATTGGAACTCTTTGAAACTGGCTGAGGCGTATAGATTCGTCATCGGACCTCATCCAACCGAGTGGAATGAGTCGGTATGGGTCTAAAGATCTGAAGACCGAGCCCCACATCGTTAATATTACGCGGTCTAAAACAACAGAGGACGCACCTGACGAGACTGAACACCTTAAGACAACTAAGAGCTTCCAGAAGGAGAAGTTGAAAGATAGTCTCTTGATTGGGATGGGTAGTGCATCGGGGAGAGGTGGGGATGTCCGTGAAGGAAAAGGGGTTAAGCGACAGCCCTCGATTCTAGTGGAGCAAGTTCAGATACCAGATGAGAGTCCAGGCCATGATAAAGTGCGGCTAGTATCAGCTCCTAATGTTGGTAAGAGTGTTGCCAAGAGGGTTGGAACTAGGCGTGTCTTTCCAAGGGTAAAGAAAATTTCGTATGAATCCATGGCTTTGGACGCATTGCAAAGAGCCGATGAAAGGATGGCCAGAGTCAGAGACCGTCGTGGATTCATTGACTATAATGTCACCTAATACTTTAAATCGTAGACTTAGAGTTTTTTATTATATCTTAGAATTTTACGATTATTCCGAAGCTGGAACAGATTCGTGCTGCTCCTGCTTCGCTTGAAGGGGTAAGAGCTATGCATGGATACGAGGTACTGAAATGTAGAATAAGACGAAGCTTGAAACTTATGATGCAGACAACTATAAGATATATCAAAGACTCAAGAATACAGAGGCCACGAAGAGTTGCTTTTCAAGACTTCCAATTCGTGATTTGCCACGTGACAATTCACGTGGCGAATATCATGTCTCAAAATGGCAAGAACCCTTCAACATTCCAACCTCCATCCACACCCCGAAACTCCGCATTCCACAACTTCTCTGTGCTAAATTAAGGAACAATGCATCGCCAACATCTTCCCATTACTGCCCTACCAGCTTGGTCTAAGCTCAACGACGTTAATTTTCTTGACATCAACGTTAAAGATCTCGGCCAGGAGAAGGGCTATGGTCTTGTCACGTCTCGCGCTCTAAGCTCGAAGGATGTCTTTGACGTTCCTACTCTGCTAATCGTACCTCATGATCTTGTTCTGGGCGCTGAAGCCGTAGAAGAATATGCGAAGGTTGATGCGCATTTCAAACAATTGCTCGAGAGTTTTGGTGGGAAGGTAAGTTTGTGATGATGTGTTGACCAGTGGTATACTAATGAGAACTAGTCGACAAGAGGCGATGTTATGTTATTTCTTTTGATGCAGATCACGATTGCATCTCATGTCGACGATAAGAGTGTGGGCTCGTCCAATCCATGGACCGAGTATGTCAAAATGCTTCCAGACGCTATTCCCGTCCCAACGTTGTGGAGTGAAGAGGAGAGGGTGATGCTAGTAGGAACATCTTTAGAGGTATGTAGATTCCCTTTGTAATGATTGTTTGCATATCACACAGTCGAGAAAGAAGTCTTTCTGAACGTTTTTCGCAAGGATCGTGTCAGCTTCTGGGTACTCTCAAATTTCAATGCTGTTTTGTCTCAGATGTATAAATAAATACATCTAGTATTCAAACTGTGGACTAGCTCCAGCAACTATTCTATGAATAACATCTGACACATTCGCTAGACTGCAGTGACCGCCAAGATGGCATCACTGCTACGAGAATATGAGGGACTACGCGAAGCAACAGTCGACATACCTTGGTGTAAGAGGTACTGGTGGGAAAGTGAGTCGTTTCAATTGAGCGACTGGCTCCTTCTTGATGCTTGGTACCGGTCGCGTTGTCTTGAACTTCCAAACGCAGGAGAATCAATGATTCCTTGCATTGACATGGTCAACCATTCCTCAAAACCCAATGCATATTACGAGCCCACATCTTCAGGTATTGCTCTACTTCTCAGACCAGACGTAAAGCTCGATATCGGGGATGAGATCACCATAAGTTATGGTACATCGAAAAGCGAGGCCGAGATGCTTTTTAGTTATGGTTTTATAGACGAAGGAAGCATTGAGAAAGGCTTAGTTTTGACCCTCGAACCGTTTCTAGATGACCCTCTTGGTAAGGCGAAAGTGGCAGCTTTCGGGAGGCCACCAATCATCCGGATAGCAGACGAGGAAGGGATGTTTCAGTGGAAAAGTCCATTTCTCTACCTCATGTGCCTCAATGAAGAAGATGGTCTCGATTTTAGGGTCTTGCAGCAGACCGATGGTTCCCGAAGTCAGTTGAAGGTGTTCTGGCAGGAATCTGATGTCACCGAGGCTATGGATGGGTTTGAATCACTCATCACAGACCACGAACTGGCAGATGTTTTCAAACTTCGTGTTGCTGTTTTGTTGCAAGATCGCATCCGTTCACAGCTCGAGCGTTTGTATGAAAGTGCAGATTGGGTGCTATCACTTGCAGGGACATCACCGGTTACTCCGCAAAGCCACGAACATGCCCTGCAGCTGAGACAGAGCGAGACCGTTATCTTGGAGAAAATCTTTGCAGGCGTCGATATGCAGGTTGGTCACCACGAGGATATCTTTCGATGGCGTTCCGGCATGCATGGAAACTAACCTTATTGCAGAAGAATAAGCTCCTGGAGAGTGATACTGTACGTCGATATCTCGGGTCGAGGGATGACGAAGAACGACCGGAAGAGCAGGAGACCAATCATGAAGACGACTTTAGCTGAATTGGTGGGTGCTGCAGTCAAGCCTGCAAGCAGATGCAGGTCACGCATATCTGATACTGGGATCTTGCCTCGCAAGGCCTAATCAATAGCGCCCTGGAGATCCCTCAAAACTGTCAGCGAGGACAGATGCAATCATCTAGAAGTCAATGTGAATGTACAAAGGCTGAGTGGGGCCGTTGATTGAGCGTCATGGACGTCGCAATGAGGCAAAAAGACTGATTACCCAGATCTACAGATGGTTACCGAAGATGTAGATGCCTCGTGGGAAGAGGGGTGCCCAGAACGCGTTTCGAAGGTTTCGAGAATTAGAACCCTTGCACGTCCGATTTGCAAGACTGATCCACAAATGGTGTGATGTTCCACGCTCACGCATGACCTCGAAGCGATCTCATTTTACGATTGGCTAGGTGAAATGGTCACAACCTTAAAATTGCTTCTCTCTCACTATCTCATCATCACCTACCTTACTCTAGTAGACTCTCGGGACGTCAGTGCGAAAACTCGGAGTGCGCTGAGCCCCCGCATTCCCCCGGATACTCCAGGAACACGAACTGAAGTGATTTCCTGTTGAGGATCGCCAATCCTGGGCGAGCCTATGATGGCATGCCAAAGCGGAGTCGAATGTTGGATTGCAACCATGGTGGCAACACCACCTGTCTGAGGACCGTCAGTCTCGAGTGCACTATCCGAAACAGAGCACGCCGTCGCTGTCCAGATGCAGAAGAGAAGCAAGAAGCAGAACCAATGCCCGGCCAGTGCCAACTCGCGATTCTGTGCTATTTGTGCCAAAGCTGTTGAGGCCTCCTCGCCCAATGGCCGACGTTCGAATTGCAAGTCCTCGAGTGCTAGACGTCTCACATGACGCGGCAGATTCGGAGCGGGGGCTATTGCTGTCGATGTTGATTGTTGATTGAGCCTGAAATCGTGCGGTCCGTGATATATATTGGTTGCTGGCAAAACGAAGCCGCGCGAAGCAGTCGTCCTGACCCAAAATGAGCTGCAATCTGAACTGCAATGCTGGACAATGGCGTTTTTCGCAAAGCAGCCTCCATGGTGGTGATCATACAAGAGAGGATTACGCTGACTCGCGATTGTTCGTGTGTCCCCGTCTGAAGTGTTCTGCAGCCGTTGCAGCGACGGAACCAGGATTTTGTTTGCGCTCGACAGCCAATCAGCGATGTGGGGTCGGAAGATGACGGGGCCCGATGGCGCTCGCAAAGGTCGACGCCTGCTGGGCTGGGAGCGCTGTGTAGTGCGTACAGCAGTTCTAGTCGGATCGGCACGGGCGTGGAGAGAGGAGGAGGAGGAGGAGGAGGAGGAGGAGGGCGAAGAGGATCATCGTAGCTGCAAGCGCACGCCGACAGCATGGCGGGTCTGGGGATTGGAAGCGTTTTGCTGAAGAAAGTGAAGAAAGTGATCTGATCAGAGCATCGCTGGAGAAGTTGAGAAACAGACATCGCCCCTCCAGTCTTTCCGCCCTCGTCTGGTCAGGGTCTGACCAGTCAGCGCGTGGCGGCCGGCCTGCTGCTGGCCTTTGACTGGCCTGCGTCGAGCTGCCCTCTGCAGCCCCGGTCGGTTTCCACCACGACGATGCGGGCATTGCGGGGGCTGGGCTGGGCAAAGGCAGGCAAGAGCAGGCCAACCGCGGCAGGGGAGCCCGGTCGCTGCTGCTGCTGGAGACTGTCCGGGGCCATGTGGCCCACACAGCCTGCGGACCTTTCAGAGCCCTCCCTCGCTGGCTTGCTGAGAATCTGAGATTCCCCATAATCAGAGCCCGAGCCCACAGCGACCCGTCCCCAAATTCCCCACACATTATCCATCCCCATCCCCCTCGCACATGCCCTCTCCCTTTCTTCTCAACACTTCTCTCTTCGCCGGAAAATATCCAACCCACTGTTACCATCGCCACTTGGAACGAAACATCGGATGACATGAGACTTGGTTTACGACTGATGTTTGAAGACGCTTAATGGGTTTCATTTCCTGATTTGAGACTGCTGTGGATCCTCCAGACGACGACTCGCAGACCTACGGCCGCGGATACCTGCAGCATATCATCAACACAATCGCACTCGGACTTGGTTTGTGCACTTGCCAGCCTCAAGATGCCTGGAATACTGCCTATGAAAGTGATCAAGGTTGGGTCCAATTCGCAAAGTCGAATCGCCCAAGCCTGTGATCGGTGTCGGAGCAAGAAGATACGCTGCGATGGGATCCGACCGTGTTGTTCGCAATGCGCGAACGTCGGCTTCGAGTGCAAGACTAGCGACAAACTCAGCCGCCGTGCGTTTCCACGAGGATACACCGAATCATTAGAAGAGCGGGTTCGCACGTTGGAGGCGGAAGTGAGGGAATTGAAGGATTTATTGGATGAGAAGGATGAAAAGATCGATATGCTGTCGAAAATGCATTCAAACCGCCGACCATCAACATCATCAACTAGCTCTCCCCCGGCCGACAGTCGAAAAGAGGTGCCGGCGACTCCACCAAAGGATGATGTGTTCCGTGTTCAAGCGTCACCACTATTACTCGGAGTAGAGAATTCCGATTCTTACTTCATGGGTGCGTCGAGTGGGAGAGCCTTTGTCGGTATGTATATTGATTATAGAAGTTTTTTTTTCATCGTCACTAACATATATAGATGCTTTCAAGCGTAGAGTGCAAGAAAGTGGAAAATCCGTGTCTGGATTCAACACAGAAGCATTTTTGAACATCCAAGGCGACACGACACCCGTCTCCAAGACGGCATTACCGAAGACTTCGAGTGCGCCGCCGCGCATGTTCTCAGATCGATGTGTAAACGTTTTCTTCCAGGAGTGGGCGCCTCTCTTCCCAGTACTTCACAAGCCTACTTTCCTCCGCTTGTATGAAGAGTACATGTCGAATCCCGAACAGATGACCGACGCTCACAAACTTGCTCAACTTCATCTCGTCTTTGGTATCGCTGGACTTTCGAGCGACAATCCGGATCGCCAACAGATTGCTCTTTGCGAGAACCAATGGCGCGCTTCTCTTGAAAAGGTTCAGATGGACAACACTCTCGTGACACTTCAGTGTTTGGTTCTTTCACTCATTTACTGCATCTCGAAAGCGGACTACAATAGACTGCAACATTATAAAGGAATTGCCGTTGGCCTCTCACACCGTCTTGGCTTGCATCAAAGCCAGAAGAGATTCTCGTTTGGAGCTCTCACCATCGAGACTCGAAAGAAAGTTTTCTGGACTTTGTACACTGTTGACTGGTAAGTTTGATACCACATACTTGCAAGGCGATTACTGATCTCCACAGTTTCTCCGCCGCTCTCCTCGGTCTTCCCAAGCTACTCAAGGAGGAGGATATTCATGCAGAGTACCCATCAGATACCGACGATGAGTACGTCACAGAAAGAGGCTTCCAGCCCACTCTACCCGGTGAATATACGAAAATATCAAGTGCGTTGGCATTGTTCCGTGCTTCTCGTATTCTTTCCAAGGTTTTGGATCAGAACTACCCGGCTGCGGCAACACATGATATTTCGCTGCAATCCATCGCCACTCTCGATACCGAGCTTAACGAATGGTCTGATGGCCTTCCTACTCACCTGAAATTGACTTTCACTCAAGATAAACCATCCACCGATGTTACCGGAAGCCGATCAGCGATACTAGTAAGTTCTTCAGGCGATCTTAATGAGTTATACTAACAATTTCGCAGTCTCTTGCCTACTATTACATTCGTACCTTGATTCATCGTCCTGCAGTCGGCTCAACCCTAGGGAATAAAGCATCCCCGTCTTTAATTTCCCTTGCCGATTCTAGCAAGCACATTATCCAGATTGTACAGCTTCTCGAAGAAAGAAGCATGTCTTTCTCATTCTGCCTAAATAGGAATGAGATGCTCACCCTCTGTGGATTGAGCATACTCTACCAAGGTCTCGACTTGAAGCAGGAAGGCAAGTTAATGCAAGAAAGCCAACGGTTAGTTGCGGCCGTCATCAAATTCCTTGAGAAATCCAAAGCTCCCGGAGCAGCGGACTTCAAACGATTGGCTGCGTCGATGCTTCCAATCGAAAATCAGCCTAAGCCCAACTCAACTCGAAGCCCAAGCAGCATGCCCGCTCCAGTAAGTGCAAAATCGACACCTTCGCCATCAGTACCAAGACAGCAAATTCGACCCCAGGTATATCGACACGGGAGTGCTACGATGAGTGAGACCGACCTACTCTCTCAGCAAGAAAAGTTACGCCGCGCTACCTTACCCAACCTCACCATGAACCGTCAAGAACAAATGCCGCACGGAAGAACTTCTATCGACTCAGCTCGGTCCGAATCACCCATGTCACGACGCGAATACCGAAGTTCGTCGTCGCAACTCCCAAACATGCTAGTACAACGACCCGTCATAAAGAATGAGAAGGTCCCGAACCTCGACTATCTCTCCTTGAGCAATACTCCTGTCCAGTCGCAACCACAGTCTCCCATGCAAAGCCGCTCTCAACACCCACTCCAGAATGCCAACACGCCTATATACCACAATAATGGCTATTCCTCTTCCAAGACGTCGGGCGTGTCACCTTCGGAATGGGAAGTCTTACTAGGGTCACTAGATGGTGGACAAACGAATCTTTACGATGCAATTTATGGAGGCCCTGCACTTTCGCTCGCTGATACCACCTCATCCAACTATGGCGACTGGTCTCCAGAATCTCAATGGGATATGACCTCACTGAATATGAACGACTTCACAAGCGCACCAGCGGCACGAAGTGTCTTGTCCTTCAGCGAAGAAAGCCTAAGTTCAGGCGAAGACTTATCAACCAGCGATCTCGGACTCGGACGGCAAGATTACAGCCATCTCATACCGGGCTCTGTATCATCAAATGACGGGTTCCTGCTCGAGGGCTTGGATGCGACGTTTGGATTGTAACTCCAATTGGGTTTGAATTTTGAATTTGACGGGTTCTTGGTGCCTGGCGTTTGCTTTACTTCCAAGTAAATAGGTATGTGTCTTCGAGATGCAGTTGGCGGATCGGACAAGGCGTCAAACCAGCGTGGGGGGTTGGCGCTCTTTCGTTTGTATGGGATGAGGTCCTGATCGTTTCGGATCGGCGATGGGAATTCGGGATGTTTATAAAGCCTATATCAATGTTTATGATATTCCCTTGGTACGTGTGTTAGGGGTTTGGCTTGGCTTAAAAATGTTTGGTATTGTAAGTAAGGCCATCTGTACGGTTTTATGATAAGGAAATGGACGTCGGTTTAAAAAAAGTGGTTTATATCCTCGAAGTATTGAACAGTCTTTGAAATGTTGTGACATGACCTGCTACTAAGGTTGGTGATTGTCCAATATGAAGATGTGTCCTGCTCCGTGCCTCGCTTGTGAAAGGGGTATCACTAGTCGAATGTCCCACCAAAATGCGAGTCGGATCAAGGAACAATCGAACGAATATGGCGTCCCCAACATGCGAAATTCAATGCAAAGCACGCGATACTTTGAGGATGACATCGCTCATCTAGGTGACCTTTTTAGGGCAATCTACACCCTAGGTGGAGGATAGACCATCCTATTCGCCCCAGGCGGATGCACCTCTTGCTTGGGTCAACCCCGGAATAGTGAGGCTCAATAGTGATTTTAAAAGCAATGTGAACGTCGGCATAACCTCTGTATTCCTTTTCGTTTGCTATTCATATTCTCACAGATCGCAGGAAGGAAGACGCGAAGCTTGTCTTGATCTTCTTACATGGGCTTGTGGAATTGCTAAAAGTTTTCGAATGCTAAATCTCGAAGACTGATTCCTCCTTTTCCGCAGTTTAATATCTTGATAGGGCGACGGGAGTAGCTACTACGCGGATAAGCATTGATAACGTACTGTACAATGTACAAGAAATGCATTGAAACCTTGATCTGCAAGGGAATTTTTTAAATAACTTCGTGCGAATATGTAACAATTTGTTGCATTTAGAAGGCTTGAAGAAGAGAGGGAATATATATTTATTATAGTTTCAAAAAAGGGTTTCGTTCTATGATGGTACTCTAGGCTGGTATGGTAACTATAGTAATTACTATCGTTGCAACAGAAATGTTTGAAAGTGTAGGATTTTGAAAGATAGGCTTAATAACGAAGTATAAGTGGCCCTCTCTTCATTCTTCACCTTCCCGCTTCACCGTGACTGCCTTCCTGGTTGTATGTCTTAAAGGGACGAAATGGAGAGCAGGAATGGAAGAAGAAGATTTGGAATGATTCTTGGAATACATGGGTATGAGAGCAGAGTGCGATACTTGCTACTGAGTGTTATCGTTGAGTTTCGGAAACATGGGTACTTAGGTGAAATGGATGTAGGGTATTCCGTAGGTCACATGGATCTGTTCGTGGAACCAATAGTAGAAGAAGTATGGAAGATATTGGTGAGCTTCCGGTGGACTATGAGATAGAGGTAGGGAGGGGGATGGTAGTGGACTGGTGAAAGATCATGTCTGAGGTGACGTAGAATCAAGATGAGGTTGAGACAGAGATGATGGTTTGGACATAACTAGAAGTAAATGATCGCTCACTATCCTATCATAAGTGTGCTACCCGTAACGGAAGAGTCGAGTCCGTCAAACATCAACGTCAACCTAAAAAGATAATAATTCAAAACATATATGATATAAGCAACAAAGACTCTAAAGCGCACATGTCTTATTGTAACAAGAGGACGCCTGAGTCGATGATTTGGTGTAACCAGCACCATAGAATCAATGAGACTCATTGGGCAACTTCTTTGCAGCTCGTTAAAAGTAAAAGTGAGGCTGGATGTGAGACATCGAAAAATTGAAGAAGACCGTCGTAGTTGATGAGGAAATTTATACCGTAGAGTGTTTGCTTCTAATCCACTTCTCCGAATTTTGCAGTTGGAAATGATACCCACTTAGGTTGAAGAACTCCAAAAATCGGTCTCAAAAAAGAATTATAGAATATAGATAAGTCGTTCAAGATCAAAGATGTTATGAGATAGAAAGACGGAAGCCGACTGTCAAAATGCCCCTCATTTAGCCCCACATAATCACCTGACTCGTGACATGGACTGGCTGACAGGGATGCCCATTGTCAATGGTCAATGGAGACCCTTCTCTCCGGCAAATCAACACCCAAACCAGATAAGAAACCCGAGCTGTCCGAAGAACAGTTACCAAGCCTCAAATCTCCAACCTGTCAAAATAAAAATATGACTCTCTGACCGTAATCACTCAGCCCTCTGCCAACATTATCAAAACCAGTTCCCCATAGAAAAAGTATGTGCAACCATTCAAGTGCCGTTCCGTACCCATGAAGAAGGAGGGGAAGCTATGATGTGACCATTTTGAGCCAAACGTTCCCCCTGTAGTTGCAGTTGCTCCTCCCCGCTGCAAATCCCAATGCCGTCCGGTTTGCGAGACTTCTCCGAAGCTTCTTCATGTGTCGACCCCTCCTTTTAAGAGAGAGCATACGTCAAACGCGCTCCCCTCGAGCAACACCAATACCACTCCGCAATCAGCTCAACGTAGACATCAAGGTACGATTTCAATAATTTCATACATAAGCCAAAATGGACAGCATGGTTTCTTCAACGAGTGGTCACACCTCGCCATATGAGGGGAAGGTATGTTTGCGAGCTCTGCAATTTGAAGCTATATCTACGTCATGATCATTCACTGAATTCAGGTGTTTTCCGCAGACGATTACTTGCAAGGTTAGCTATATACGCGCGATTCAATTTTCGAAGAGGTTGTTAATGATTGCAGGCTGCTGTTGCGTGGGAGGCCGGAAAGGAATTGACACTGGAGGATATCGAGGTTGCCCCACCTAAGGCCCACGAAGTCAGAATCGAGATTTACTACACCGGTGTCTGCCACACAGGTATATCCATACTGCTCATTGCTCTAGAGTTGGATAGAAAATAGAGCTGATCTTGTTCGCAGATGCATACACTCTTTCTGGAAAGGATCCTGAGGGAGCTTTCCCTATTGTTCTCGGACACGAGGGCGCTGGTGTAGTAGAGTCTGTTGGAGAGGGTGTTACATCTGTCAAGCCAGGAGATCAAGTTGTTGCTCTTTAGTATAACCCCTCATTTCCTCTACCCTATGAAGATCGACTAACACACTGTCCGCAGCACCCCAGAATGCAAAGAATGCAAGTTCTGCAAATCTGGCAAGACGAATCTCTGCGGCAAGATTCGGGCCACACAAGGAAAAGGCGTTATGCCTGACGGCACCTCGCGCTTTAAATGCCGTGGTCAAGACCTTCTGCATTTCATGGGCACGTCTACTTTCTCTCAATATACTGTTGTGGCCGATATCTCTGTTGTGGCTATCACGAAGGATGCCCCTATGGACCGAACATGTCTGCTTGGCTGCGGTATCACAACCGGTTACGGAGCCGCCGTTGAGACCGCGAAGGTTGAGGAAGGATCTACCGTTGCTGTGTTCGGAGCCGGCTGCGTCGGTCTATCCGTCGTTCAGGGCGCTCTGCAGAGAAAAGCCTCGAAGATTATCGTCGTTGATTTGAACCCGAGCAAGAAGGCATGGGCCGAACAGTTCGGAGCCACCGATTTCGTAAACCCTGCCGAATTGCCAAAGGGTCAGACGATCGTGGATAAGTTGATTGAGATGACAGATGGTGGATGCGATTATACTTTTGATTGCACAGGTAATGTTGGGGTTATGAGAGCCGCGCTTGAAGCGTGCCATAAGGGTTGGGGGCAGAGTATTGTCATTGGTGTTGCTGCTGCCGGACAAGAAATCTCTACTCGACGTGAGTCTCCTTTTCTAAGTCAAGATGGCTGATGTTGTGTTTCAAATGCTAATCTTGTTTCCTGCAGCGTTCCAACTTGTTACTGGCCGTGTTTGGAAGGTAAGATTTCTGCTCGTGTGACATTGAAGACAAAAGTGGCTAACGAAATTTTTCAAGGGCTGTGCTTTTGGCGGCATTAAAGGTCGCACTCAACTTCCTGACTTGGTCGATGATTATATGAAGGGTAAGTTGAAGGTTGATGAGTTTATCACTCACAGGAAACATTTGGCGGATATCAACCAGGCGTTTGATGTCATGAAGCAGGGTGATTGTATTCGTTGCGTTGTCGATATGCGGGATTGACTATCTAAAGCACGATTATGATGGTGCAAATAGTAAACAAAAAGCACGAATCATTCTAAAACATTTTCCTCTTGGGTCAAGCGAAGCGAAGTGAAAAGTGTATTGATTTACAGGTATAGTATAATAACCCCTATTTGGCAAAAGTAAACAGCAGGCATGAGTCACCTGGACAATTGTTCTAGAGCAAGAATGAAGTGAAATATGTCTCGGTGAGCTGAAGTTAAAGTATATGATATATATCACGTCAAGCAAAATTGTGCGTGAAGTCTGGAATTATTCTATGAGTAAAAGAACCCATAGCATGGTTGCATATGATCAGACGCCCGCTAAAATCACCATCCAGAGGCCCAACGAGGTCAATAAATACAAGTGTGACAATGCCCATGGACGCGAATCAGTAAACGCCCCTCCAGTATCCATATACAGAGCTCCGGAGCAGAAGCGGAAGTAGTCCAAAATCAGATCGTAGTCTAGATTCCCTTGATGACTTGAGTTCGTTCAGCGTTGAGCTGAGCAGCGTTTCGGTCGTGAGACTCCTTCTTGCACTGTGGTTCGGAACACACGTTAGCCAGCAGCTCATCGAGATCCAGACCTACAAGCCACCACTGTGTCTCGTTGCTAGAAAATGAGGAACTTACGTCTTCTAGCCCATCGCACTTGTGATCCTCCAGCAACCGATGCTTTCCACAGAAATGCCCTTGGCAGAATCCACAGTCTCCGATGATCCTCTGTGCCCCTTCCCTACAGTCCTTATATGTACATCGAATCTTCTTTGGTGGCATGCCGCCTCGGAGCGGCACCGCCAAGTGCAGCGTCGCTTCTTTGTTGATGTTGTATTCTGCAAGCGTCCTCGACGACGAGAGATGCTTGCCGGCGTAGACGAGGCGGAGATCTGATTCCGGAAGTGAGGTTCGGATCGAGAGGAGCGTGGTGAGGTTTTGTATTGACAGGTCTTGAGGAACGGTCATGGGGAATGCTAGGCATGTACGTGAGCATGTGTTCGGCGTGAGCACGAGATCGAGCTGATGGTACTTACTGTTGCCTGAGACGTTCTTGACGAAGATTTGCATGGTTTCTGAGGGCTCGATGGAGCTTCGTCGTGAAGATGAGGTGGAGGAAGACATCTTTGTGGTTTGGAAGTTGGTGAGCGAAGAGTGGGAGTCGTATGCGCTGTCGAGGAGCTGATAAGGCGATGTCGGTGCAAGTCGGGAGCTTGCGGATCGATTGCGTGCGAAAACGGGCTCTGAGAAGATGGAAAAGAAGATAGAATGAAGACTGTGAGTCGAAATTGGTTTTGGACTTGCGAGTGAGGTGGCGTGGACTGTACGATGAGGTGGTAGAGAGATTACGATATGTCGAGGGAGGCGGCTGTCGGAACTTATAAAGGGTGCCTTCGCTTACGGACTGGACTGCATGCAAATACGGTGCCATCATCCACGGGCCATGGCCATGGTTCATGGTCGTACACTACATACGCTGCATACACTACGCTGCCTCTGCCACTTCCGTTCTGTTTCGGTAAGTGAGGTGAGGGCGAATTCGGATCCGGCATGGGCTTGGGCTTGGGCTTGGGCGTTCCCGGGATCGCTCGAGACTGTTCGACTTTTCACCCTTTGCACCTGGCCTTGGATTGCCTACTCTACAGTATTCCCTGCGGAGCGCCTCGCAGGCTCCGACTCTTCGCTGATTGAAACGAAGCTGCACCATCCTTGCGCCCACATCGGCAACACGCTAGAAGCCTTTGGAAGCCTGCACCGATCAGTCTCAACCTCGTGCCTGAACTCCCTCTCGACAATTAATAATTGTTTGCTGTCCTCTCTTCATGCGCGGCTCTGCCTTTGCTCGTCCTTTTTGAGTTTCGAGTCGACTATCACGAGCCAGCGACGTTTCGTTTCTCTTTCTCGTTCCCCCCTTTTACTCTGCGGCAGATGGCGCTCTCGAGGTCTGCGCCGATCACGGTGCAGGCTCGAACACGACGTCGGTGGCACATGACAACTTGAAAATGCATACGGAGAGGAGGAATCATGAATGGGATGTTCTGACAGCCTGGCCTTCTCATCCGATCGTTGTCTGTCTTCGGCACCGTGCATCACCAGCATCACCAGCATCAGCGTGGCTGCAGTGCACACATGTGCTGCACACTTGCCAGCATGCAGCGATCCACGACTTGCTCGCTTTGCACTTGCCGATTCGCCGGCTGGTTATCTGAAAACGAGGCTGATTTGGCCAGCACAAACATTCTCGACTCGTCAAAACTGCAGGCATTTCCGGTTTGGGACATGCGACGGAGGCCTGGCCGCAAGATGACTAGGTAGGTGAGCCAGACTGGCTCTGGAAGGGCATCTATCAGAAGTGATAGTCAACCGAACGCAACATGGATAATCGGGAAGGTGTCGCAATGATTTTATTTGCCCATCTAGCCCTAGGATGAGATGCTCTATTAATTTATCTCCTCGGTGTCTGTTGAGGAGTACAATGTCCGTTCACCTCCAATCTTATCACATGCGGATCTTATCGTCCTTCTTCAGAGCTTCCGCCTTCATACTTATTTCGGTACCCGAACCGCCTCAATGTTATTTCCATCTGGGTCGATCACAAAAGCTGCATAGTATGGTTGTTTGCTCATTCCAGCGCGGATGCCAGGCAAACCATTGTCGATCCCACCTGCAGCTCTATTGTCTGTCATCAGAATGGTTTTATGCAAATTTTGAACAGCTGAACTCACAGGGCAGCTTCATGGAATTTGTCCACGGCAGCATTGTCTTCTCTATGTTAGCATTGTTCCTGACTGAGAACGTTCAATATTCGAGAACTTACCAGGGGCGTCAATCGATACATGAGTAGGTACAGGCTTCACATCGGCAGGAAGTGGTTTCAGCCAAATGTAGGGATAGTCACTCCCATAGCCGTACAGTTCCCTTGTCTCATTCTTGATAGCCATTAACTCTTTGTATCCGAGGGACTGCAAAGCGGTGCCATAGAATTCACGGAGTGCTGGAAGTTTCGCAGCCGTAACGAGGATGAAGAGATGGTTAATCGTCATCGTGGAGTCAATTTGTTTGTGTGTTGCTTGCAACTATAGACAACTTTTTGAAGTTTTGAAAGTTGAATCTCAGGTCCGCTAGGCTTCTATTTGTACTTGAATCTTCTAATTGTACATGGAACTCCAGGTCGTGAAGTCGATCCACGTGACCTGCACTTCGCGGAATAATCTTGGAAAATAGCCAGTAACATTTCATTGATCGTATGACTCTTTCGGTAGTCCTATCAGCATGTTTTCATGTCGTTACACAGACACGCCACATCTAAGACATAAGTTGCCGTTTCTGGCGAATGGGCAAATACAAAAAGATCTGTATTTCTAATACAATAAATTTGGTGTTTTGCCTTCTGAATATTACCTAATCCATAAGAACAATTCACCTCTATGCAAGCTGTAAAGCACGAAGTTAATAATTTCTGGTAATTATTTGCTGCTAAAATGTGGCAGTCGTGATGGCGTGTAGGGTCAAAATTGACAACTTATTTCTTAGACGAGATTTGCCGAGGCTGGCTTGATCGGAACCCGGAGTACCGGTACAGCTCTGCTCATCAACTCCGTCGATTTCTTCATTTGCTTCAAAGCCAACAACAAACGGATTATTAAGAAGTTGTGGGACATTACAATACATATACAAGCGGACATTGGGGTATAGTGTCTCACCTCTTCCTACATCCTCTTCGGCCACAACCTTGACTCCGGGTCTAATCGCAACGCAACCAATCATGACCACCCACTCTGGTGCCAAATCATCAGAATGCGAACATTGCAAGAAAACGTTCAGCCAAAGTATTGAACCTGTTTCTTGATGCTGCAAGAATACTAACCACTGCAAAGAATCATCCCTTGTACGACATCTCAAATTGTGCACTCGCCCTAGACCTGCAAGTTTGAGACAGAAATCATGTCGACAATGCTCTTTTGCCAAAGCCAAATGCGACCTGCAGAGGCCAAATTGTTCCCGATGCTCTTTACGGGGTGCAACTTGCGAGTATGTGACAGGAGCACCGGAGAGTGGGTATGAGCACACCATATCTCCGGACCAAGAGCAGAGTTCTAGCTCAAGCAGCGTGCCAACCCCGGCAGAACCTAAAAGAATCGAGCCCGAACCATTGGAGGACTTCTTGAACAGAGTAAATGATCCCCTCCATGCCGTCGCACACGACCTGACCCTCAACGTGCAACTTCCGAATGTGCTTCATCTTGATGAATCTACAAACTTCCTCGGGACGCTGCAAGGCAACACAGATCTTATTGAATTGCATGATCCATGGTTATTGGCTTCTCTTCAATCTCAAGACACGACACCTCCTCTAGCAAAACACAGTATGCAGACACTTTTGCGAGTATTCCGTTCTTGGCCTGGTATGCTGGCAAAAGGATTTCAGTTACCTCCGATCTTTCATTATTCGACTAAAGAGAAAGAGAAAGAGAAAAGTTTCCCATTACCTCTGGCCAACTGCTGCACACTGGTGAAAATGTGGTATGGCCAACACGAAGGATCGAACGCTATTGTTCAAGATACTATCCTCAAAGAAATGAAAACCATCGTTGCAAATGTAAGCTTGCAAGATGTTATGTGTACCCTGCTAACAACCCCAGTTTCGAACTTACGACGAGACTGACCTTCTTGCTGGGCTACAAGCGACCACCATCTATATTATCATGTTGATATTCCCGACCAAGAACCAGATATCTATCCCAAAGATCGACCAGGTCATCTTCTCGAACATATTGGATATCGTATATCATACCGCTAGCACTGGTCTCGTGCTTCAAGAAGAGACTGATCATGCTCTCCCGTCCTGGGAAGCTTGGGTCCACATCACTTCAAAGCGCCGAGCAGTCTTTTCTCTCTACTTACTACACTGGTCATACTCTATCTACCACCACCTGCAATCATTCAATTGTTCGGAATTAGGGTTCATGCCAGCTCCTGCTGCCAAGTTTCTCTGGGAAGCGAGGTCCAAAGAGGACTGGGAGTTTCTATACAAGAAGTGGCTTGCTCAGTGGGATGGCTGCGAATATATGCAGCATGAGTTCGGTGGTGTCAAGCCTGGTGTGATGTTAGATGAGAGAACACTGATGTGGTTGGAAGATACGGACGAGTTGGGAGTGCTGTTTTCGTCCATATGTAAGGGTTCCTTGTGGTAATGGATCTAATGCTGATATTGACAGTCAATACTACGGATCGGGAGCCGGGGTTTACGCACGAATAACCTGGCAGTCTTTTTGTCTACACTTCGATTTGGAAATATATCGAAGGTTATTCCTTCTTTGGCGGGTTAGGGCAGCTATGTTGGCGCTCTCCTTCCATATACCTTCGGGTTTGCCAGTGCGTTCTTATTCCGATACTACAAAGTTCTACCGACGATCCAACATGGCCGCCGAACGAGAATTTGATATGATTCTGGTTGCGGCTGCAGGCTATGTATGGTCTCTCTGTGCAGGGCATGGGCATACCACGAAGACCTTTCACAACTCTGAGACGGACTATCGCTGAAAGGTCAACAGCGCAAGTGAGAAGGTGCTACAGAGTCTGGACACAATTAATGTAGACTGAGTTCGACCAGGTAGACTCTCCATTCTCATTGCTCGGTGTTCAGACTAACCCACATAGCCATCGAAAAGCTTCAGGTCAATGCTGTACACCAACTAGCTTCCAAACACGTCTCGTGACTGAGACCTTCGATGCGGTAAATAATCGAAGCGATTTTTGTCGAGGGAGAGGCGTGCGCAGCGTACGACTAGATACTGCTGAAAAGTAAGTTTGGATATAATGATGTCCCTGCACAAAAGGTGGGAGTTATCAAGATGTGAACTTTGAGGGAAAGAAAGGGGCCGAAGTTGTAGCAAGTATCGGTGCAAATCTGGCGGAGTTATAAAAAAGGTCCAGAAGGGGACGATGTGGTGATATACGAGGCATGCAAGCGGAACTTGGTGCAATGTGCGCCAAGGCGACCTTTTGCAGAGCTCGATTAGGATGCAAGTAAAATCAAGTATATAGAAAGGGGTTCATGAGCTTTAGAGAATTCCTGAATGATTTGCGTAACGAGATCGGAGAGGCAAAGCTTAGCTTTGACTATAGAATGTTCATTATCGATGATGATTTGACAAGACGAGTTTTGAAGCATAAGCACCTAGGATGCGGCCATTATGCGATAGTAGCAGACGTGGTCTCGGTGTTGGGAAGAAAATTATGGTCTGGACGGAGTATCCTTGGGGGTAGATATTTCTGGAACTATCTCTCAAATTTGTGGGAATAGAGGCGAAAAGCTTGCGTGCGCAACTGAATGATACGAACAGAAGCTTGTCAAAAGTCCTATGAATATCGTCGAGCATTTGTGACCTTATTTATTTGTACAGTCCTCGAGCTTACCAGACTTTTGAGTTGGGTTCGGCTGCGTTCGAAAGCACAGCCGGCTAACCTTATCTCCGATGCGCACGTGCCATGTTTGCACAGTTTGCTCCATGTGCAAACTGTCGTGTTTGTTCTTCCCCCGCTAGCGCCGACTAGCGTATCTGGGGGATATATAATCTTTCTCTCCCCCTCGACAACACCTCTTCTTTTTTCTTTAGCTCTCTTTGCCTTTTGGCTTAGATCAAGTGTAGTATCTGTTCTTTTCAGTTTAATCTCTGAAATTCGACTACGGTCGAAACATTGATTATACTTATTTTTGTCCCTCGGAGGGTGGTCTCTGGGCTTGCCCATGCCATCTTCCACCGTGTCTCTGGTATTACACTGCCTCCAGACGATGCGAACCCTTTTCATTGTGGATTCTGGCTTGCCAGGACTTCGAAGAAGAGTTTCTCGATTACGGTTAGATTTTTTGTCATTGCGATCTATTGTGCGCTGGTGCTCTTGCCTATTATATTCCCGGTATATTTGGTTGCATGAATTCAAAGCGTCCTACGAAGCTGATTCAATCCTGCCAATACGGCGCATAAGTATTTCAGAATAGGAACCCGTATGTATCAAGATTTGTGGTTGTGGCCTCTTGAATATTCTGTATCATGTAGCTTGTAAACAATGGAAATTCTAACGCGCTCACGCCGCAAAACGCGTGCTTCGAAAATCCTAAATTCCGAGAGATTCTGCTCCTGCCGTAATCCATATAGCTCCTAGTAATATAATACTACATACGATACTTCTCGTCCCCATCGTGACCATGAATAGTGTACAAAAAACTTACATCGTTTGATTGTGCGTACCGAAGCCCTCTCAAACAACTTTAATTCTCTCACACAACACCTCAAGAGCGCAGAATTAGAACCTGCCCCAGTCCCAACGTCAAGAATCATGGCCTCCAGCTCCGCCATGGTCGACCAACGCATCTTCGAGCAGCTACAAACTAAAATCGACGAGGACGCTGAGGTACGAGACCAAATTCGAGCCATCACACAAACTCTGGAGAGACAAGGTCGCAATGCTCAGTCTATCCTGTCCAGAGCTCATTCAACCCCAGCAGCAAATAGTATGTTTGCCACAACATCTTTTCACAATTCTAACATGTCACAGTCCAGCCAGTTCTTGAGGCGGCAGAAGCTGCTATCAAGGAGGAGGCCGAGAGTATCAACAAACTGGCTACGACGACTTCGGGCTCTCCATACTACAAGTAGGCAGGCACATCGCGATGCTTAGAACTTAGCTGACGATCGAAGGTACAACGGACTTTGGACTCGCGATGTTCAGAACGTAGTCTTCTCAATTCTCCTTTGCGGATGGCTTGGAGGCATGACTGTACACGGTGCCCCAGAACCAGGCAGACTTCTCACAATCGAAGAAGTCGGCCAGATTCTTAACGGTACCTTACTCTCCCGGATCCACAAGCTCCTGCTAATACAGCATAGTACCCGTGAATCTCAAAGACCAAGACGCGTTCCACATCACCATTGAAGAATACCTCCAATCCCTCATAACCCTCATCGAAGAACTCGCCCGCCTAGCCATCAACTCCGTCACTCTCGGCGATTATCAACGACCTCTACAAATCAGCCATTTCGTCAAGGATCTACACGCTGGATTCCAGATCTTGAACTTGAAGAACGATTCATTGAGGCGTAGAAGTGATAGCATCAAGTACAATGTTAAGAAAATTGAGGATATCGTCTACGATCTGTCATTGAGGAATTTGGTCCCTAGACCGGCGGCTACAACTACTTGAGCTTGGGGTTAAGAGGAACAATGTCCTGGTGGTGGAGCTTATGATTGATGATAAAATGGCTTGGAAGGACAGGATTGCTGGAGTTCCTGGTAGCATATTGCATGGCGTTGAAATGGCCCATTGTGGGCTATGATACACAGATTAAGTCTCTGTATCCAGAAGAACTAGAAATGCAAATGCTTCAAAGTGCTTTTTCGGTAGAACGCGGGGTCGCTGGTGCATCCTCACTTTTTCTGCGACTTTGGAACGCTGCTTCACTCTCTAAATAGTCCCTCCTAATATATCGTACTGCTTTCTATATTGCAGATAATGAACATTATCATGGAATACAGATACATTAGCCAGAGTAGAAAAGCCCTTCACTTAGCTACAATATAAATTTACTCCGCCGGAAAATCAATCATCCGCTCCGGACAGCTCCATCAAAAGTACGTGGTATTTACAGCTCTTCAACGCGCCTCATTCAAATCGAATAACAATACGATGCCGCTCATCGACCCCGTCACCATGTCCTCCATAGCTCCTTCCTCTCAATCCTCTCTCGACAAACCCTCACTCCCAATTGACATCCTCCCTACTGACCTCGCACGCCTCGTTTCACAAGCTCATCCAGCTCTCTTGCTAGCAGCATACTATATCCGTTTCCCAGCTTTAGTGGCAGACCCAGTTCCCACGCTTTTACAATCGCTGCTACCGGTTGCATTGATACAGGTGGCATATGCTGTTACCTGTCTGCCAGCCGTGGGATCTAGTACCAAGCCCACAGGGAAGAAAGTGAAGCTTAACGTTCCGAAGAAGGGAGCAGAGCAATCTCCAATAGCTCTGAAAGCATTCGTATGTTATTTTTTTTTTTTTTACCTGGTATATAGTAATGTATCAGGATTTAATTATATTAATTTTTAATTTAGCAAAGCTAATATTGATTAAACAGACAGCAATATTCTCTCTCCTCCTCACCCTCTTCTCAACTATCCCTCTCTTCGCCCTCCAAATCCTCTTTGGCGCCCCTCTTACCTCGCACTTACCACACACTCTTCTCTCCTCCGCACACATAGCTCTCCTTGCCTTATTCCCACTATTCTACGTACACGGAACATCCGCATCTAAATGGAAAGAAATAATATCAGTTTACTCCCCCATCGATGAGGTTTTCGGCGGGGCGTTAGGGACGGTTATTGGGGCTTGGTTGGGCGCTGTACCTATTCCGCTGGATTGGGACAGGGCATGGCAGGCTTGGCCGATTACTGTTGTTACGGGTACGTATCTGGGATATGGGGTGGGGAAGATGGCTGGAAGTTGGGTGTTGAGAGGGAAGAGGGTGGAGTTTGAGTAACTGGGTTAGTGCAGGAACGAAAAACGATGTGTATATTTGCGAAATACTGTGGATAGATAGTTTGTTTAGTGGGAGAACTGAATATATCAATTGTGCATCACAAGGACACTCTAATTCAGTAAGGTAACTTGGATTGAGATCCTGCGAGATTGAATTACTTGCTGCCTGCTTCATACGAAGCTAGCTACCTTGACCAAATTCCAGGCCATGTATCATTTTCTCTCGACACATCTTAGTCTCTCGTACTTTTCCAGCACTACCTTCGGTGTCCATATGCATCAGTCAACCCCACCTGCTAGTCTACGAAGCTTCACTGCCCGTGGCCTACGTCACCCTTTCCTCACAGCCTCCACCGATCTCTTTCGACGCCCGACTCAGCGCATGCAAGGCAACACAGCCACCATAGTCAACAAGCTTTTGCTAGGCAGCCTTCCGGATGAAGTGAAGAGCTATAGAGCTCAAAAGAAAACATGTATGGGGTGTTCCTGGATAGAGATGCCGTGCCCTAGGTAAGCCTCGTTCGAAGAATAGCGTGCGAAGTTGAAACGCTTCCTGGACGGCCGGCAACATGATAATGATGCTGCGCTTCATCATAGCCCTGTTAGGACACACTAGACATTCCCTGTTAATCTCTTGCTTTGGGATTTGTGAGTGAAGTATCGGCACGACTAGTAACTCGATGAGTCGATGTGGAGAGGGTGTGGATGCAGGCTTCTTTTCTGACTTAGTAGGTTGAGGGACCGTAGGTGTAGAAAATTCAGCTGGAATTTTCCAAACAGTACTGTGTCAGTGCCGCGAAATTTCGGCCTTCTGGAAATAGCACCTATATCCATGGTTGAAGAGGGAAACAAATACTACCCATGTCCAAAAGAGCTCGTTGGGCGGAATATGAGACTTAAAGGAGAACAGTGTGACAAACTCAATAAACGACAACGGCGATTAGACGTGACAAATGGGTGAAGAATTCGACATCTCTTGATACTCGGCATGGTAGCTGGATATGTTGTAATTTTGGAGAAATATTATTCATATACTCTGGAAATTAGATATTAAATTTTCCTCATAGTTGGCGAGCTTGTTCGAGGCGACTCGTTCAATTGAATGCTTGAGCTTGGTAGAACATACACCGGTTAAGATTGTGCGTTGGTGGCGATATTACATGAAGAGTTTCAAGCATTTGAAAGCTGGAAAGCTACTGCCATTGCGCTCTGTGCTCGATAATGTATACCAATAGAAAAGGGTTCGAATCCCTTCTGGCTTTATCTTGTGATTGAATTGAGAGACTATCTCCTTTTAGAGATACATATGAGGTGTCAAGAGCTGCACTTAAGAATGTAAGAAACATGACAATAGACACTCTGAGCAGACTCGATCTTATAACATGATTACCAAACTGCACAAACTGCACAAACAAAGCAAAATTAATCTATCAATCTATCCGTGATTGAGCCCCAGTTTGAACGATCGCATCATTATCGCCTGGGTCTCGTCTAAGTCCTTGCACATAGATACACTTTGCAAGATGCATGTGCCATAATTTGAAGATTCTGCGACAGAAAGAGACTTGGAAGCTGCGGGTTGACGGCGGTATCACCACCACCACGAAAATGATACTGACGATAGGACATTATATAACTCTGGGGTAAATTGGAAGAAAATTCGAGACATTAAGCAAGCGATTTGAAGTACAACTTTCGAAGTAGGTTTTTTTTTTTTTTTTTTTTCCTTTTAACGTGCTGTATTAGTTCAAAACTATGTAGCACGAGCCCGAAGGCCACGGTACTGTGTATATACAAGGAGAAACTAGCAAAACTCCTTTTTGCCTTGATTA